>JAJPUD010001375.1:219359-275869 GCA_023553655.1 Myrmecobius fasciatus
CTTCTTCTTCTTCTTCTTCTTCTTCTTCTTCTTCTTCTTCTTCTTCTCCTCCTCCTCCTCCTCCTTCTTCTTCTTTAACATCCATAATCTCCCACCAAGTATGAGTCAAGATCAAGACTTGAACCCAAGTTTTTCTCATTCTCAAAGTCAGGTTGCTATTCACTATGCTACACCATTTAAAAGATCCCTTTACACTTTATTTTGTAAAAAGATGGATCCATTATTTATTTCATCACTCTGGATAATATTGCCAATAAAGCCACAGTCCTTCCTCATCTCATTTTTTCATTATTTTTAAATACTCCAAAGAGGATTCATTCAACAAATGGAAAACCTTCTTTTAGTCCTCTAGGATACTATTGAATAACTTTTAGGTTATTTTAAAATGCAAGACATTAGTTATAACATGCTCCAGTATGCTTATGCCCACTAAAATCTTTCCATTCCCTTTAGCCCAGACAGATATTTTCAATGTTGATTCTTTCAAGACTTTTATGTTCCATGATTCATAGCCATCAGATTCCCCAGACTGTTGGTGTTGAAAAGTTACATGTTTGCCTGCTGCAGCAGGCAATTTTTGACCTTTGAAAATATAGTGTATTCTCAAATCGGACCCAGCCCCACTAGGATCACGAATATTGTGATAATATCATCACATTATGTCCTATGCCTAGATTCTTGCCATCTGCATTACCTCTCATAGATATAAATATCCAGATGGACCCAATTTGATGGGTAATTTGTGTCTTTCACATTTCTTTTAATTAGAATGTTTAGGGAAGCATTGTAATAATCTCAGACTTGATATAATTTAAAATATTATTAATAAGCTGAATATATTATTTTAAGATTTGCAATGTTTTACATTTAATGATCACAACAACCTTGCAAGGTAAGTTAAATTATCATTTTTATGATACATATGATTACATATTGTGATACTGAAGCATATAGAGAGTAAACAATTTGCCCAAGATCCTATGGCTAATAAGTATCTAGTATTTGAGGTAAAATTTAAATTATCTGTCTTCATTGCCTCCAAATTCATTGTTTTATACCCTGTACCATTTAGTTATCCTTTCAAAAATAATAACATTTTATTTATTATAGGAGCATTTGAAGAAACTTGGAATTGATATGTGATCCTTTGTTTGAACTCTGCATTGGATACCTCCTATGGTATCAGCAATTATCTTATGTGAAGAAATGTCTACTTAATTTACACCTTGTTCTGTGCCACTACACAGGAGACCTCTGGAAAAAAGTTATCTTTGTAGTCTCTTCTTTCATAGAGCATTGTATGATTTTAATATACAAGTGTGAAACAGCTTATCTGAAAAAAAATTCAAGAATACACTTGTTCTTGAGTCAAGCAATTTTGTAAAGATGAATAACAGAGAAATATTTTGCTTTTCCATATCTCTCATATAGTTGTATTAATAAAGATGAAGTCCACTATAAAATATGGACTACTAAAGCCTCTCTGGAGATTTAGATTTTCTTTGATTATGCCCTTCGTTCATGTGTATAGCACAGGATCTGAAGCTACTCTTCCAAATTCTACTTATATTGGAGAGTTTCCTTCAAAAAAAGAGACCAAATTCTTAGTTCTATGTCTTGAATCCTTTCTTGTTTCCCTACCTTCCAGCCCATCCACCCCTCATTGCCCTGCTATGCTTGTTAATGTATTGACAGAGTGCATATGTATGAGTATGGGCCTATATATATACACACATACATGTTGATATATCTATATTGATATAAGCTCTTTGAGGGCAGGAATTCCTTCATTTTTTTTTTGTATTCCCAACAGCTTAGTGTGTGGATCATATTAATTGAGTAGTAACTCTTGAAAAGCAATTCTTCTTTTAAACTATGAATTATCATTATCTTCTAGATGTATCATTATCTTCTAGGTGATCATAATCTTAATTTGTATTCAGTTCTTGGATGTTTTTGTCCCCTGCCTCTTTGATTTCTAAAGAATATAATTATGATTATCATTTCCATAATGCTGTTAAAATTGGCCCTATGCATTACAGAGATGCTCTTAATTGAGCCTGGCAACAACCCTGAGAAGTGGTTGTTATTGGGATTATTAACTTACTTTATAGATGGAGAACATGAGATTCAGACAAATGTGAAATGGATTGCTATAAAGAATAACCCCAGAGGAAGAATTTGAAGACAAGACTTCCTGATTCAAAGATCAAAATTCTCTCTACTCTGTCATCTGCCTCAATGAGCTTGTGTCCACAAGCCCATAAACTTTTGAGACAAGAAAATATGCTTAGTCTTGACTATGTCAATGGTCTTGTTTAAAGATGTAGAAATCAAAGTACTGAGAAGTCCCAGCATTTACTCAAAGTTAAGTAAGAAGATAAATGCAGAGCAAAGTTAATCCTAGTGTTCTCTCTTTTCAAAAGTCACGGAGCCAAGCAAACTTTCTTTTTGAAATGGAGTTCTGAATCTGTAGTTAGGAAACCAGGGTTTACACTGCAGACAAAATTAGAAGGGAAGCAGTAAACTGGAGAAAAAAAATTTTCATCCAAGGGTTTTCATAAAGGCCTCCTTTCTAAAATATATAGAGAATTGACTCAAATTTATAGGAATACAAGCCATTCTCCAAATGATAAGTAGTCAAAGGATATGAACAAACAATTTTCAGAAGAAGAAATTTAAAATCATTTCTAGTCATATGAAAAAATGCTCTAAATCACTATTGATCAGAGAAATGCAAAGTAAGATAGTTCTAAGATACCACTTCACACTTCTCAGATTTAACTAAATTGACAGGAGAAAATAATGATGAATATTGGAGGGGATGTGAGAAAACTGGGATATTAATATATTGTTGGTAGAGTTGTGAACTGATCCAACCACTCTGGAGAGCAATTTGGAACTATGCCCAAAGGATTATCAAATTTTGCATACCTTTTGTTCCATCAGTGTCTCTACTGAGTCTGCATCCCAAAGTGATTGTAAAAAAAGGGAAAAGACCCACATGTGCAAAAATATGTAGCAGCCCTTTTTGTAGAGGCAAGGAACTGGAAATTGAATGGATACCCATTAGTCACTGAAAAAGTTATGATATATGAATGTTATGGAATATTATTGTTCTATAATGAACAATCAGCGGAGTGATTTCAGAGAGGCCCGGAGAGACTTACATGAACTGATTCAAAAGTGCAGTGGGTAGAACCAAGACAACATTGTACACAACAGCAACAAGATTATGTGATGATCACTTCTGATGCATGTGGCTCTTCTCAATAGCGAGGTAATTCAGGCCAGTTCTAATAGTCTTGTGATGGAGAGAGCCATTTGCACCCAGAGAAAGGATGGTGGGGAATGAATGTCGATCACAATATAGTAGCATCACATATTTGCTGTTGTTTGCTTGTATTTTGTTTTCTTTCTCATTTTTTTCTTTTTGATCTGATTTTTCTTGTGCAGCATGGTAATTGTGGAAATATGTATAGAAGAATTGCACATGTTTAATACATATTGGATTATTTGTTATATAGAGGATGGGGTAGGGAGAAGAGAGGCATAAAAAAATTTGAAACATAAGGTTTTGCAATGGTGAATGTTGAAAGCTATTTATGCATATATTTTGAAAATAAAAAGATTTATTTTTTTAAATGAAACTAGGGTTAAAATCTGGTCTTAGGTACTTATAAGCTGTATGGTTAGGTAATTCATTTTAATTCTCTCTGCATCTGTTTTCTCATCAATAAAATGAAGATAGTCATAGTATTGCTACCTCATAGAATTGTTAGACTCAAATGAAGTAATTTGTGGAAAATACTCTGCAAAATTTAAAGCTCTACAAAATGTTATCTGTTATGATACTTATTATCTTGAGTAACAAATTAGATAATATGCCAAAATGAATTAGAAATTATAAGGCCCTTAATAAAAGGCTGTTATTGTTATTACTACTAATCTACCATATTCTATTCATTCCTCTGATATTACATTATTATGTGCTTTCTGAAAACACTCATTTTAAGTTTTCTAATTCAATTTTTATGGATTAATGGATGAATTGTAATAACAGATTGTGTTTGTATAATACTTTAAAGTTTATAGAACTTTTATTTTTAGAAATGGGAAATCTAAGACTTATTACAATGACTTTTAGGTGACATTTAGTAAAATATCAGAACTGAATTTAGTGCTCAAGTGTCATAAAAATCAGTTGCCAATAGTGATAGAACCAGAGATCTAGAGGTATAAAGCCTCTCAGAAGTCATTTAGTCTGATCTCTTCGTGTTACAGATGAGAAAACTGAGAACTAAGGAGATTAAATGACTTATATAAGATTATAAGTACCAGAATCCAGATTTGCACTGAATCCTCTGGTTCTAAGTCTAGCATGGATTCCATGATACCTTGTGGCAGTAGCGGCTGTCTCCTTTTTCACACTACCACATCTCTCACTAGGAACAGAGATAATCTTTGAACCCAAGCTGAATCAGGGCTTCACCTTCTGCCATTACTTGTTCCCTGTCTATGATCTTGTTTCTCTTTTCAGTCTTATCATTCAGGCTCTCTTTCTGTTTCCCTTCTATTATCCAAACTCTCTTCCTCCCATCTAAGTATTTAAGGGAACACAGTTAATGTTTAAGAACTCTCTGGACTGCTGTTCTTTAAAGCAATAGAAATTCTCAGTTTTCTAAGACAGGACAACTTTGTTTTCCTTTATGTAAAAATCCTATTAATTACTAGCTAGTGGTATCATAGCAAAAAAATAAAAAAAAAAATTCCATTGTTTATCCTAAGTCTACACTTGCCAAATTCAAACAATATTAATTGGAATCTAAATTGGCACTAGTGCTAGGAACGATTTCCATAAAGCTATTTTTTTTTCATAAAGCTATTTTTAAGTGAGTAAACCAGACTCCTTTCTTGGAGCAGTCATACTCAAATTCATTTTTTGTCTTCAGAGTTTCACAGATCCTTTTCACAGATCCTTTGTCCTTGAACATATGCATACCTCATTTCAGAAAGGTTTCTTTTTTTTTCTTTTTTTCCAATTCACTTGCTTGTTCTCTAAAGAGAAAAACAGTAACATAAATCCCGTTACAGTTACTGCTTTTTTTTTTTCTTTTATCTATTGTGATTTTATCTGTTTTGGAAAAAAAAATGTCAACAACAAATCAAACCCCAGGATTTATTCTACAGCTTCCTCACTCTCTGCCCCATCCCCTCCTGAAGGAATAAATAGGTTTTCTCTGGTCGAATTGTATACTGTCCTAAAATACGTTCATAGTAAGGTTTTTCAATTTGATAGTTGGGGCAAGGCAAAGGGAAGCAACATGACATGGGATGAAGGAAAAAGATCAGGTTTGCTCAAAGTGACTTTGTAGCATATAATGATTTCAAATGTTAAAGGATTTTTTACCATATTCTTTAAGCTAGGCCAAAATTAAGAATAAGACTGAGAAAAATACTGTACACAGTATGGGGAGGCTTTTTTGAAAATAGATAACACCTGTACATTTATTATAGTGGCAGGGTTTGGCCCTAAAAAAGGGATGAGAAAATGGACCATTCTTCCTTTTTCCCAGAAGCAGCATATAGCAACTTTTTTATTTCGTTGTCAAAAAATTAAAGACATTGGAGTTTGTTTAATTTTGATTGCCCTATTACTGAAATTGAATGAAGCTTGGATATATTTAAAGTCTTCCTGCACTAACAGATGAGATTTCAATGAATGTGTAGTGGTGGTAGACATCACATATGCCATCAGACACAATTGGTTTCTTGGTTTTTCTGAGCAGTTCTTTTTCTCCCTTTTTAATGGATGTTTGGAAAAGTAGGTGATGAAGTGAAAGTATGGGGTAAAATTCCCTAAAAGAAAGGGGGGAAAATATAATTGTATAACACACTGAACTAATCACCTTTTCTGTGGAAGGAAGAAGTTTAAGGTAAGTAGACTTATAATCAAAAACTGAATCTTAGGTAATAAAATCTAATCAGTTCTTATCAGGGGTCAATGATACTTCAGGTAAAAAGTGGTATGGATGCAGCTTCCTCTGTTCTAGTCACAAGGGCTTCCCCTCCCCCAATACTAGGACTTTGGGTGTTTTGTCCATAAAAGGGCAAGTAGGATCAGATTAATTCTCTAAATTATTTCTTCTGAGTTTAATTCTATAACACTGATATCTTCTTGTATGGGGTAGTCTGGAAATTTACTATATATTCATTCTTTCTTTGTTCCAAATCATGGATTCATAGAATGAACTCCTTTATTTCAATTGCATTCTGGTATCTGGTACCACTTTCACTATCCTCTCATCTTTGGATAGTGATCCTTATGAAGCTAAATCATGGGGTAGTCACTCTCTGTTCACTAATATTAATCATAACCTAATTTTACTCCCTTCTCTTCATACTGCATCAGGAGTAGTTTGTGTCTGTTCTCACACTATACAAGAACACCCACTTTCATGGGGAAGGCAGACCTATGGGGTTGGATTCTCTTTGGCATTGAGAATTGTTGGATTATTTATTTTAGTATGTTCTTCTCCACAGTAGCATGTAGCAACATTTTAATTTCATTGTCAAAAGATGAAAGACGTGGGAGTTTGCTCCAATTTTGATTGCCCTGTCACTGAAATTAAATGAAGCCCGAATATATTTAAGCTCTTCCTGCACCAGCAGATGAGATTTCAATGAATCTTCATTAAAGCCTATCATTTCAGGACTGCATTTCATAGAATAATGTCTTATCAGCCATGGCAGAACAGTTTCCTTCTCTCAAACTCTTTCTTGCTGATGCAACAAGCCTGGAAATCACGAGCAAGGCTCAGGGGATGATCAGTAATAGCAACATCAGCCAGAGGAACAACACCAGTAATAATGCATTGCACTTGTATAATGCTTTGCCGTTTACAAAATACATTCACTTGTTATCTTGTTTAAGTGTTGCAATAATAACCAGGTGAGGATGTCAGGCCACATATCACTATCCCCATTAATAATGAGAAAATCAAGGTTGAAAAGGCTTAAAGATTTACTGTAGCTGGTAAGGAAAAAAAAAGATAGGGATAATGTTTTGGTCTTCAAACTCCTAATGCAGGGTTCATTCCATGGCTCCATAATCAATTAAAATAAAAAAACAAAAACAAAAACATTTATTGAGCACTTATGGTCAGCTAAGCAGTAGGAATAAAAAGAAAAGAAATTAAGCAACATATTTTCTCACAAAGCTTATATTCTATCAGGAGAGATAGTGTGTATGTGTGTGCATACACATATCTGCATCAACTTTGAGGATAAAAAAAAATCCTCTGATAAAAAAAATCCAATCTCTCCTCACAAGGAATTTGAATATAATGAAGGAGAAAACAGGCAAACAACTATGAAAAAATATAAGTTATATATAGTATACCTTCATGATAATATTACAGGGAAGTCATGAGCTTTCAAAAGAATCAGGAAATACTTGCAGAAGGTGGAATTTTAGCTGAGACTGAAGAAAGTTAGGATGGTTTCAAAACTCTGGTTACCCTACTTCATCCTGTTATCTCTCTTCCCTAAAACATACTTGCACATGCATGTGCATGTACACACACATACACACACAAAAGTAATCCATGAAATTTAACATACTTTGTTGGGGTAGATATTAATAAAATTACTACCTAAAATGCCTTAAAAATTATAGCCTCACAACTAGGTGGCACAGTGGATAGAGCACCAGCCCTGAAATCAAGAGGACCGAAGTTCAAATCTGGTCTCAGACACTTAACAGGTCCTAGCTGTGTGACCTTGGGCAAGTCACTTAACCCCAATTTCCTCAGGGGACAAAAAATAGCCTCAAACTGTTAACATTGTCGACACTATCTAGAATAATACTCAAAAAGCAGCATTTATGAAGATTTGTTATATAAGTGATATATTTGAGACAGATAATTGACAGTTAATAAAAGAAAGATATAAAATAAATGTTGCACTTGAGATATTGCAAAAATAAATTGCCCACCCACCCATATTTTAGAGCATGTAGTGAAGAACCATATGTCTTTATTTTTGTAGATTATTGATTTCATTGCTTAAATTTTCCCTCTACCAATAGGAAGTACAACTAAAATCCTAGACTTTCAGGGATGGAATCCAAGGAATAGCTATTTCAACCTATTCCTAAATAAGGATCACCTCTAAACATACTCAACAAGTGAACTTTCAACCATTACTAATGTGGAGAATTTATAAATTTCCAAGACTTGTTAAACACACACACACACACACACACACACACACACACACACACACACATGCATCCTATGAGAGGTACCCTACATTGGGTACTATTATTTATGTACAGGAAAAGGGGTTTGCAATGAAATATATAAACTGACTAATAATGTGCTGAGGTTAACAAATAAAGAAATTGCTGATCTTGGAGGTTAAAGATAATTGCTGAACCTTGGGGCTAAATATAAAGGACTGCAAATCAGGCTGCTTTAAACCATGAAGGTAAAGAAGATGCTCTCTTCTTTGTGAGTCACTAAGACATCTGAGAATGGAGGAACCCATTATGGGAAAAATGTTACTCTAGAGACCATATGCAAGGAAACAATTCTAAAAAGAAAAAGCAGGCCCAGATGCTATGACCTAAGTATTGAATCATCAGCATAAAGAAGTTAGTCAGATCACCCAAGGAATTGAAGATGAATCCAGATAGAGATTCACAGGTCCACTTGAGTTGTCACCCTAGCAACAGAGACTAATCATGATTGTGGCATTCACAGAGCCTTTGAAATTGCTGTACACAGAACTAAAGTGGTCCTTCTGAAATGGAGATGTGAGTGTCATTTGGAAACAACAAGAAAGATGTGAAAAAGAAGAAAAGAGTTAAAAAAAAAAGATTTACACTTTATAAATAATGAAACTCTGCAAGTTTATTACCTAATAATTTTAACTAAATATAGGTATGAGAGACTTATGACAATGGGAGGAGAGTGTACAGTGCTAGAAAGTCTGGACTTAGACATGTACATTGAAATCATTCTCTGTGCGATATATCTGGATTTATTTAAGCTCAAAAATATACTCAGATGACTCCAGGTTTTCTCTGAGATACTCAAATATATTAATTGGTCCAACAAGGCTAATACAAAAATATAGCATTTGAGATCATCACAGTTAAGGTGATTTAAAAATATATTCTTTCTTTTTACATAACTATTGATGCATAGTTCAAAGTACAAAGTATTAAACATCTGGTAGGTCCAAGGCATATGAGATGTAGTGTAGGAGATTGAACAGAGAGTTGATCTCAAAGTCAAAAAGATATGCATTTAAGTCCCTCCTCTGACCCAGGTTGACTGTGTGAATCTGATCAAGTTCTTGAACTTAGAAACTCAGTGGCCGACAGAAACTCTCTAAAACTATGTATTGCAGACCATCTTGATATAAATTTTTAAAATTTATTTTATTTTTATGTAATAAAACAAGAATTCCAATAATACAAAATACTTTTAAAAGATGATTGCAGATGAAACTGTCAATCTATATGTACAATTTGAAATTCCTTATAAATATATAATAAAATTATCATGTAAATTTCTTTTTTTTTCTTCCCTTCCCCTAGCTGCACCATATAGGAACAACTGATGAGAAACTTGCTTTATTAGATTTTTCATCAGTTGTTTCTAGTATGTATGAAATCACAGACCACTTCCAAAAGAAAATATTCAAGATACCTTGCTAGATGTTGGAGATATAAAAAAATTAAAAACACCTAAGTTTTCCTACCATTAATTGTTTCTGCCACCAAGTTTTCCAACACAGTAGAGGAGAGAAAACAGGGGCACAACAAGAAAACAAATTAGAATGAAGAAATATACAGAAGAAGGGAAAATACTAGAGAAGGGAAACCTATTTTCAAATAGGAAGATCAGTGAAGAAATTCATGAAGGAGTTGACACTAAAGCAGAAATTTGACAGAAAGACTGGGAAGGCAGAAAATAAATTTTACATATGGGAGATGATATGAAAAAAATACATGAAAGTAAAAATGAGTCACATGACATCAAGGAATGATTAATAACTGATCAATCAATTAAGCCTCTAGCATGTTCCAGAACCTGTTCTAGGAACTGGGGATATAAGTTCAAAGAATGAAACTGTCCCAATTCATATCAATTTCCATTGTAAAAGGATTGGCAGGGGAGAGGGGAAAGAGAATAACAAAGTTCAATTACATGCAGCATAAATATAAGTTTAATATATATAAATATATACCAGATAGTTCAAGGTAGAATATTTTGGGAGGGAGCTTACAAGCTATAGAGGAAATTACTAAAGACTTTCATATAGATGTTGGTGCCCCAGCTGCATTTTAAAAGAAGAAAGGAATCCTCTAAAGCAGAGGTAAGGAGGGAGTGCATCCTGGGATGGAGATGGGTGATGGAATGCCACAAATTAGAAATAGAGAGAAGGTAAATTTCACTTTATCAGAGTTCAAAAGGGAGAGTAGTGCAAGAGGAAATCTAAATCGGGTAAAGGTTATTTAGGGTTTTAAAAATCTAGAAGCTATAGGAAGTAGCTGAAGTTGATTGAGTAGGAAAGTCACATAGTCACATGCACACTTATTGTAGGTTGTAGTGGAATTGTAAAAGATGGGAAACAGGAAGCCCAATTAAGAAGCTGTCTCAATAATCTAAACAGAATGCAATGAAGTCCTGATTTAAAATGGTAGCTGCATGAGTATAGATAACATCAAAATCTAGAAATGTTAAGATGGTAGAAATACAAAAAGTACAATATCATGGTTTGACTGGAAATGTGAATCATGTAGGGGATACAAAAAATAATAAATAATGGTGGTGATGATGATAATAATAATAACTAACATGTGAAACTAAAGTGCCAGGCACTGAGATAAATCTATAAAGGTGACCAGATTATGGATGGTCTTGAATGTCAAATTTAAGTTTGGATTGCATTAGGTAAGCATAGGGGAGTCATTAAATATCAAATGCAGATAGAAACCATAACTTAGTGTTTTAAAGAATTAACATTATTATAGAATCAGAGTTGTAATGACCTAGATAAAACATCTAACTCAATCCCTTGCTTAGATAGATCAGTGTTTAAACCAGTGATTCACAAATACCATTGGACTTGCAAACTCTTAACTTTTATGCATCTTATTGGAACTTTCTCATTCCTGATTTTTAATGAAGTTAAAATGAAATAAAACGACTTCTGAGATCTTAAAAACATTTTTGAATTGCTTCTGAAGATAGATATACTCTGTCAGATAAAGAATGCATATCAATTTCCCAGCAGAGATGTAGGTTTTGGGATGGATTTTTTTTCTGTTTTTCTTCTGAGATTTTTTTTGGTCCTTTTTGGAGATCAATATTGATGAGGACTTTACAACATCCTTTAGGATGAGAATTAATTATTTAAGCCATTCCCACAGACATATGTGTGTGTGTAAAGTAGGATTTAAACTTAGTTTTTTCTTTCTAGTTTTGAGGCCAAAGCACTATTGAGTATATCACAATACCTCTCTCTCTGTCTCTCTCTGTCTCTGTCTCTGTCTCTCTCTGTCTCTCTCTGTCTCTCTCTGTCTCTCTCTCTCTCTCTCTGTGTGTGTGTGTGTGTGTGTGTGTGTGTGTTATCTTTCATTGTTTAGTCATGTCCAATTCTTTGCAATTCATTTGACCAGAGCACACCAGGCTCTTCTGTCCTCCATTATCTCCCAAAGTCAAAATTGTCCATGGGGTTTTCTTGGCAAAAATATAAGAATTTGTTGGCAAAAATGCAAAATGATTTGCCATTTCCTTCTCCAATGGAGCATCTTTTGTCAGAACTCTTCATTTTGACCTGTCCATCTTGGGTAACATTGCACAGTGTAGGTCATAGTTTCATTGAGCTATGCAAGCACATCTATTAAGACAATTCAGGAAATGTTAATAAATGTTTTGTCAAAACCTCTGACTTCATTCCTGAATTCATGAAGGTTTATATCCATAAAATAGTATCTTGCCTTAAAAACTCAAGTCTGCTTAGAACTCAAAAAGTATGCATCTTCCCATATTATATCCACTTCATTGGTAATGAGGGGAGAGGGAAGTGATGTTAATGGTTACTGTCACCTCTGATTAAAAGTAGACAAAACACATGAATGAAGATGTTTCCTGATGTTCTATTTCACTGTACTATCTTTAAACAGATTGACTTACCTAATTTGAGAGAATGTTGGTTTACCATTTGTGGTTCTTATATAGACATTAATCACTATAATTAAAATGTGATAGCATCTGGATGTTAAGTACACAGATGGAATGCATTACCATTGACATAAGAAAAACTCAAGATATTTGTTTTCTTTTATAGCCTTCCTTCCCTTTCATCTTCCTGATTTTATGATATGCTTCAGACTCAAACTTTTTTTTCATCCAAGCATATAGAATAATATATATTTTTTAATTTTTTGACAATTTTTACTAATAATATCTAAATTTCATAACCCTACTTATATTCAAATGATGGGGAGTAGTAATGATGCAGAGCAAAGGAAAAAATCTTATGTCTGCATTTTCTTTTTCTTTTTTAAATTTGCTCCTGAGTACTTAGCCACCATGGTTGTAGGTGCCTAAAAAATGAGTTAGAGAGACTAACTTCATTCTTCTCATTGTAAGAAAGTGCTGTTTGGTGTAGTTATTAGATACTGAAGACTTGCTTACTGCGGCATTTACGCAGAGTCCATTTATTGTATAAGACAAAGAGTTAATAAAGTCTTATATTGTCATTTTTACAGTCAGACTTTCCAGGAATAGATAGCTTCATGCCATACTTCCCCTGATTCATAAATAATCTCTCAGAATGTTTGCTGTGTAGTTTTCCAAGGTTGCAAAATGAGTTGTTAAATGAAAGAATGTTTAAATTTTTTTCAGTGAAGCACAGCTTTAGAAATTGAAAGGATCTTGGGAGTCATTTAATCCAAACTCCTTATTTTGCAATTGAAGAACCTATGGCCAAGAAAAGTTAACTAATTTGGCCCAATATCATACAAGAAACAAGTGACAGAGCATAGAGTGATAAAATTATGAATCTAGACCTAGAAGTATCCTCAAAAGCTATTCAATCTAACATCTTAATTTTACAGATTGAAAATTGAGATCCAGTATGGTAAAGAGTCACACAGGTAGTAACTATTACAAGCAACATTTGAATCTTGTGCAACTATCTCTATCAAGTTTATAGTCAAGATTAAGATAAGAATAACATTTCTGGCCAACTTTTTGCTAGAATTAAACCTTTAACTTATTTGAGTGACTTTTGAAAATGTCACTAAGCCACATTTTGCAGATTTTATTCATTGGTTAGCATAGGTCCTTGCTGTTCCAGGTGTGTTTCATTTGTGAAAACAACTTATTAAATTTCCTGTAAATTCATTGACTACATAAACCTTCAGCTTCAGCCAGTTTTCTCCCAGATGTATACTATTGACCACCAGAGAGAAAAATTAGAGTAAAAATAACCTAGCATGATTCATCTCCTCACTTGGAAAAGTGGTATCACATTGTATGGAAAGAGCAACACATTATTATACAGAGATCACAGCATCTGGCCTTTAATTTATTCATGTATAAAATAAAGGAGATAGATCCTTTTAATTGTATTATTCTGGGATTCTTGGGTAACTAAGCCCTCAAGATGTGGGAGCAAAAGTTTTCTCAAAAGAAACATATCGACTGCATCAGGTATTGGGATTAGTAAAACGGGACTGAAGTTACAAAAAGCCATTAAAAATATTTTTTTCTTTTCTACTTCTTGCATCATCTGGATGCAGAGATTATATGTGTATATACATGTACACATGTGTCCCAGACATAGAAAAGAGCCTGATATATAAGTTAATTTTAATTCCCAAGGAAAGAGAGAGCAGATAAACATTTGAAGGAGCCACAAATGTACTTGTATGTAAGAAAACTCAATGAATTTTTGTAAGAGACAATCACAAACAGAATGATTATCCTAGGTGAGGAAGGGGCAGATCTGATTGTTCTTTGCTTTTTATTAGCTTGACTTGGTGTTTATAGTATACCCATCTTAGGACTGAGACTCCAAACACTTAGCTTTCAGTCAGCTTAGTCAGAAACTGACTGATTTGGGGGCAAATTAAACAACTCTTTAAAAGTCTGTTATTTCATTTGTTAAATAGGAATAATAGCACCTATTCTATCTATGCCTCAAAAAAGATTTCTGTTAGAACCAAATTAGATGATGCACATGTAAATGATCTGAAAGTTTAGGGTCAGAGATGGGGAACCATAAATGTGGCCCATTACTTAAAATGTTAATCTTGTTTGGTATATTGGTTAGTTTAACTGAACTATTTTTCTTTCTTCTTTTAAGTTTTTGTTCTAAGATAGAGATTCATTTTTCCCCCTAAATAGTGTCTTATTTTTCCAAATACATGTAAAGATAATTTTTGTAACATTCATTTTTATAAGACTTTTGTTCCAAATTTTTTTCTGCCTCCCTAACCTCCTCCCTCTTCCAGACAGCAAGTAATCTGATATAAATTACACGTTTAATTCTTTTAAACATATTTCCATATTTGTCAGGTTGTTCAAGAAAAATCAAACTACACACATCTAAAAGTGAGTTCATTTTCTTTATCTGCTACCCCATTCTTCCATTTTCAACTTAACTTTCTGTCTTTGCATCATAGGTTCTAGAATGCTTATTGCTTTGGAATTGACTTTGTCTTTTCTCTTTTACTTTTTTTCTTAGTTGTCAGGTGCTATGAATTCTAATTCCCTAATATCTTTTACATAGTTTACCTTCTCTTTGTACTCACTCTACCCTCAGTTTCCATTCAATAGTGAGGAGAGACTATATATATATATGCATATATATATATATATATATGCATATATATATACATATATATATATTTGCTGTGTCCTAATATTTTGCACAGGATTTGGGCATATAGAAAAGTGCTTAAAAATGCTTATTGTCAGATCGCTTTAGGTCCACATTCCCTGCTACTGAGACCATTTCAATAGCATACTTAGCCATTTTTGTCACTTCCAGGACAATGTCTCTTAAAATATAAATATAAATCCATAAATATAAATATACATCAAATCAGTCTGGCCACATCATTCCTCTGTCTCTGTAGCTTCTTAATGCTTAGTGACTTTTATAGCAGATATCTTCTCTCTTAAATCCTCCCCTATTACCTATAGGTTAAGGAAACTTGACAGTCTATATAGTATATAGATGATAGAACTTTAACATTATAATGTCACATTTCTATAGTACTATGAGTTTTGCCAAGTTCTTCCACACATGCAGGGATCAGTACACTTGTTTTTTATCTTAATTTTACATACAAGAAAATTTAGGCTTGTTGGAAACCAATAAGTTCGATACCTTCATTTTACATAGAAGAAAATGGAGGCTCAAAGAACATAAGCAGTCACATTGTTAAGCAGTGCCTTTGAAAGACTGATCAAAACTTGGATCAATGCAATGATTAATCATGGTTTCAGAAGACTGATAAGGGAGCCTACTTCCCACTTTTGACAAGAGATGTGATGGACTGCAGTTGCAGAAGGAGACATCCATTTTCAGACACAGACAATGTATTGATTTGTTTTACTTGGCTATATTTATTTGTTAGAAGGGAGACTTAGTTTTTTGGGAAAAATATAAATTGAAAGGGCATTGGTAGGTATTGGTAATAAAGTGAAAAAGAGGGGAAATGTTATCAATGAAACATTTATAAAAATAGAAGAAAAAGAAAAGAATTCCAGAAGAGGACACTAACAAGGACAGTTTTGTTACTATTGCATTAAATTTATTATGTACTTTTATTAAAAAATTAACTATATATACACATATGTATATATAATAGAAACTTATCATTTTATTAAGAATCCCTAAGAAGATTTTTTGTTTTGTTTTGTTTTGTTTTTTGGTATATTGAAATGGTCATGTTTGCTAAATCCAGAACAAAAAAAAAAATTTAAAACATATTTTAAAAAGAAAATGACGGAGATGAGATTCGACCCTCTTACTAAATCCATTGTTCTTTATGGTCTATCATGAATGGAATGGAAAAAAAAAAGGAGAGAAAAATGGCAAAGAAGATTTAAGGAGAGGGAAGAATGGAAAGGGCGACAATGAGAGAAAAATCAGTTTCAGTTCTGAGAGTTTAAAAAAATTTGTAATAATTAAATTGTTCAAAATCAAATAAACTACCTCCAAAGCAGAAAATTCCCCACCATTGGATATTTTTAAAAGAACATAGAATGAATTCTTATTGGGTATGTTGTAAAAGACATACTATTTGGAAACAATTTAGACTGTAGGGTCTCTGTTATCCATTCCAACTCTGAGACGCTATGAGACTGTTTAATTAGGGAGACTTCACTCCCTGACCCCTGAGGAAAATGAACCATTGTGCAGATAACTGCAACTCTTAAAATAGGAGCTTTATCTCAAGTTTCAAAAGAGGGCATTAAACCAGAAAAGATGGCCTAGAAAGCACTAAGAGGAGAGGCAAGCCAAAATTGGTGAGAAAAAGGTAGATCAGAAATATAAAAGTGAAATGAAAGGGGAAAATAGTTTGTTGAAATGAGCATTTAGTACCCATGGAGCCATATTTTTTAAAGGTTCAAACAATATGAACTTCCTTACAGAGATGGTAAATGATGTATTGTGTGAGGCATATATGATGAAGACTTGCATTGGGCAGCTTTTTATTCTTTTACATCCTTCCTCCTAGTATTCACACTTAAGAAATCATGATTCTGAACCAAATGATGGTAGAACCTAAGAATGAAAAAAGTGGCTACAGAAACTTAGCTATGCTATGAAATGGCCCCAAACTACATAAGGAAAAATCTTATTGACTGTGAATATTTGACTGGAGATTTTTGAATTTTTAATATGAATTTTTCAGTTGTAAAATTCACAGTGTTTGGAGAGATGGAATTGAGAAATTTAATGACTATCAACTCAATAAACATTGATCATTAAAGAAAATATGTTGTCTGACTTTCAGGTTATTTCAGATATTTAGAAGATACTAAGATCACTTATGTGGCTTTCCATAATACCAGAATTTTAATTTTATATGTGTGTTTAGGTATATATATGTATATATATATCTATGTATATATATTGTGTATAACTATAAAAATATAATGTACATATGTATATTATATTTTATGTAGCACTTTAAAGTTTGCAAAATACCTGAAAGATACAATTTACACAGAAAGAGAACTTAACATGTTTCCTAATGTAATAGGCATATGAAACTGATTATAGGAAGGTTTGAAAAATGCTGTATATAGATTATCTCATTTAACCTCTATAATACTCTATTGAAGGAAACAAACTAGCTGGATATTATTATTCCTACTTTATAGACTAGGAAATTTAAACAGAGCGGAATTAAATGACTTGTCCCAAGTCACACAGTTAGTAAGTGATTGAGAATTTAAGCCCAGTTGTTCAAGGTCAGTAATTCTAACTAATGAATCATTTTCCATAAGCACCTACTTACCATGCTTGATGAAATATAAGCCATCATATAAATTAATATCTATTTAGACATAATATAATATCAAACTTAGTTCATATGTTTTAATTGTTACTAAATACAGTCATTTACATATGACTAATGTTTGTCACAAGAGATACCACTTGACTGAAAAAATAAATGGATAAGTGAAGTCAGTATATAGGAGTGAACAAAACATGATAAAATTATGAAGATTGATTTGCATAGTTGTTTGGCTAATTTGACAGTGGGATACAATAAGAAGAATGTGGGGAGAAGAGAAGCTATTAAACCACAAAATATATTTTATATATTCTAGCATAATATTACAATCTATTTATAGATGCAGAATACATATTTCTCATAAAATAATAATATATGTACAAATGAAGGTCTATGTTAGATTACTTTATAAATTCTTTTTGATCTTTTTGATATATATATACATATACACACATATATATGTATATGTGTGTATGTGTATATATATATATATATATATATACACAATCTATTCAACTTTCAGAATCAAGCATAAATCCCATTTCCTTGATAGACAAATTTGGCACAGTAGCTAGAATTCTAGATTTGGGGTCTAAAGGAGCTCGATTAGGTTTTTGTTTCAAATATTTAATTGAAGTGTAATTCTAGAGATGTCATTAAACTCTCTGTGACTCAGTTTTTTTATCTCTAAAATGGGTATAACAATAACTGCTTTACCAGGTAATCCATTAAATGGAATAATATATGTGCAGCACTTTTAAAATTTTCACAATATCATTAATTTAGAGATGAAGGGGGAATCATATAGATCAGGACTCCTTAAACTTTTTTTCACTTGCAACCCCTTTTCACTCAAGAAAATTTTTTTCATGATCCCAGGTATGTAGATAAAATAAGTGTACAAATCAAACATTTACTGATAATAAATCATAACTTCATTACCCCCACATTCAGTTATGAGACCCCATATGGAGTCATGAAGCACAATTTAAGAAGTTTGGAATGAAAAAAAATTAATCTAAGGCCACTGACTTAAAAACCAGTGTTTTATTTATATACAATATAGTACTTTAAAGTATTAAATAAACATGAGATATTGTTAATTTTTTTTCAAGGTCTCATCCAACTACTTCAGCTCATAGCAGTTTCCTTTTTCTCTGAAACCCTAGCACTTCCTGTTTATACTTCTTATTTTGTTATATAATAATATAGAACAATATAATATATAATGTTATGTAATATATTACATAATATGCTATTAATATATTAATAATAATATTTAAATCTAATAATTAATAATAAATTGCTCATTTATTGGCAATTTATATTACTGGTATTGATTATTAATATAAATATCAATGATATGATTAATAATAATATAATATAATGTGTTGCATGATATGTAATAATTAATAATATATTACATTAAATTAATACTTACTTGCTTTTTGTCTTAGGGGATAGAAAGCTGACCTTGGAACCAGGAAAATCTTAATTCAAATCATGTCTTTCTCACATACTGATTGGATGACCCTGGGAAAGTCATTTAAATTTTCAAGGCTCTGGGAAACATTTTAAAACTTTAAGTAGAAACTTTATGTTAAAGGGAAAGCAAAGACAGGAGTTCCCTATGCCGCTGAACTCATTTAACCCTTATTCTTTTCTTTTTGCAACTAGCTCCTAATTAACCAAGAAAAAAAGACTCAACAGAATCTTGCAGTTAACAAAGTCTTTTTATGGTTATCATGTATATACTCTAATACTTGAAATCATAGTAACTTGGGAAAGTATGAATCCTCTTGCTTCTGTTTTACCATCCCCATTTGTAGGGAACTCACTCCTGCATTATACTTTTGAATATTTCTAAATTATTAGGAAATTATTAAAAATATCAATCAAAAATCAACCTCTTTTTAACTTATACCCAGTACAAAATTTAGCATCTTCATTTCCTTCCACTGTTCATCATATAAGGTTCTCTTTCTGTGTTGTCATTCAATGGATATGTTCCAACTTAACAATGTTCCAGATTTAATCCCAATGCTTCGAGTGTGATCTGATAAGTGCAAAGTACAAATGCTATTATTATTTCACTTGGTCTGGGCACTATATTTCTATTTACAAAGCTTAAGATCAAAAAATTTTTAAGGCAGAAACCTCATACTATATTATTTCTAATGAGAATAGCTTAAACCCTTAATTTTTTTTATATAGAATGCTATCTAGTAGTCATTTTAACCTGCATTTATGCTTTTGATTTTTAATCCAACTGAAGATCTTTACATTTGTTGATTAAATGTCACCTTATTAGATTTTCCCAATCACTGTAGAACTGTGATGACAACTTTTAGTGCTCTGATTTTGTCATCATTGAATAAGCTACCTCCCCCAGGTTGATGCTACATGTTTTTATTCATATAAGTAGATTTTTTTTTTCCTTCTTTACTTCCCAATTTTCATTCCCGTATTTAACACCTGATCTTTTTTCAATGAATTCTTTAAAAGATGGAGTCTCTCTGATAATAAAGTTTCTAATGCCTTTTTATAACTTAGAACTTTAGGCTTTCTCTTTTCAAAGTCATAGTAGTTCCAGTTTCTCAGTCAAAGACCTTGAGAGTCACTCTTAAATACAGTTTTTAAAACACATTCATTTGAAAAAAAGTATGGCCTGAGTAGGGAAATACCTAATATCATAGGATTCAAGGCTCTGTGGTAGAAGAGATCCTGGAATACTGCCTTATATATTTGGATAGATAAGGGGAGAAGTAAGGCATTTCCCAGCAAAAGAGAGATAAATGTAGTTAGTCCAGGGAGGAGCTCAAATGGAATGAGCTCAGTATATATTTTTTAAACTATCGTTTTTCTTTTTTTCTTTTTCTATTAAAAACTTATTTTTTAACATTCTTTTTAAAATGTTGAACTCCATTTTCTCTTTATCCTTCTTTCACCTACCTACAACTTACCAATTATACATGTGTAATCGTGCAAAACATTTTTCCATATTAGCCATATTACAAAAAATAAAAATAAAATAAAGCCAATTATACTTCACTTTGCATTCAGAGTTCAACAGTTCTCTGTAAGCAAATAGCATTCATTAATCATTAGTTTCTTAGAATTGTATTGTATTATTATGTTGATCAGAATAGCCAAGTCTTTCATAGTTCATCATCATCACAACATTGCTGTTCTATGCACAATGATCTCTCTTAATTGTTCTTGTCTCCCGTCATATCAGTTTAAATAGCTTTTGTCATTTTTATATTTTATTTTTAAATATTCATTTATTTGTTAATTAATTTTAAATTTAAAATTAAATGTTGGTTAAATTTTAAAAAGCATTTTATTTTTTTTCCTTATTACATGCCAAGATAATTTTAAGCATTCATTTTACAGGATTTTTGAGTTCTAAATTTTTCTCCATTCCTCTCTCTCTTCCCCTCTTCTTAGGGCAATTCAGCATGGGCTAAATATGTACTATCATGTAAAACATATTTCATATCACTTACAGTTGTAAAAGAAGAAATAGATCAAAAAGAATAAAATGGAAAAGAATAAAATAAGTGAGAAAAAAGTATGCTTTGATTTTCATTGAGTTCATCAGTTCTTAAAAAAAAAGAGTTAATCAGTTCTTTATCTAGATGTGGGTATCATTTTCCTTTATGAGTCTTTTTTACTTGTCTTGGTCCATTGTGTTGCTGAGAACTGAGTCATAATTGATAATCTTATGATGTTATTCATACTGTATACAATGTTTTCCTGGTTCTGCTCATTTCACTTTCATCAGTTTATATAATTCTTTCCAGGTTTGGGTTTTCTGTTGGTTTTGTTTGTTTTTTAAATCTGCCTGTTTATTATTTCTTATTGCACAATAGTATTCAATTATGTTCATAAACCACAGCTTTTTCAGCCATTCCCCAATTGATCAGCATTGCTTCAATTTGCAATATTTTGCCACCAAAAAAAAAAGAAAAAGACTGCTATAAATATTTTTGGCCATGTAAGTTCTTTTCCATTTTTTATGATCTCTTTGGAATATAGATCTAGAAGTGGTATTATTGGACCAAAGAGTATATACAGTTTGGTTGCCTTTTGAGCATAGTTCTGAATTGCTTTCCAGAATTGTTGGATCAGTTCACAACTCCATTAACACTGAATTTTCCCACATATCCAATATTTTATGTTTTCTTTTTTTTTGTCATATCCAATCTGATTGATATGAAATGATACCTCAGAATTGTTATAATTTGCATTTCCTTAATCAAAAATAATTTAAAACACTTCTTCATAAACTTATACATAGCTTTGATATTGTCATCTGAAAATAACCTGTATATCCTTTAATCATTTATCGATTTGGGAATCAATGGTATTCTTATAAACTAACTCAATTCTCTATGTATTTGACAAATGAAGCCTTTATCAGAAACACTTCCTTTAAAGAGTGTTACCCAATTTTTGGCTTTCTTTCCAATCCTGGCTGCATTAAATTTGTTTGTGTAAAAGCTTTTTGATTTAACATAATCAAAATTATCTATTTTGCATTGTGTAATGTTCTTTGTTTCTTATTTGATCATGAACCTGCAATTCACTTAATTTCTCCTTTAAGAATTTTGATGTTGAAAAAAAAGAATTTGGATGTTATCCCACTTGTACATTAGTATTAATTTTACTTCATTGTCTATGATACCTTTTAGCGAGATGTAGTTTCCCTCCTCATCCCTTTTAATTAGGTCTATTTTTGGTTTTTGCTTTGTCTAAGATCAAGATTCCTCTTCCTCCTTTTTTTTTTCTTTTTACTTCAGCTGAAACTGCTCCAATCTCTCACTTTTACTCTATGATTGTCTGCTTCAAATGTGTTTCTTATAAATAACTTATTGTAGGATTCTGGGTTTTGCTCCCCTCTGCTATCCAAATATGTTTTATGGGAGGGTTCATTCTATTTACATCCATAGTTATGATTACTATGTATTTCCCTTCATTCTATTTTTCCTCCTGTTTGTCCTTTCTCTTCTTTCACCCTTTCCCTCCCCTTTTTGCCTCTGTCCCTTACTTGCCCTCTCTTCTGTCAGTCCCTCCCTACTTTTATTTAATTTCCTCCCTTCCTATTTCCCTGTTAGGTAAGATAGATTTTTATACTCAACTAACCATGTATATTATTCCCTCTTGGACCTGATGCTGATGAAAGTAAGTTTTAAGCAATGCCTATCACCCCTTTCCCTCCCCTGTTTTTCACCCCTCTTCATGTGAAATAATTTACTCCGTCCTCTCTCTCTCTCCCTTCCTAATACACCCAATTATGTCATTCCCTCAAATTCATCTTATACCCTGACCCTCTGTGTATATTCTTTCCAATTGTACTATTAGTGATACAATGTTTAAGAATTACAAGTATAATCTTCCATGTAGGTATATAAATAATTCAGCTCTATTGAATCCCCTATGGTTTCTTTCTCCCTTTTACCTTTTGAGGCTTCTCTTGGATCTTGATCTTGGAGATCAATTTTATTTTGTTCAATTCCAGTATTCTCCTTTAAAAAGTCTGAAATGTTTATCTATCATTGAACTACCATTTTTCCTTAAAGTATTGTGCTTAATTTCACTAGATAAGTCATTCTTGGTTGTAGTCCTAGCTCTTCTGCAATCTGAAATATCATATTCCACAATTACCAATCCTTTAATTTTACAGCTCCCAAGTCTTTGTGATCCTGATTATACCTCCACAATTTTTGAATTTTATTTTTTTCTGATCACTTGCAATATTTTTTCTTCATCTGATAGTTCTGTAATTTGACTGTAATGAACTTTGGAGTTTTTATTCTGGGATATCTCTCCCAAGGTGATTAGTAGAGTCTTTCCATGCCCACTTTACTCTATTATTCCAAAGTATAAGGGCATCTTTTCTCGCTAATTTCTTGAAAGATGCTGCCCAGGTCTTCCTTTTGATTATACCTTTCAAGTAGTCCAGTACTTTTGACATTGACTCCTCTGGATCTATTTTCTGGGTCAGTTGATTTTTCCAATGAGATATTTTACATTTTATTCTATTTTTCAGTCTTTTGAATTTGTTTCATTGATTCTTGATGTCTCATAGTCATTGCTTCCAGTTGCCCAATTCTAACTTTTTGGTATTGTTTTCCTCAGTTAAATTTTATACTTCCTTTTCCATTTGACCAATTATACTTTTTAGGGAATTATTTTCTTCAGTTGATTGTTGTATCTCCTTTTCCATTTAAACAATTCTTCTGTTTAAGCAGTTGTTTTCTTTGTTGACACTGTTGACTTTTTTCATAATTCCCTTGAATCACTCTCATTTCCTTTTCCAATTTTCTTATACTTCTCTTATTTATTTTTAAGTTCCTTTTTTACATCTTCCATGAGTTCTTATGTTTTTGAGACCTCTTGCCATTTTTCTATGGCGTTTTGCTCATAAGTTTTTTGACAGTTATCTTCTGAGTTTGTCTTGATCTTCACTGATGTTTCCCTAAGGCCCACTGAGGACCCTTATGTTTGGTGCTATTCTAAGGAGGTGAAGAGGGGGTAGCTAACATTGCTAGAAGCTCTAGAGATCTTTTAGTGTTACTTGGTATGATCTGAGGTCCTAGTTCTGGTATTTGGCATGTTCTGAGGCCAGCAGGGTACACTGAGCTACACTGAAGCCTATGGTGGTCTGGCCAGGGGCATCTGTCTGTTTGCTGTGGTTATGCTGAAGTACATGATGGTTCTTAGAGCTGGAAACTGTCTATTCCCTTGCCTATGCTGAGCCATGTGGGAAAAGAGAAGTCTTGATATTGGTGTTTTCTTGCTTCACCAAACTGGGACTAAGGATCTCCCATTGGTTTGCTAGAGTACTCAGTTTGTTATCAGCTTGCTGGATTGCTTTCAGTTCTGGATTACATTTTTACTTTAACGAGATCTTTTTTGCTGATTTTCCAAGTTTCTTTCACTGAAAGATAGTTTCACACCATCTTTTTGCTGGTCCTGCTGTTCTAGGATTTGCTTGGATGCAATATTTTATATTTGTTTAGAGGTGAATATGGAAGAATTATGGCTATTTGCTGCTTACTCCACAATCTTGGCTCCTCGAAGTTTCTGTTGCTTTTCTTGATAACTTGATACTACAGTTATTTTTAACATTGAAAGTGAGGCAAGGGTTAGTGGTACTTCCCTCTAAATTTTAGAACACTGGGACAAAGCCCCAATTGCCTTACTTTAACTATGGTTCTTCCTTTTTTCTACTAGATCACAAGCCACTTGAAGGCAAGGATAGTCTTATTCATCTTTTCAATATCTCAGAGACTAGCAAAATGTTTCTTATATAATCACACTTGATAAAATGTATATTGAATTCAATTAAATTGGTCAGAGTGATGGTTTTATTTAGAGTTGGGCCACTAAATACTTTGTAGAAAATAGAAAATCCTATGCTGAAAAGTCCCAGGGACCTGGAGAGGGGCATGTTGGGAGAGAAAAATTAGAGCAAAATGGAAAAACCATGGGAGAAATAAAAAAAAAAAATACAGAAAAAAAGAAGTGAACATAGTATGTGTTGATTTACATTCTCCCTCCTTAGTTCTTTTTCTGGATGCAGAAGGCATTTTCTGTCCAAAGTCTATTAGGATTGCTTTGAATCACTGAACCACTGAGAGTAACCAATTCTTTCATAGATGATCAATGCACTTTCTTGCTGTTATTGTGCAAAATGTATTCCTGGGTCTGTTGTTTTGCTCAGTATCAGTTTATGTAAATCTTTCCAAGCCTTTTTAAAATTAGATTGTTCTTCATTTTTATAGAGCAATAATATTCCATTACTTTCATATACCACAACTTAGCCATTTCCCAATTGATGGGCATCTACTCATTTTCTAATTCTTTGCTACCACAAAAAGAGCTGGCACAAACATTTTTGCACTTATGGGTCCCTTTCCCTCCTTTATGATTTCCTTGGGATACAGACCCAGTAGTGACCCTGCTGGGTCAGAGGGTCTGCATAGTTTTATAGCCGTTTGGGCATAGTTACAGATTGTTCTCCAGAATGGTTGGGTCATTTCACATTTCCACCAACAATGCATTAGTTTTCCCACCATCCCCTCCAATAATTACCATTATCTTTTCCTGACATGTTAGCTATCTGAAAAGTATGTGATGGTATCTCAAAATTCTTTTAATTTGCCTTTTTCTAATCAATAGTGAGTTAGAATATTTTTTCATATGATTGTAGATGGTTTTAATTTCATATCCTTTGACCATTTACCAATTGGGGATGACTTGTATTCTTACAAATTTGATAGAGTTCTTTTTATATTTTAGAAATGAGGTCTTTATCAGAAATATTGGCTGTAAAGTTTTTTTTTTCCTAGCTTTTTACTTCCTTTTTAATCTTGTTTCTGTTGGTTTTGTTTGTGCAAAAACCTTTTAGCTTAATGTAATCAAAGTTGTCCATTTTACCTTTCATAAATTTCTCCCTTTTCCAAAGATCTGATAAGTAAATTATCCCTTGTTTTCCTAATTTGTTTATGGTATCATCCTTTATGTCCAAATCATGTATCTACTTTGACCTTATTTTGGTATGCAGTGTGAGATGTAGGCCTATGCTGAGTTTCTGACATATTATTTTCTAGTTTTCCCGGAAATTTTTATCAAATAATAAGTTTTTATTCCAGAAGCTGGAGTTTGGAGATTTATTAAATACTAAATTTCTATAGGCCTTGATTATTGTGTCATGTGTATCTAATCTATTCCACTGATCTACCACTCTATTTCTTAACCAGTACCAAATGGTCTGGATGACTGCTGCTTTATAATATGGTTTTAGGTTTGGTAATGCTAAGCCATTAGACTTTGTATTGTTTTTTCATTAATTCCTTTGCATTAATTCTTGATCTTTTGTTCTTCCAGATGAATGTTGTTATAATTTTTTCTAATTCTATAAAATAATGTTTTGGCAGTTTCATTGGGATGGCACTAAAAAAGTAGACCAATTTAGGCAGAATTGTCATTTTTATTATATTAGTTTGGCCTGGCCATGAACAATTAACATCTTTCCAATTGTTTAGATATGACTTTATTTGTGTGAGAAGTGTTTTGTAACTGTGTCCATATAGTTCTTGGGTTTGTCTCAGAAGATAGACTTCCAAGGATTTTATTTTGTCTACTATGATTTTAAATCGAATTTATCTTTCTCTCTGTTGCTGATGGGCATTGTCAGTAATATATAGAAATGTTGATGATTTGTGTGAGTTGATGTTATATTCTGCAACACTGCTAAATGTGGTTTTCAAAGGAAACTGGGAGATCTCAAGCATGAACCATCATGTATTTTAATAAAATATAAAAACAATTATGAGATAGAATTATTTTGCAGGGAAATTTGGATGTTATGATCTTTTCTAGCTTGTAATTAAACACTATAAGTGATTCCTTATCTGTCTTTACTCAAGTCATCTTATTCTTTATGTTCCAAATCTTGGAAGTGTGATTGCTGGGAATAAGTTCAAAACATTATTGGCTTAATTTGACTACATCTACTATAGATTATTGTTAAAACTGACAGTTCTTCATACATATGTGCATTTTATACAGAGAAAAAAAAGCTCTGTTCACAGAAACACAATGACTACATAAGTATGAAATTCTGTCAGTTGATGCTATTATTATTCACTCCTAGAACCTGTGATTACTAGTGTTAGTAAGCCAACACTCATCTTGTCATCTATCCATGACAACTACATTCAGTCATAAGCAAAATGTACATTGGAAAGACATACCAAGTCTACCATATTAAATTGGACATACAGACAAAATGCTTGCATCAAAGGAATGACAATCTATTTGAATGTCAGCTTCTATATTGGGAATGTTGAATTGTGCTTTAAAGGGAGTGATAGGCTGACTCTTATCCATTTGAGTCTGAATGACAATTTGAGAAGAATTTAACTTACTTCCAGAATAACCTAAACTTGACTAAAGTCATGGAAAATTGTTTTTTCTAATTATGTGAGAGGGCAGGTAGGTGGTGGAGAGGATAGCACTGTAGGTCTAGAGTCAGGAGACTGAGTTCTAATTTGGCCTTGAAGGCTTACTAGCTGTGTGACCCTGGGCAAGTTACTTTATTCTGTTCACCTCTGTTTCTTCATCTATAAAATGAGTTGAAGAAGGAAATGACAAACCACTCTAGTATCTGTCAAGAAAAACCCCAAATGGCATCATGGGGAATTGGGCATGGCTGAAAAGATTCAGCAATAACAACAATAAAACTATCTGAGAACACACAACCGAAGCTTATACAATGTCAGAAGGCTGAAATTCATGGAATTTCCTGAAAAGCACAGACATAAATAATCTATTATTTTTTCCAAAGTTTAGCTTCTCCCTCTTTTAACTGTTTGCTTCCTGTTGCCATTCTTCCTACCTCACAGTGATTCAAGAAGAAATTACTTCATAAAATTAAATCCTGTCAACAATATTTACTGAATTTAATAGGTGCTGTGTCAAGAATAGGACATAGACTATAATGAATAAAATAATCCCTACTCCCAAACTTAAATTCCCTTGTGAGACACAAAAAAAGATGCAATTATGTCTTTTCAGAATAAGTATAAAGTGAATGATTTCATGTACATAAAAATAGTTAAATACAAGGTAGTTGGAGAAGCATGCTCATAATCAAGGAAATCAGGTAGGGCTTCATAGAGAGAGTGGTTAAATTGTATCTTAAAGATCTACCTCCCATGGTTGTTGTGAGGATTAAATGAGATTTTTGTAAAGCATTGTAAAGCACTGAGCAATGTGCCTGGTACAAAGTAGATACTTATTAAATGTTTTCTTTTTTGCTTACTTGTTTCCATTACTTTTCCCTTCCAGAAAAAGTGTAAAAGAAATAAATTTGATTTATAAGAAGGCCAAGTAGAAAGGCATGCAGACCAAAGTTAGAGCATCCTATGGAAAAATTAGAGAGAAATTTAGTTTGACTATTACAGAATGTGAAAAGAGAAACAATTTTCAGTGAATTTGAAAAGATTGGCTGAGGTTATATTGTGAAGGGTTTTAAAAGTTAAGAAAGTCAGAATTTGATCCTAGAGGTAATAAAAAGATGAACATTAAATTCATTGAGTATGGGAGTGATATTGCTAGATCTGTGCTAAAGGAAATTCATGTTGACAGTATTATGGGGGGGTAGAACATAAACTGAACTTTGAAGAGAATTTAAGTAGAGGGACCCGTTAGGAAACTATTATAATAATCAGAGAAAGGTTAAAAAAAAAAACCTTGAACTAAGATGGTAATGTGAATAGATAGGAAGTTTCAGATATGAAAGAGTTTGTATTTGTTGAAATGATAGAAAATGACATCAGATTAGAAAATTGAGGTGCAGGAGGATGAGCAGTATTGGGTATATACACCAAGATTATGAACCTACAATACTGGAAGAAGGATGGTTCCTTCAACAGAAATAGAGAGATTTGGAAAAGAGTAATTTTTGGAAGGTAAAAGGGACATATTGAATTCTATTGTAGTTGGTTTGATTTTGAGATATTTCCTGGACATCCAGACTGAAATATTCAATGGACAGTTGGAGTGACAAAACTGAAGTTCAGAGTTGAGGATATCTAAAATCATAGAACTGGTAGTTATTGATTTGGAAATGATAATTTAGCCCATAAGGGAGGGGAGGGAAGGAAGAAAAAAGATATAGAAAGAGGGAGGGAGGGAGGGAAAAAGAGAAAGAAAAAGAAGGAAAAGGAAAAAGAGGAGAAGGATCAGAAAAGGGAAAAGGTGGAGAAGGAGGAGGAGATGATGATGATGATAATGGTGGTGGTGGTGGTGGTGGTGGTGGTGGTGGTAAAGAAATAATGAAGGTCTAAAACAGAACCTTGGAGATCAACCACAGTTGGAGAGTATGATGCTCATAATGAATCATAAAGAAATAAGAGGAAACAGTCAAACACATAAGAGGAAAAAATAAGAGAAAAGTATCATGAAATCTCAGAGAAGATAGAATATTCCACATGAAAAGGGCGTGAACAGTGTGAAATAAAACCAATAGGTAAAGAATGATGAAGAATGGGGGGGGGGGGGAAGAGGGAGTTTGTCAAAGAAGAGATCATTGTTAACTTGGAAACAACTGTTTCAGATGAGTGATGAGGTAAGAAACTAAATTATAATAGACTGAAGAATAAGTGAGACAAGAGGAAATGCAGGCAGTGAATGTATGTATCCTTTACTAGGTGTCTTGGCTATAAAAAGAGAAAATATTTTCTACATATTTGACTAAGAAGGAGTGGAGAGATATGGAATAATATATTAAAGAGAAAACAAGGCCAATTTAAATTGTGAAGTGTTTTTTTGGATTTTTTTTATTTGGTTTGGGGTTTTAAGCTTTAGAAGTAACCAGTTCAAATGAAAGGTTGAAGATTATGGCTAGAGAGAGGATGATTAAGGTTACAGAATGCAAAAGAAAATCAAAGAAAATGAGATCAAGGGCACATGTTGTCTTTGTCTAGAATAAGTCAAAGAGTTTTTAAGTAAAGAGATGGGAAGAAGAGGAAGCTCACATAAAATGACCTCAATTTCCCCAGTAAAGTCCTGGAGGTTTGACACATGAGGAATCGGGGGGGCTGGGGGGGGGAGAAGAAAGAAAAGAAAGTTTTTGAAAAGCTTTTTTTTTTTTTTAAAAAACGAGATAGGAATTCAATTAGGCAAGAATAAAAAAGATTGCCTTGCAGTAAGGGCACAAAAGAAGTTGAATAGCATAAATTAAATTAATTATTTAAACATCAGAAATATAATTTGTTATCATTGTTATTTTTTGACAAGATTTTTGATTTTCTTGGTTTAAGCAACTCACAATGAGGAATATCCTCTCCTAATATAGAAATGTACCTTCTCTACAATTTATAATCTTAATAATAGCTATCATATATATATATATGCATATATATACATATTTTGCAAAGTTTTTACGTATTTAATTCATTTACAAAGAAATTATTTTTTATATTAACTTTTTTTTTTTTCTAGTTAGTTGTCTGGGTCCCTGAATGCTTAAATGAACAATCTATGATCACATGACTAGTGTGAAACAAAAATGAGACGACTCCAGTTCTTCTTGATTCAAAAATTCTCTACCCAATTTGTTCCATATTAATGGAATCATGTATATATGCATCTACCAAAATGTACCAAAAGTCTATGATTTTTAACAATGAAAAAATAAATCTGCTTTTAGAAATTGTGAGGTAATATTTCTGATTCATTCTTTCCCATTTTAATTGAAAAGTACTGACTTTGGTGAATTACTTTTTTAAAAAAATCTTCTGCTTTGAATGGAAGAATCCTAAGCCCTTCTAATATGGTTATTATTTTTATTATGTAGTCTACAATTAAGTAAATTTGATTCTTTCCTACAAAACTATTGCCTCTTAAAAATCTATCTGAAGAGATTATTTACCATTCAATTCAATAAAAACTTGGGAAGTACCTACTCTTTTAAGTGTTTATTGCTAGGGACCATACAATTATTAGAGCAAACATTGTCCCTAAACTCTTGGAACTCACAGTCCAGTGGAAAATAATACCAGCTACTTCATGATAATGCAAATTTTCACTAGAGAGATGCAAAATAACTCATAAAATCAAGTATGGAAACTGCTTTATACAATAGAATGGAGAAAAATATGACATTTGGGATTGGGCTTTGAATGATCAATTTATAGTCAATAAACCAAGAGAAGAGTGGAGGACATATCTGAATATGAGCAAAAGATAGTAAGTATGTAAATGTAAATCACCTTTTGAGGGAAAAGAGGAGTCTATTTTAGTTGTATGTATGTAATGTGAAATAATATGAGACAAGTATGGAAAAATAGGTTGACTAAAGACTATGGAAGGTTTGAAATCTTGAAGAAAAGAAATCAAATTTTCCCTGCAGACAATAGAAGCCATTGAGCAAAGAAATTACAATATCCAGACCATGAATGTATACTATATACCTGGCAGTGCTATGAAAGATGAATTTGAAAGTGACATGAATGGAGACTTATTAGGAGGAAGGGTTTACTAACAGTAATAATACTTGATACAGAGAGTAGAGGTGACAGATAAAAAGAAATATTAGAATGGATGACTAAGGCTCCTCTACTAGAATATAAATTCCTCCAGGCTAAGGAATGTTTGATATCGGGTTTTGGTTTTTTGTTTTGTTTTGGTTTTGTTTTGTTTTGTTTTGTTTTTTGTATTTCCACAGCCTATCAAAGGAAGGTGTTGAATCAATTCTTGTTATATTGGATTAGATCAGGATCACATAATTGACTATGTAAGAGAGATGAGAGTAAAAGAAAAGACCAAAATAACTCCAAGTTTTTAAGCACAGACTGTTGGATGGATAGTAATGAGGCTGATAATAAACATTGAGGTGATCAAAGAGTAAAAATAAAAATTCACATCTAACTCTTCTTTCTTTATTCCTTCTATAACCTCCCAGTTTTTCTGTTCTTTATGTGCAATAAAAGAAACTACATGTTCTGAGTATGTAATAATAATAACTGTCATTAATATAGCCCTTCACAACTGCTAAAAGGCGTAATATATATTTTCTAAGTTGATCTTCATAAGCAAGTTATAAGACAGTTCCTCATGCATATTAACTTTCTCATTTTATATGTGAGAATATTAACTTAGAGAGAGAAAATTATTAGCTCACTGTTTTATATATACATATATGTATATATATAAAGAGAGAAGTATTAAAACCAGTAATTGACCAGATTTACTGAGCCTAAATCTAGTACCCTTCCCATGATCCCATAAATGCTTTAATTTCAGACTACTTTGTCCTTTCAAGATTTGGAATCCATGCAATATTTTATATGTAGATATAGATATATACACATATTATATGTATATATGCATATATATACTTTTTTTCCTCAGATAGGATATCACAGTTTTCACTGTCTCTTGAAAAAGTTCTAGTTTGTTATTTAATTCTAGACAAGTCTGAGAAAGAGAATAGTTCTACTGCTATAAGAAACAACACCAAAATGGCTAGAAACATTCTATTGGTATATTGCTATCCAAAATATTTTTTTTAATTAAAAAGATACTCCATTGAAATTGACTCTTCGATTTGCTTATAAAGCTATTTCAGTCCATCTATGTGATACATATGTATCACAGAAACAATATTTTAGCATCTACATTTTTTAAAAAATGAATCTCAGATAATGAAGACATTTTTGATAAAAGTAATATTTACATAATCAATGTTTTCTTGATTTTCTTTTACACTGAATCTTATTAGATTTTATTTATGACAAAGAGTTCAAATGCTAGGAAGTTATGTTAATTATAGAATGAGAGAAGAGGAAGTGCCACCATTAATGTGAGAACATAAGAAGTCCTATCAGAATGCACTGGATTTTCATATTTGTACTTAGAAAACAAACATTCACCACTAGAGAAAGTACATTTTCAGCATTTAAAAGTACTAGCTTTTGCCTATAAGCATAAAAGAGACTTACTAACTTTGAAAGGCAGTTTTATTGGGAGAAAATTGTTTGGCTGCGAAGGATTTTACTAGATACAAAATGAAATAAGTGGTCACTTAAATCTTTGATTGCAGTGAGTAGTTTATGTGCTTTAGGCCCTAGAGTTTGATTGTATCCTATTGTCATGGAGAGAACTGAGAATTGTGTGGCTTGTACCCCTAGGGCAGAATAATATTGAGAGCAGAAGGTTTAATATTAATAGAAACTACATTTTTACAGAAAATATTCCTTAGGGTCATAACTCTGTGTTAGTTTTGTGATCCTAAAATACTTTTAAATAGATGGGTGTGGTTCTTTTAACTTGATCTTGAGTCAAGTAAAGTATCCTGATTTATTATTATTATTTAAAAAGAAAAAGTAAATTCTGAATGTATGGTTTCTGACTCACCAAAAAAATTGCCATTCTATCTGGGAAGTCTATTTCCATTCATATTGTCAATGTACTTTGAGAGTTAGCCCAACAAAACTCAATCATTCTCTTTACTCAAGCATGAAGTAGAATTTTGAAGAGCTGCAATGCTATAAGAAAATGACAAAGGTAAACCTAAAAAAAAAAAATGTCAATAAAAGAGACTCACTTATAAAATTAATATCTGCTTTAAAAATATGTAAAATGATTTGTAATAAATTGCATACTAAATGCAGTAAGTTATATTGCTAATTTAAGTAATCCCATAGCAAATTCTATCATAAAATGAATAATAGTCTTCATCAGTACATTTGTAATTTTGTTCTTTGAGTTTTCTTAGAATAAAGCACCTAGTATCTGCATCCTCCATCAAACACCTAAATTTCTTTTTTTTTTTTTAATAAAGCTTTTTATTTACAAAACATGAGTGACCTTTCAACATTGACCTTTGCAAAAAAACCTTTTTTTTCCCCAAGCTTTTCCTTTCCTTCTCCCCACCCCCCACCCCTAGATGACAGGTAATCTAATACATGCTAGATAGGATAAATTATATGAGAAATACAGTACATGTATACATATCTATACAGTTATCTTACTGCACAAGAAACATCAGATCTAGAAAGAGAAGAAGAAAAAAAACAACCTAAGAATGAAAACAAAATGCTTGGAAATATTCACAGAAAGCATTAAAATGCTGTGTTGTGGTTCACTCTCAGTTCCCACAGGCCTCTCTCTGGATGTATATGACTATCTTCATCGCAGAACAACTGGTTTGAATCACATCATTGTTGAAGAGAACCATGTCCATCAAAATTGATCATCGTATAGTCTTGTTGCTGTGTATAATGTTCTCCTGGTTCTGCTGATTTCACACAGCATCAGTTCATGCAAGTCTCTCCAATCCTCTCTGAAATCCTCCTGTTGGTCATTTCTTACAGAACAATAATATTCCATAACATTCATATACCATAATTTATTCAGCCATTCTCCAATTGATGGGCATCTTTTCAATTTCCAGTTTCTTGCCACTACAAAAAGGGCTGCCACAAACATTTTTGCACATGTGGGTCCCTTTCCCTCCTTTAAGATCTCTTTGGGATATAGGCCCAGTAGAAACACTGCTGGGTCAAAGGGTATGCACTGTTTGATAACTTTTTGAGCATAGCTCCAAATTGCTCTCCAGAATGGTTGGATCCGTTCACAGTTCCACCAACAATGTATCAGTGTCCCAGTTTTCCCACATCCCCTCCAACAGTTATCATTATCATTTCCTGTCATTTAGCCAATCTGACAGGCAAACACCTAAATTTAAAGGGAGAAGTTTCCAGTTGAACCAACCACTGGCAAACTAAAAGTCATTCAGGGCAACTAGGTAATGCAGTGGATAGAATACAAGCCCAGAAGTCAGAAACACCTGAGTTCAAATATGAACTTAGACACTTAACACTTCCTAGCTGTGTGACCCTAGGCAAGTCACTTAACCTTAATTGCCTCAGAGGGAAAAAAAATAAAAGTCATTCTCTGTGTGTATATATAGATGTGTAGATGTGTGTGTGTGTGTGTGTGTGTGTGTGTATGGTTGTCTCATGGTCATACATCATACATTCATTTAACAAAAATTTATGAAATTTTTATTTTGTACAATGTATAGGTATTTACGCTACTACAAATTGTATTCCTTTTCTTCTATACTCTTTCTTTAGTCTCTGTATCTCCCTGTCCCTTAAGGTGTTATGAATTCCAGATGTAGGCCATTGGGATCATTTTTTTAAGTCTAACTCTGTCCCAGTTTTACTAACTTCTTCCTAAAGTGGAGCTCAGGAGATCCATACTCATATCCCTAAAAGTCAAGATAGGATCACAGGTAAGAAAGAATATTCAAGAAACTGTACCAGCAATTTAAATAAATTGAAAATCTGTGTGATTTGGGCTCTTCAGTCAAGTTACAAATGGACTGGTTACTTCAGTGCAATGAAGAGAAAAATGCATTTGTCAAAATGAACATTTTTCCCCATATTCAACCATTTACTTCAGGTTTCAATCAATAGTTATTTGTTGAGTCTCTATGCTGTGTTCACAAAATGCCTATGAACTGCAGGTGGTACAAAACATGGTCTTTTATCTCAACAAGTTTACAATCTTATTGAATAGACATGACTAATATGTAAATACAGCTTTTGAATTTGAGTTCTTAGAGACCAGAATCTAGAGTCTTTAACTGGGTTGTAAACACTCAACAATGCAACAAAAAAGTGCATTTTAATACATTAATTTAGTCATGGGGGAGGGGTATCCACCCTATGATTTTATCCGAGTAAGGAAGTTTTCTTGAGGAAATTCCCTTCAATGATACAGATCAGCAATTTCTATTTGATCTATAGTCATTAAAAAAAATGCTAAGGGCATTGAAAGGTTAAATAATCTGCCTATAATCTCTCAGGCAGTGTGTTTCAAAGAATAGTTAGTCCATTTATATATAGGCTATATGCCTTGGCTTTCTACATGTGAAATACTGTGGCAAAGACTAAACATTCAGTTCTTCCTGACTTTAAGACTAGCCCTCTATATATAGTACAATGCCTTGAAGGTTTTTTCCCCCTAAAAGGATCCACTTTATGGAGACAAAAGTACACATAGGATGTAATCATTTCATTCTTTGTCAGTAAACAACAGTATCTGATACATAGGTAAATTCTGCTTAAGTGACTGAATAAAAGATACCTTTACAGATGCCAGTAATTGATGTACAGACAAAATTTTTTTCCTATTAGTAAAGAATTTTTTTAAAATTCTTCTTTTATTATTAAGACATTCTATCACTCAACAAATCTTTACTTCTTTATTTCTAAAATTTCTCATTATAAAGACTGGTGGCTGACTGGATCAAACCATTGTTCATTGATAATCTTTAAAAGCAAGCTGAAGCAATTAGTTACAAGCCTTACATAAAGAACAACAATCTATTGATGTGAGATTAGCTCTAAACCTGTATATTTGTGACCATAGGCATTCTAAAAATATTTTTAATGAAGTAACAAGTCAACTTTGTATAATTTGATTACTAATAATATACAGAATCAAATACAGTAAGCATTCAAAAACATGAATCTGAAGAAAAGGAAGCAAATATGCTCCAAAGAAGAAATTGTTGTCATAAGGTGGGTACAAAGAATGCATAACACTGCAGAACTCATCCCTTGGGAATTTACACGGTGGGGGGAATCATTTGGTTTTCTCATTGTCCAAGAAAGTTTCTTCAGTCAAATTCTTTTAAATTGGCATTAAGAAATAGTTAATGCCAACAGAGGCAGCCCAAGTTGCTAAAACGCTAGTTTTCTAGCATTATGTAATGATAATGGTGATGAGATTGTTATTATTAATGAGTGGTTATTAGTAATAAGAAAAGAATCATATAATGGTGATACTAATCATTGATGCCTATTATTAATAATAGATGATAATATTAATGATAATCATAATTATTATCATTTACATTTTTGTCATCCTTACAATGTACCAGACTTTAGTAAGTTCTTTACAATTATTATGATGTTGGATGCTTACAACAATCCTGAGAGGGAGCTTTTTGTTTTTGTTTTTGTTTTTGCCTATTGTATATATAATGAAACCTAATCAAACAGGGGTTCAATGATTTCTCCAGGGTTACATAGCTAGTAACTATTTGAGGCCAATTTGAAACTCAGACCTTTATAATTCCATGCCCAACATTAGTGTTCACTGTACTACCTAGCTTCCCCAATAAGAGACAAACACACACACACACACACACACACACACACACACACGCACACACACATTCATACATATCTCTATGTATGCCTACATGTACATACATACATATACACACATGTGATATAGATAGATGACAGAGCTATGGATAAAAATATAGATGTGGATAAAAATATCAGCATTCTGCAATATTCACTAGGAATAGGAAACTAGTTTTTTATTTGTGATGGATAATCCAAGGCTAGAATTTGGCAAGTCATTAGTGGTAACAGGACAAGTAGACAAACAATTCAAGGATAGAGGACAACATGTAAATGAATTGGTTACCTTAAAACAGGATTGGAGAACCTTTTTTTTCTGCCAAAGTACATTTGGGTCTTTATAACATCATTTGTAGGCCATACAAAATTATTAATTTATAGAATTCAAGTAGTAAGAAGTTGTTGTGCCTAGTTTTCAGCTTTTTGCTAAGGCCTGCAATTGCCTTAGCAAATTATTTTGAGGGCTTTATATGGCCCATGGACTGGACATTTTCCACCCCTGCCTTAAATCATAAGTAATATAAGACTGAGGCTGCAAAGAGAGAGAAGTAAAGTCAGGGCAAGAATGACTGGGACATCAGGAAGAAATGGAGATAAAGAATAGGTTTAGGTGAACAAAAGAAGGGGGAAATGGAAAGTTAGGGAGCTATGGTATAAGAAAGTAATTGAAGAGAATTATAAAGGGATATAGAAAACATGGATGGTGATGAAATAAAAGTTATGGCCAACCCTTTTTAAACTTTTATTTTTAATTTATGAAATAAAGGAATATTTTTATAAAATAGTAAAAAAAAAAAAGATTGCATTTGAAACTATAAATCTACTGTGTATACCTTGCTAAAAGCTATCACTAATTAGAAATGGAGGTGCTTCATGTCATTTTTAATGGCTGTGTTTAAAATGCAATTAGGATAACACCAAGAGTTCTAGAATTCCACAACTAACTTGAACACTACAATGATACTTTCTCTTGAATCAATCCCTTTTTCAGTGTCAGTGACTGAATTTTGACTTTTAGATGAGAATTATTTTCTTGGCTTCCAATAGTGTTCTAACAATACAGTGTAATGGAATAGCAAGACATGTTGGCATAGTGCTTTATGGTTACAGGTTTCCTTAAATACATTCTCTAATTTGATCCCTGGAATAAAGTGAAAGGAAAAATAAAACAGAACTTTTATGACAACTTCAAGAGTTCAAATTTTTACTCTCATTTCTTGAACTTTTATAGTCAGTGATGATTTTAAGTACATAATAATTAAGTATTCAGAGAAAAAGAAAACCTCAATAACAAATCCCATTAGGAAATCTGCTGACTTGAATATCTATTCATCCTTCATATTCTAAGAGGTTGCGAGACAATGTCCTGGCACTGATTATTCTCTAGCCTCCATAATAAGGAAGTTCAGTGGCACTGGGCCCACTTCTTCCCATTAGAGCTCTATGAGTAGTGCTTGTGGATAAGCAATGGCATTTGTGTCATAAATGGTATGGTTCCAGCTATGTGACCCAGCTCAGGGGCATGGAAACACTACTTCATCCTTCCCTTCTGTCTTAGCATCTTGATTGAGAACAAATGGTCTGGAAATCTTCCCTCATTCTGTTTGCTACCCCCAACTCTGTCCCACCTGGATTTTGAGGTCAAAAAGTGGGCCAGTTTTCAGCAGACATTCCTCTGAGCAAAGGTGAAGGGATTTGCTCTTATAGCTTCTGAGAACAAAGGATTATCCTGGGAGCTTTCTGAGCTTAGCTATCATATAGCACCAATGTTTTAGCTTCAGCTTTTATTGATTCTCTCTTATGAAACATTTTGGGGAAAAAAGGTTGGAAAAATTCTTATATAGAAGAAGCATATCATGTATTTCAGGCTATCCACCAGGCATTCTTCTTTGCTATCTGCTTTATAGCTCAGAAAAGACACAGTATAAAAATCCATGAAAGCATTTAACTCTTCATTGCCTTTTTTGTTTCCAAAAACAAAACAAAACAAACCCATAAACACATACACATACTTTTAAAAGAGATTAGGGTCCAAAGGCAAACAGCAAGACAAATTATGAAATTGCAACAAAGAGCTAGGGAAAGAATCTGAGGGAATTTAATAAATCAAGTTCAACTAAAAGAAAAAAGGAATAGATATTTGGCATTTTTATGGAATAGGAACATATATAAAGGAAGAGGAGGAGGATTCATCACTAATTTGTAAAGGGATATAGGGAGTGGAATAGAGTATAATCCAGATTGTTGTTGTGTAGTGAAAAATAAATATTAAAAAAAAATACAGCAATACAGTTTTTGCAGTAGAGTACGAGAGCTCTTTCCGTTAAGTCTTAAGTTCATATTTTTCCTGTGATTGTAGTCAAGTAACAACTTCTCTGAGTTTTAGGTTCTTCCTCTGTAAAATGGGAGAAATAATACTTGGCTACCTAGTATTAGAAATCAGAAAGCATGACTTCCTGTCCTCTTACCAATACATACTGATCATGTTATACTGAACAAGCTAAGTAACTATTTTTTGAGATTTTCTTTATCTGAAAAATGGGGCTAGTAATGTGATCTGCTTTAACACAGGGACTGACACATAGGAGATGCTTATTAAATGCTTGTTAACTGGCTTATTTGTAGGGCTTTTGTGAGGAAAGGACTTGAAACTTAAAACCTCATACAAAAGCAAATTATTATTGTTGTTGTCATTATTTGTTGTTTCTTACCTAAAAATTGACTGGGTTCAGGTTGCCTCCAGAACTCCTCTGCTAAATTAAAATACAAAGACAGGAATTAGTTTGAAGAATACAATGAATATACCATTGGAAATAAGAAATTTAAAGTAAAGTGAGACCACATTATTTATAGTCTTGAAAGGCATGTCAGCAAAGCCTGGATTTGAAAGTTGTTCAAACTTTTTCAGTCACATTCTCCTCTTCACAACCACATTTGGCAAAGTTACTAAAATGGTTTGACATTTTCTTCCCTAGCCCACTTTATAGAAAAGTGAGGCAAACAGGGTTAAGTGATTTGACCAAGTTACACTGATAGTAATGATCTATGGTAGAGCAAAACTTTGGGTGTTCATGACTCTAGGCCAAGTGCTATCCATGGTACTACCTAGGTGCCTTGAATTTTATGACTCATTTTAATCTCTTGAGCTTGTGAATGACATGATTCAGTAATGATATTATATCACACATATCTAACATTTTAATGTTTATGAAGCACTCAGTGTATAATATCTGTTTCAATATCACAATAACCTTGTATAGCTGGGAGTCCACAGAGCATCCCTTCTAATATACAAAGATGGAAAAAAAAGCTCAGGGGAGGTACTTGTTTCTGGTCACATGTTAAATGTGTGGTAGAATCACAATTTAGACATCTTCTAATAGCAATTCTGAAACTGATACTCAGGATGGATTAGAGAAAATAGACATGAGAGCCAGGGAGATTAATCCTTATTCTTGTGTTCATGTATTTCCCCTCCGGGCTTTTGTTCACTTTGTTTATAGGCTCTTCATGTCTGTTTTCTATTTCCAGCTAAGGAAACCTAAAAAAAAAAAAAGTGGTAAAAGCGATTTCCTCTGTTTTCCATATCCAGCTAGCAAAGGTGTGCGTTGTATAGTCAATAAATGTTTGATGAAGTTGAAAATGGTTTAGGTTCATGTAGACTGACTTCTCTCCAATTTCTGTGTGTAAGAAACCATGACCACAAATAGAAGCAAAAAGAAAAAAAAACCTATTGCAAAAATATATTTCATTTTTTTGAAGAAATAAATACAGAAAGATCAATATTTTCTGCCTAAATTTAAGGGGGGAAATGGTGAGTCCCTAGTGCTCTAGAAAATCTTTTAATCTAAGCCAATAGTTAGTAGAATGCACTATACTGATATTCTGATATCAGGGTAGACAAATTTAATTATAAAATAATGACAATGAGTTAGACTGAAATGCACACTCATAAAAGCCAGACAGGATGTGCTACAGAAGTCTAGTGATTCATCATGTAATGATGACAAGTAATGACAAAAACCTTATTAATGAGAGAGTCCAAGCTATTAAAGAAGTCACTGCTACCTGTGAGATGCACCAAAGTCTGTCTTTCTATGTATCTTCCCATATGGCCTGAGCAAAGGAAAACCAAAGGAAAACAGTTAATGAAACTGGATCATACCTACACACACACACACACACACACACACACACACACACATGCTGACTCAGTAAAGTCTAGTGGATCTCTTGTCACTTCCAGAAATCTTTTGTTTGGAATTCAAGACTTTTCATGTTCTTTGTACCCTTTCCTCCTCCCTTTTAGTTTTACTTTTTACTCACCAACACATACTGTTCAAACCACTGACACTGGCTTTCTGGCTCTTCCTCAAACAAGAAATTCTATTTCCAATGCTAGACACATTTTCTGCATGTTCCTCATGCCTAGAATTCTTTTCCTTCTAATTTCTGCCTCTTGGCTTTCCTGAAAATCTTGTCTTTTATTGAAAGCTTTATCAACTATTCTCAGTTCTGGTGCCTTCCCTATTAACTATTTCTTTTTTGTATATATTGGTTTTCATATTGTTCCCTTTAGATTGGAAGATTCTTGAGGACAGGGACTGTCTTTTGCTTCTTTTTATATTCCAAGAGTGCCTGGGATATATTAAGAACTTAATAAATACTTATTGACTGACTGACTGAAGCTGAGATTTAATGGCCTGCATTTGCAACACCCTCTCAGCTCAGAATTTTTTTAAAGAAGGAAGAATAATTCTCCTTAAAAATGAGATTAATTTTGCCATAAAAACCTCTATTATGAAAATACAAAGTAAAACCTTTTATTAGAACTTTATATAAGATTTTATAACTAATTTTAGGCTATTTGGTTATTTTTAATATGTGCTTATTTGTACAAATGTGTGGGAATGTGATGTGATGTATGGAGAAATAGCATAGGAGACAGGAAACAAGGAGGCTAAGATCCAGTATCTGCCCAATATGGGGGACATCATCCTGACCAAGTCCACATTATAGATGAATGTCTGTCTTGGAAGTTTTGTACAATGATAAAATTACATCTTTGGCCCTGCCTCTCCCCAAAATATGTGTGTAGTTGTATATGTATGCATGCATGTACATACACACATATAGGTATATGTGTATATAATGAAAGTACAAAATACATTGTATAAACTATATATATATTTGCAAACATGAATATATGTATTCTTATGATTGCATATACATACATATGCACATACTTTTATACTCTTGCTTTCTCCCTCCCTTCTATGTCTACATATAAAATTTTGGGGCATGTATAGATATATGTATGTATAAAGTACATGTATTTATGTATATAGGGCACATGTATATGTGTATATATGTCTATTTGTCCACATGTGTATATGTGTCTATAAAACAGATTTTTGTAGATGCTAATTCTCTCTCTGCCTCTGTCCTATATATAAAGTTTAAATGTGTGTGTATATATATACATACATACATATATGTATATGTATAATTTATAAATTCCCTTCCTCTCTTTAAACATAGTTGAGATATGTGTATTTTGTGTATATCTATGCATAGTGTGCAAACATGCATGTTCACATATAAACTTTCATAAATAACTCTATTCTAAAGTTTATGCATGTGCATATGTACACATATTTACTATATACATGAGAATACATCTATTTGTATATATATATACATATATATATATACATATATGTAAACTTTTTTAGATGTTCTTGTTCTTCAGTATATTCCTCTACAATACTAATGCTACAGTGCCATCCTAACAAATCTTGTCCACTTAATAGGACACTAGGAAACAAATGACTGTTCCTTTCTGAACAGGTGTTTATGACAATGGCTGGTTGAAAGCTGTGCTTTAAATATCCATGGAAGGAACAGCTACCCTGGCTTGGCTGTGGAATACAAATGCCCATTATTAGTGTCTCTGACTGACTGGTTTTGGCTTCTCACCTCAAAGCAGTGCAATTCCAGAGCTGATTGGCTCTGTACTTAGATTTGGATTTGAGATTTCTCTGAATTAATTTGGGCTGATTTTCATTTGGGCTGATGAGTGTTGGCTTCCAGATCCCACCTTTAATGTCTTGAACCTCCACCCCTAGGCAGATGCCCAGATCTTCTAAGGTGTCCTTGTGATGATATTTAAAAGCTTTAGAAAAGTGTAAATTTTCTTTATCATCATAATGAGCCTTGACAAATGGTCCTAAAGGATCAGATAGAATTTCCTTGTAGCTGACTATGGCTAACTGTAATCAGTCTGTTTCTAAGCAACAGGGTCCCATGGTTCCTGGTTTCTTAATGTCTGCAAAGCTAGAGTCTCATTCCAGAAAGGAATGAGGAATCTTTGGAAAAACAAATAAAGAGAAAGCCAATTTCTCCTATTTTCCTTTGCCCTTTATTTTGCTTTGTTTTGTTCTGTTTTTGTTTTTGTTTTTTTTACAAACTACCTTGTGGATTGTTTCTGACAGAGAAGTTTATCCTGCATTTGCGTTTACAAAAAAAGTGGAATATTCTCTAAGAATAAACTCTCCAGTGAAAGCAGATCTAGCCCCTAGGGTACCATGTGAGTGAATTAGAAAAACAGTGCCTGTTTCATGGCTTGAGATTCAGAGAATAAATGGGATAGCGGCATTAGATACCCATCTGTGATCCTATAAGTTTGTTAGGCACAATATTATTTAAAGAAATAGCAGCTTCACAGGCCAAGCTTCCTGATGCTTAGCACCTCAGCCTGAGTTAAGGACTGGGGAGATTGAAATGAGATCTTGCCCAAAGACCAAAAACTGCACCTGAACAAGGGTGATGTCTACCTCATTCCTCATAAGTAGTCATAGAGTCTAAACTGGAAGATAACTAGAGGTGAACTCATTACCTCCCAAACAGCTCATCCAAAAACTTATGTTTTCCAAAATTTTCATTGACATATAAAGTGACCTTGTTAAAAAAAAAAATGGATGTATCCCAGTGCTTTCAATATAACATTCTGACATTTGTCACCTGCCTGCTTCCTATGTAACTAGGATGTGGGATTTGAGGAAGAAATGAAAATATTCAGAAAAAAGGCAGTTTTTAAGTTCAAGTACTTCTTTTATCTACTTCTGCTGCTGCAAGGCAATTGAAAGAAGACTTCCTCATAGGTACTGCCTCCTATATCCAAGTCTGAATAGAAAATTCCTACCTCTTGACTTTCTGCAAGGCCTATTATGGTTAGTCCAAATGCTATATTTATATTGCAGTGTATTCTATATAGGAGCCTCACATGCCTAGATTGGTAATATGAATATTGGTAATATAAATCAGCAATATCTTAAATAAAATATCCCACATATTGAATTCTCCAGAGGATAACTCTAATCTATCTATTCTATTGGCAGCTCCAAATCAACTCAAAATAAAGCTTATCAGGGAGTCGCTGTTTCTGTTTTTTAACACCAATAGACTTCCCTTTCAAAGCTTTTGTGTTGTCTAGTAATTTTCCCTCCAAAGCATATTGCATAGCAGAAACTCTCCTCTGAACCCCACTCACATGCTCTCCACTGTTAATGCATCAGAGCAGGTCTTCATTACCACCTTCTTTTAATATTTCAATTGCATCCAAACTGGTCTTCCTGTCAATCAAGAAAAAGAAAGAGGTTCACGGTGACTGTTTAATGCCTTTTGAGTGTATACCCAGTCTGGGCTCACCAGCCAATCACAAATCTACCCCTTTATCATATTTTTTGTCTATATTTGTGTGTATATATGTGTGTATATATAGACATATATGTCTATATATGTATGTATATGTGTGTATGTATACATATGCATGTATGTATACTATATATGTGTATGTATTGTCTATGTAGGCTTTAATCCACATGAGATTATATCAACTAGGCACAATGTGCACACTTTTGAAGAGTGAGCTCACTGGTCAATCTGTCATTCTTCTACTCACAATTTTTCATTAATTCCCTCTTATCTACCAAATAAAGATCAGACTTTCATCTGTCCTTTAAGGTTTTCCACAATTTAGCACAACTTTCCTATATTTTTTTTTTTACATTCTATGCCCCTCAAAACTTATCCAATCAGAACCATTGACTATATCCTTTGTATGTGTATAAGCTTTCCCACTCCTATATATTTCTCCTTTTTACTAAAGTCCTAATTAACTCTCAAAGTCAAGTTTACATTTCTTGCTATATAAAGTTTTTCCTACTCCTCCCAGTCATGATGACTTTTCTCTTCTCAAACCTCATTAATTCCTCATAATTTTCATGTGTTATAGGAATTTATGTGGGGCAGAGATTGTTTCTATTTTTTGGTGTTATATGTCCAGTGCTTTGCATGATACTTGGCATACAGTAGACAAACAATAATGTTTACTGAATCGATGGGATACCATATGTCTCATTAGTTCCATAAGGATAAAAACTGTATTTTGTCAAAATCATGTACCCTATCCCCTCTAACATATAGAATAATATATTAAATATATAATAAATATTTAAGAAGTGTTTTGTTGAATAAAATAACTTATAGTGACTCATTCCATACTCTTCCTGTTTATGGAGCTTGTCTAGTCTCCATTCTTGTCATTCATTTAGTTCCTGAAGCCCTGATTAATTTATGAAGGGTATAATAGCATCTGCGCATTAAACATGACTTGACATTGTCCTCTAGGCCTTCTCCCTACAGGATATCACTAATCCCTAACAATCCCTTACCTCAGTAGCTCCCATCTTGTGCCTTTTCTAGAATTAGCCTTCTAGTCTAATGTTTTAGAATTCTTACCAGCTAGGTGATCAGATTAGTCTACCTCTGTTCTTCTCTAATAAAGAAAATCCTCTTCCTGGCTTCCCTGATTGCCTTCCTTGAAAGAAGTTTCTAAGGACCAAATCCTAAAAGAAATTGCTTTCTTTTTCATAAATTTTCTTTTAAAATGCCAGACTCAAATTCCTTAGGTTAAGGTTTACTATATCTTACTAAATGTATTACTTAATTATTTGCACAGATACAAAGAACCAAGACATTCAAAATGTCTTTCCCCTACCATAAGGGAAGCACTAATCTGTCACTAGAATTGTTAACTTTCAGTTCATTTTGTCATCACTAGAAAATAATTGATTCAAGATGTCGCTTATCTATATCAATTTTATCTGTAGGTAACACTTCATTTTTTTACCTTAAAAGCTTCAGCCTGCTTCCAAAATTTTAAAATGTTGCAAGTCTACCATTTTCCTGTTTGTCTATTACCAGTTCCCAAATACCCTTCATTAACCAATATTTTAATTTTTATTTTGGCTACAAGTACAATGAATACTGGTGGAATATTAAGCAAGTATATAACCATTCAGAATACATGTATTTTAAGCTTTTGCAGATGACATCTTTTAGAGACAATTCATTCTTTTTTTGTGCTCTTTGTCCTTACTGGTATTTAGAATCAGGGAAAGAAGGAGATAGAAGAGATGGGAGCAGAAAAGGTTCCCTCACTTTTTGACAGTATTAATATTTCCCTTTTTCCCCATATGAAAGTGTGAAATGAAACAAATATACTCTTTATACCTTTCTCTTTCATCCTCCCCAACATTCCTCTTCCAACCCTAGCTTTCAGCATGATTAATGGAATGAATGGAAAAAAAGGGGAGGAGAACCAGTACTGCACCTTTTGCTTTAAAGTTGTCGCATTGGCTTAGAAGAAAGTTAGTTACTTTCTCAAATCAAATATCCTCTTTGGACAGAGAAGGAAGCTTAATTTGCTTAGCAATTCATTGCTGTCTATGTCTTCTCTTCAGGAAAGCTTTTCTTAATTTGGCTTATTAGGAACTCCCTCCCCACCCCCAAAAAAAAAAAAATCTTGCCTAAAATAATGAAATTAATAAATGTGTCTTGGAGGCAAATTTCAAATAATTGAATATTGAGGGAAAATTATGTCCAGGAATTATCTGCCAAGGCAGAGTGGGTAGATACATGGTTCTTTTCTGAGAAGAGGCATCTTCAATAGCATCTGCTGCCATGTGGAAAATAATTCAATGTGATTGAAAAAATTAAGTATTTGTTAGGCATCTACTATGTACAAAGAATTATAGTTGATGCTGGAGATACTAAGATAAAATATAGTCCTTGACTTCAAGATATATACATTTTACTTAGGAGACAGAGTTGACTAGATACAGAGGATAAGGAAAGGAATGAATTGAGGATGATCCTGGGTTATGGGAAGAATGGTGATACCATCAATAGAGATAGAGAACTCAAAAGGATGGCTAAATGTAAGATGGAAAATATTAACTTCTGTTTTAGATTGTTTACAGGATACCAACTTGGACATGTTCAATAGGCAATTAGTTGACAACAAAGGGCAAGGTCTCAAAAGAATGATCAGTGTTACATATATAAATAAAGTAGTCATCTGCCTTTAGATGATAATTGAACTGATGGCAGCTGATGAGATCACTGAGAGAAAGCACAGAGAGAATAGGGAAGGTGGTGCAGGACAGAAGGATGAGAAAGTTCTAAGGTTAAGAGGTAGAAGTAATTGATAATCTAGTTAGGAATTGATTAGACAGCTGGGAAGGGAGAAGAGAGTATAAAGAAACATAGAGTAACAACTTCAGAGCCAAAGCATAAATGAACTATGGATTTGGTGATTTAGGTTATTGGATTTAGCAATTAAGGGATCACTGGTAACCATTTAGGAGGCTGTTTTATTTAGCAGTGGGAACTGAAGCCAGATGAAATGCAAACTGGGTAAGAGCAAGGAAATTAAAAAAAAAAAAAAAAAGAAAGAAAGAACTTGTGGAGAAGGCTGCCCCCTGAGGAATGTAGCTGCAGGAAATGAAGGTATAAACAATCATTTGAGGAAATAGTATGAACAAAAAAGATTAATTTTGTTTTGCTAAGATTTTTGTTGTTTTTTCCCCCTGAGGCAATTGGGGTTAAGTGACTTGCCCAGGGTCATATAGTTAGGCGATATTAAGTTTTTGAAGCCAGATTTGAGCTTAGATCCTCTATGGCTGATGCTCTATTCACTGTACCATCTAGATGCCCCTAAGTATTTTTTCAAAAGGATGATGAAGATATAGGTAAATTTTTCCCATCTGAAAATGAACCAATAAATACAGAGAAATTTAAGTTCATAGAGAGCAATAGGATATTCCAAAAAACAACTTCCTGAAAGAAATGGGAAGGGATAGGATCAGTGATACAGCTAGAAGGGTTAGCTTTGGATAAAATCCAAATCTTTGAAAATTTTGTAACTATTTAATGATCCTTAGTTATTTGAATATGATGAAACAACCACTGCAAAGTATTTTCAGTAACAATGAAAATTTAGAAAATTTTATGAACTAGTTTAAGCCAATGATGGTATACCTTTGGCTATAAATCATTCTCTTCTTAGATTAAGAAATACCTGAGACAAATCATTATATATTCAGTAGGGGAATGGAGAGTAATATTACTTAACCAAGCAGGAGTAGTGAATGGAAATATACAGCCTTATACATCCTCTTCATTCCTAAAGTCTCATTATGATATCTCCAATGCTTTCTCTGAGGGAAATTGGATGGGAAAGTAGGAAAAATTCTAATAGGAAAAGTGAAATTTTTTTTAGATCTAATCAAAATGAAATATCCATTGTTTATTATGGCAAAAAGTATGTTGAATGGGAAACATCAGGGAGTATATAGTCCACTAGCTATTGTTGATCTTTTAAATTAATATTGCATTGTATAGAAAAATTTTATACTAGTTCACAAGATGAAATATCACCATAAATGCTAGAGTTACAAGAGAAAAAGTAAGAGATTATAGAGAAGTTTCATCCTCTAGGAGTGTGTGCTGGTCCTACTATTACCCATAAATAGAGAGAAATACAGAATGTATTTGTGATAGACATATCTCAAAAAAAAAAAAACAACAACAACAACAACAAGCATTTCAATTGCCAAGGAAGTATCAAGTGCCTAGTTCTGTGGAGGATTTTTTTTTAAATATACAAACAGTTCTTGTTTTCAAAAAGCTTATCATCTACTTAGACATGTTGTATATATAAGGAGTAATTTGGGGATAAAATTAAGACATAAATAATGGGTCTTTTAGATTCAGTACCAAAATGTATTGTTCAAAATTTAAAAATGTGTGATCATGCAAGAGAAAAACCAATGGAGTACAAGAGTAGTTGTCATCAGCATGAAACAGCTAGTACTTTAGTTGGACTTTGAAGGTTGAACAGAATTTGATGTAGAGGTTTAGAGTGAAATAAAGAGGGAAAAAAAGTGTTGCTGTTATTGCTGCAGCTGCTGCTGCTGCTGTTGAGTCCTCTTTGGCTTTTGTGACCCCCATGATCTACATACTCCATGGAGTTTCCTTGAAAAAAATTCTAGAGTGTTTTGCCATGTCTTCCAGTAACTACAGAGGATAAGGAACTAATTCAGGGTCACATAATAAATGTTGAAGTATAATTTGAACTCAGACTCAGTGCTCTATCCATTGAGCTTCTTACTTCATTCTAGGACAGAAAGTAGAGGTTAATGATTAAGCAAAGGCCTCGAGGTAGAGAAGCCATGTGCTATTTGTCTCCCTCATTCCCCTAAGTAACTCTCCTTTCGGTGAAATTTTCCAGTGTTGAGTTATCTAGATTCCATCAATGGTGTTGAAAGGATGTGTTGTAACCAGCCTAATAACTCAGGCAGGGGACAGATCCATTTCCTTAGCTCACTGTGAAATGTCCAGTACAAACTCAAGACCTCTGAAGAATAATGAATCTAGCAATTGGCATGTTTGTGTAGTGAAGGATCAGGCTCGTGTGTAGCAAGATTTTTAAAATGAACTATGTGCAGTCACCACTAAATAGAATTTCTTGAAGCGTAAACCAAATATGTGATGTACTTGTGTGAGAGCTACAAGTGCAACTTGAGGCAGTTTTTGGAGCATAATGATTATGGATGCCCATCCTACCACCACCATACATACACACACATACATGTACGCAGACATACTCAAATGAACATACATGAAGACAGAGAGAGAGAAGGGGGGGGGAATGATATATTAAATAAATAGTACCATGACTTTTTTTAGTCCTTATGGGCAGGAGGGAAAAGGTTCCTGGTACTTATTTGTTAAATAGATTTGATTGATTTTCAGAAACTAAAGCCTTGTGTTCTACCATTACATAAAGTGCCCTGGGTTATTTTGTCTTCCCAACTCTCACACTTCCAGCAATGTCTTGGAGAAGGATCAGCCATGATTCAGAGATGTTAAAGAAGAATTTCAAACCACTTTGTGGATGGAGAGTAGGTTACAAGCTAGTAAGCATTTCACATTTGTGCCCCTTACTCCACATTGAAATCTATTACTTTAGGTATTCAAACTACAATCACACACAATGTGATCATTATGTCACTCCTACAGCTCTCACACCAAATCCCAAATATATAGCCATGGCTCTCATTCACAATCACTTTTCCTGGTTTGCTTTATTCTTTAGTACTAATGAAATGCAGAAGCAGAACATACCTTCTTAACTATTACTGAGTCTTCTTTCAGTCCTTTGTGCTTACAACTCCCAAGAGAATTTTCCATATTATCAAATGTTATGCAGATGTTCTGCAGATATTTTCTGAAGCTCTGAATTGAAGATAGTGAAATCCCTTATGTGAGTTAAAGCAGATCATCACTGAATCTATTCCAACTCTCAAATTGTTAAGATTCTATATGAATAACTAAAGGATTCCACCACTGTGGAGAAATTCACAGTAAATAATTGATAAAGGTTACCCCCTGCTTCTTTACAGAGGTGAAGAATTATCAATGTGAAATATTGTATCTAGAAACATAAACAGACATATACATGTATAATTTGGTTTTGACAAACTTTTTTTTTTCCTATTTTGTTCTTTATTATAAGCTATATCCATCTGGAAGAGAAGAGGGAGGAGAGAGAATACATTGAGTACTTAAGATGATAAAATATAAATATATTGATAAACTTTTTTAAATTTGCCATTGATTGAACAATCAGAAAGTATCTATCAATCAATCAACTATTTATTAATCACCTTCTATGGTCCAAGCAGTATACTAGGTAATAGGATTACAAAATTAAATAAATCCTACTTAAAATGAATTTATATTCTATTTGAAGAAATGAGAAATGAATATAAAAGTATTTACTAGGTATAAGGTTTAAAAATATAAATATGTGGGCCAGGCACAATGCTAGGCACTGGTGATACAAAGACAGAATCAAAACCATCTCTTCCTTCAAAGAGTTTATATTTTCTAGTGACCTTCCTGAATGGCAATGTAATCCTACTGGAAAAGACAATACTTATACATTTACATATTATACAAAAAGACAGAGTAATTTGGAAATCATAAAAACATAAATAATCCCAATAAGGCCAAAAAAAAAAAAAAGATGCAAGTATTTATAGAAACCAATAGTGCTACAGAGGAATCTGACCAATAGATAATCCAAGGTCAGAACTGACACTATAGGCAAACAGGTTAGGTTCAATCACAGGGAATTTCCAACAAATGTCTAAGGCTCTTGTGCCCATTCAGAATCTCCATTACCATTAAATGAGCATCTTAGATCTTGCTCAGAGAATTCAGTGCAGTGTGGTCTATTGGCAATCTTTCTGACACAGAACAAATCCTGGGAAGATTGCCTGCCTCTGATGTAAAACATTTTTTCTCAATCTAACATTATAATTCTGGAAGAATTGGGTAATTTAATTTACTTGGTTAAACTTCTGATGTCTTCTTGTACATACTAAGAAAAAGTCAAAATGTAGCCAGAGTAGGTTATGACATGTTGAACAAAAAGATAACACTTTGTTAATTAAATGGTGGGCACTGGCAAGTATTTTTGTCAACCCAAAGGACATAACCAGGTACTCTTAAAATCTGAACAATATCCAAAAGACACTTCTACCCATCCTCAGCCCAAATTCTAAGATAATTTCCTTTCAAAAAATACTGCTTGATCCAGATTTTAGTTTACTGAATTCTTGCCAAAGTATTTGAAATCAAAAAAAGGGAAGAGCACAATGGTATCAGATAGATATCAATCACATTCAGTCCTTAGTAGTTGATTCAGGTGTGAATTGCTTTCCTTTGGCCCCTAGTCAATTTTGTGAAAAGGAAAATAAAAACAAAATGCAGTGAAAAAGAAACTGAAAAATATAACTTTTTTTTTACATTTATCTAAAAATATTCCTTCTCATTCATTTAATAAAGAAATCTTTCTATTTAATTGAGTCATCATTGGTAGAAAGCAAAAATGAGGCAATCATAATTGCAATGTGGAACTGACTGGTCACCTGGCTTCTTGATATCCAATAAGTATTAAGAATGATCCCTTCAATAAATCATTCAAAATTGTGTCGCCTGCATCCAGACATTATCTGGGTTACTACCACTTTAACTAACCACACTCAATTGACTTTGAATACCTTTTCCAAATACATCAATAGTATATTACTTTACTAACCCCTTCCAGGCTCCTTTTCAACAAGTACACATTTGATGATGGTGTTAGACTTTCTCTATTTTTTTTAAACTCTTCTCTAGAAAACCTGATTATTTGAAGTCCCTGAATTAATCAACTATTTCTGGTTCCTATTTCCCCCTAGTGAAGGGTCCATTTGAAATTTCAGGGTAATTATGACAAGGAAAATAACCCTTTCTTTTTTTTTTTAATTTTATTTTTTTTTTATCCCTAGCATACAGTTGACTTATTTTTATTTATTTATTTACTTTGCTTTTTGCTGAGGCAATTGAGGTTAAGTGACTTGTCCAGGGTCACACAGCTAGGGAATGTTAAGTGTCTGAGACCAAATTTGAACTCAGGTCCTCCTGACTTCAGGGCTGGTGCTCTATCCAACTCACCACCTAGCTTTCCGCATACATTTCATTCAAAAACAAAACAAAACAAAACAAAACAACTAAATGTCTTCTTAACTGAAAATTCCTACTTCATTGTCCAAAGGGTTAGTGGAAAGTGTCTGTTGAAAGATTCATGTTGACAATTATCATTGCAGTAGCAAAAAAAAAAAAAAAAAAAGCAAGCCTAACAGCCTCAGAATTTCCTTTACGTGGTCATTCATGGATTCCTAACTGTCCCAAATTGTCTTGGTTCAAAATTCTTTTGTTGGATAAATATACCTTCCTCATGTTCCTGAAACCAAGACTGACTTCTCTGACTTTCATATTGATTAAGATTGAAGTGAATGGATCAAGTCTATAAGAACCAAACAAATTCAGACTCATGAATCTATACCCTCATTACCTCCTTCCACATCATATTCAAGTATATCCCTCCAGTGATGAAAATTATATCCTATTCATGAGACCAACAAATAATAATTCCTTTGTCTTTATTGTTTATAAATTCTCCTCTCTCCCCAAGAATCTACTATTTATTTATTCAATAACTTTAAAGACATCCACTAACATAATCCTCTTGCCAAATGAGAACCACCCTTAAATGCTAAACTTGATATAAACAAATTATAGTCTTGCTCTATACAAAATTTTTGACATCTTTATTATTTGTTTTGTATTTTCCTTAAAGTTTATCAGGATGCCATGAGATACTTCTTGACTTGATTTGACTTAAAATATCTATAATCTCCCAAAAGGGTGCCCTCCTATCCAATGAGGGAAATTGTTTGATCATGAGCAGGAACTCAAAATTTCATCAATGCCCCTTAAGGGATGGAAGGAATTGGCAAACCTGGGTCCTAATCATGGATCTTCCATTCCCTAGCTATATGCTCTTGGGAAAGTCACTTAAACTCTTTGGGCCTCAGTTTTCTCAGCTATAAATTAAAAGTAGTGTACAAAATTGAGTTCTCAAAGTCCTACCAGTTAAAATATTCTAGCATTAGGATTATTTTTGCTATTGTATTCATCAGGTAATAGTTCATTGTTGAAAACTTCCAAGAATGTCACAAAATTAAAGCAGTTTTTTTTTTAATGGTCAACCAAGAAAGATTTAGCTTCATTTATTAATAAGAGGTGAATTATGGGTTAATCAGAAATTGAGGAATGAGAAGGGCACACACACACACACACACACACATATATATATATATATATATATATATATATTTTTTTTTTGCTGAGGCAATTGGGGTTAAGTGACTTGCCCAGGGTCACACAGCTGTTACATGTCTTAGACCAGATTTGAACTCAGGTCCTTCTGACTTCAGGGCTGATGCTCTATCCACTGTGCCACCTAGCTGCCCCTGAGAAGGGTATATTTCTAATCTCATATTTACAAATCTGAGTTAGAAGGGAAGTCCATTTAGTCCAATTTACACCTGAAAAAGAATTATCTCTAAAATAGATCATCCATCCAGTGCTGGAACACAGCAATTCTCTCCCTACAAAAGGAATCCATTCCACTTTCAAATATTGCTAAGTGTCAAATCAAATCAAGTCAAACATTATTATGATTATTATGTATCAAGTACTTATATATCAGTTGCTGTGCTTAAATCCTACAAAGAAAGGTAAAAGTATTCCATATTTTTGAGAATTTCACAGTTTAATGGCAAAGAAAGGATGCACAACTATGTACAAATAAATTAGGAAGATTGTATCTCATTCAGGTGGGATAACCTGAGATAATCTCAGAGATAATTCAATTTGAGATAATCTCTGAGGGAAATGTTAGGATTAAATAGGATAGGGCAAATCTTCTTGGTGAACTCTTACAAAACAATGGGACTTTAGAAGAAACTTGGAGGAAGCCAAAGAAAAGAAGAAATGACTTGGCAAAGAATAACAAGAAGTGTTACTGACTCATAAAACAGGAAGAATAAGAAAGACAAGAAAGTAGGAAGGGGCCAGTTATAAAGAGCATTGAGAGATAAAACAGAATTTTGTATTTATATGTTTTATTGAATGGAGGTGAATGGGGTGATATGGTTAGACCTATATTTAAGGAAAATCTATTTGACTGTTGAGTAGAGGATGGATTAGAGTGGGGAGACTGAAATTAAAGGTTATGTAGTGTACTGTGGAGTGTGTTAGAATTGAAGTAATGAAGACTTAGGTTCAGATTCTACTTCAGACACTTAGTAGCTGTGTGACCTAAAACAAGTGTCTTCATCTCTCAGGGACTCAGTTTCCTATTCTCTACAATGAGTAGGTAATACTCCATGACTTCTCAGGTCTCTTTCAACTTTAAGTCTATTATCCAATAAAGTAAATAGTCCTTTTATGATCCTATTTTGTTTCAGAGAAAATGAAAATGCATTTAGGGTTATTGAAATGTATATTTAATGATACTGGGAAAGTCACTTAACTCCATGGTGCTATAAGTAAACCCCTTAATCTCTCTGAGTTATTATTTTCTGAAAATTGTAACTCTGAACTATTTGAACTATCACATTAAATTTATGGCAAATAGCAAATTAAAATGCAGTATAAAAATAGAAAACCATAAAGTATATGAAATTATGGTCAGTAGTGGTGTAGTGAATATAGTACTGGATCTGGAGTTAGGATGCCCTGAATTCAAATCCATTCTCAGACAGTTACTCGCTGGTGACCTTAGAAAATTAATTTAATTCTGTTTTCCTCAGTTTCCTCATCTATAAAATGAGCTAGATTCAGATATGGTCAAATACTCCATTATCTTTGTTAAGAAAACTCCAAATGGGATCACAAAGAGCTGGATATGGCTGAAATGACTGAACAATAATAACAACATGGTCATTAGTATTGCACTTTTTTTTTAATTAGAAAAGGAAGAATTGGAGTAAGCATATGTTAAAAGTTATTTTTGGATTACTTATATCCTTATACAGAGAAGTACAATTTTTTGAATGAATTATTTAAGCATTAAATAACATAAATGTTCTGATTTTAAAAAACAATAAAACCTAAAAATCTCTTACATCTGAATAATTGGTTGTGTAAAAACACACCTAGTTCAAGAAAGAATCTAAAGGGAAATGCTTTTGAGTTGCAAAGAGTAATAATATTAAAGATTGAAAATGTCACAAGCAGGTTTTTTGTTGATCTGTTTCCTATATGCAGTTGTACAGGTCATGTTACAATATAGCTGGGCTAGGGAAACACTGGATAATGAAAAAAATGTTCTTGGCTATTTCTAAAAAAGAAAGAAAGAAAGAAAGAAAGAAAGAAAGAAAGAAAGAAAGAAA
>JAJPUD010001375.1:275879-375307 GCA_023553655.1 Myrmecobius fasciatus
AAAGAAAGAAAGAAAGAAAGAAAGAAAGAAAGAAAGAAAGAAAGAAAAGAAAATGTTGGAATTCAGAATTTTTTGGTTTTTATCTGCAAGGTATAAATGGCTCCTTTATATAGATACTTATCCCATTGAAATGTGGGGTTTGTGATATATTCAATGTTGTCATTGATTCCTGTAGTTCTTACTTATTACTAGAGGCATCTATTGGCCTTTTGGGGTGGGGAAGATCCTGGGATTGCTTGTTATAGGTTTCCTGTCTGATTTGTCTGGGTTCTACTAATGGGAAGAAAGCTCAAGAGGCACCAATCAACCTGGCAAATTGAGCTCCAAACTGCACTGGAAAGGGGAAGGCATATGTCAGAATGGTCTAATCTCATTATTTTTGGAACACCTTGGGAGGGAGCAGCTGCAGGACTAGCTTTGGCTGGTGAGCTGAATGAAGAATGTCAGTGGAGAGCTTTAGGATTTAAGACATGCAGCATTGATTTGCCTCCTGATAAGGAGCTGACATGCCCAACTGTAGGAGAAGAAGAAAAGGGGGAGAAAGGAACAGTATCATTCTGAGAAAAGGAAAAAAATTTTTTTTAAAAAAAACCACACACACAAAAAACTAATCTTGTTTTTCTCAAGCTTTAAAAAAAATTAGGGGTGGGGGAAAGAAGGGGAAAATTTGGAACAGAAGGCTTTGACAGGGTCAGTGTTGAAAAATTACCCATTCAAATGTTTTGTAAATAAAAAACTTTAATAAAAAATTAAAAAATTAGAATCATAAGTCCTTCCAAAGGCACTAAAGCAGATGATGAAAAGTTGACAGATGGATAGACCGATAGATCGACAGACAGGTAGATAGATAACATGCAAGCAAACACATTAGTGTTTGCTTTGAGGCCTGCAGTTCCAGATGGATGAAGCTTTTAGTATGTTTAATTCTTTAGCTACTCTCTGGTAGTCAGTAGAGATTTCCAAATGTACATTAAACCATCACAATGTCTGCTAGTTCCCAACACTACTTACTTTAATTCAACTGGCATGCAATTTATGGGAGCTATGGCTCAATATAATTGGTTATCTTTAAAAAAAATTACAAATCAAATCTACAGTAAATCTTTTCAAAAGTTGCTTTAAATTTTGCTATGGGATGTTGGAAAGATTCTTTCTCAAACTTCTTCTTTGCTTTGATTTCATGAGTCTAAAATCTTAGGAGTAAGAAAGGGTTCAAAAATAATCCAATCCAACCCTCTTTCTACAAGTTTGTCTGTCCCAAAACAAAACAAAACCAAAAATCCCCAAACCAAATAATTCCCCCCAACAAGTCATGTAAAACATATCTTTGTATTCTATTTTTAAAGCTCTGCAAAATGTAATTCCCCCAATTCATAGAATATGAATGACATTGTTTGCTTCCCATCTACCTTATCAAGACACAAGTAAGATTCATGAGATAATTTTAGTAATGCACTTTTACCAGTCAAAGAGGGTGCCAATCTTTTATTCAGTAAACAGTCTTATTGGAAAAAGACAACTTTTGCCTTATTCTATTGCTGTAGCACTTCCCCAATACTAGAAAAGTGTTATACCTCCTAGGTAGAACTTTATCTGTGAGAATAGCTAGAAATTAACTTTATCAGTAATTATAGCAAGTAAAAGCAAGAAAGTCAATCCTGTGTACTTTGGGGTGAATGTCTAAAAGAAAATTGGTTAGTGAGTGATTCAAGAAACCAGCCTCTGAGCTTATGATCTTAGTTAATTAAAAAATTCTCCTTTATTAGCCTCACCTCACTTATTCCAATCACTAAAGGAAATCAGGTAGAATTGCCTCCCCTCACAAGACTTTAGGCTATCATAGATTCACTCAATCAGCAAATATTTATTAAACTTCTACTTTATAATAGATTCTATATTAAATGCTAGGGAAACAAAGATCTGAAAGAGTCCCTTCCCTCAAATAAATTATACTCCCAAAGAGGTAAAACATATACCATGTAATAAATTATCCTCTGCAGCATGCTCTGAGTTTACCTTTTTGCTTCTGGTCAATGTTTGAGGCCTGCTTACAAAAGTATATAAGGGATGCAAAGTAACTTTGAAAAAGAAAGGGCCCAAGAAGGAGGCATCAGAAAAGATAGAAGAGCTATAATATAGAAGAGGGATTAAGTCATTCTTTTATGTCCCAACAAGACACAGCCAGCAGCAAAATGGTTAAAAATTGAAGAGATAAGATAAAAGTTCAAAGTAAGGGAAAACTTCCTAATACTTCAAATTCTGAAGCAGTGGAAAAAGCTGCCTCCAGGGATAATCTTTTTCCTTGTCCTATCCACCTCCCAAGATCTGCAAAAAAAAAAAAAAAGGTTAATTAATAACTTAACAGGTAGGTTTTGGGGGAGAGTTTTGTTTAGGCATAGATTGGCTGAAATCTTTCAGATGTTGTCTTATAAACCACTGAATTGTTCTTATTTAAGAGTTCTCCAAAAATGGAAAGACCAGTTATCAAAACTGTTAGGCACTTGTCTTTGGAAACTTCAAATAGTAACTGATCTATCACTTTGCACAGTGCATGACACATAGTAGGCACTTGAAAAATATTTCTTAACTTACCTGAATAATTTTCAGAAGTATTACAGAGGGGATCCCTTTGGTGGACAGTTCAAATCAGGTCTTTTCTAAGACATTTCCAATTTCAAAATTATATAATTATATGAAGCATAATTATTTTGATAATAAGCTAGCTTTTTTTGAGTAGTCATAGTTTAACCCAATGTGAATATAACTGACTTTTCTTAGTGAGTTTTTCTTAAAGGGAACACTATTTTTCTTTCCAAGTTGCTTCAAAATCTGATGACTTTAAGAAATGAATCCTAATTGTGCCACTGTGAACCATAGAATATGGATATATAGTTTAATTAAACTAGATTTTATAAATGTACTATGTCATTTTTGAATCATAGTTCTTAGAAATAATGAGGTTTGCCATCTTCAGAGAGAAAAAAAATTATTTGGGAAGGAACTGGGTACTTCTGAGATGGAGGTTAGCATTCAACTCACTTGACTGGAGTTTGTTTTGTTTTGTGGTGAACTGGATACTAATAATATCTTCTTTTTGCAAAATTTTCTGCATTACTTTCTCTTTAATGTACATATTTTTTCTTAACAAGCATTTTGTTTTTAATCTGTTCTTCTCCAACCCCCAGATAAGAAAATTTTAAAACCCTGAAAAATAAAAGCCTCAGTACATAGCTACATAAAACTGCAAAATAATTTTTTCAAGTTATTCATATCCAAAAATGTGGTATTCAACTGTTATATAAAATGTCTTCCTAGTTCAGTCTACTTTGCATCAGTTCATAAAAGTTTTCCAAATTCCTCTGAAACTGTATATTTTATCATTTTTATGGCATAATAATTTTTTATTATGTTCATAAACTACCTTTTAATTAAGCATCCCTCAGGAAGAGGATTTTTTTTTCTTAGCAATATTCTTTTCCACTTTTGACCTACAATGTAAAAAGCTGATAGATATATAGATATAAACATAGATATCACATATAAATCTTTTCCCCTTTTTTTCTTTGATTTCTTTGGAGTATAGATATCTACTAGAAGTAGAAGAGTCAAAAGTGAGGCATAATTTGGTGACTTTCTGGGCATACTTCAAAATTATTTTCCAATTTCAGCTAGACCAACTTCAGAGTTCCAAAAAGAATTCATCAGTGTACTTGTTTTGTAGCACCCTCTGTACAATTTGTCTTTTTCCTCTTTTATCACTTTTGTTCATCAGAGTTTGAAAGGGATACTAAAAGTTGTTTTAATTTGCATTTCTCTAATTTTTTAGCATTTAAGTCATTTAAAGATATTTTCACATTCTTTTCAAAGTACTTTCATATATATGATCTTATTTAATTTTTACTACAACTGCCCTAAATGCAGGGTTTTCTTAACATCTCCAATGGTTCCAATTGAATGAAGCTCAAAAAAGGCTCATAAACAGACTGATGGATTGATAATGATTTTTTTCAAACACAGCAAATCTTAGAGATCATCTACTAAAGTATAGAGGGTCTGTAATTGCATTTATGAAGGGAGCACCCAGCTCAACAAAATCATGATTCTTTGAATTATTAAAGAAGTAGAGGCAAAATGGAAAGAAAGGTTTTAAAACATACTTTGTTAACAATGACTGAACAACAATAACAACATGGTCATTAGTATTCTGACTCTTAATTGAGAGGCAATGGACTAAAGAAAGAGAATAAAATATATATTGTCAAGCATGCAACATGTTGAATTATTTTTCTTTGTTTGATATACATATTTGTTATAATAGAAGACTTTTATTAGAGAAGGTTGGTTAGTCGGTGAATACTGAAAGATGAAAAATGAATTTCAACACAAGCCTTATTTTTAAATGTAGAAAAGAAAATGCAATAGGACATATGAATTCATTTATGTGATACTTTTGCTAAAATGAAATGTGAGCTTCTTATACAATTTTTTTTATTCTTCTTTAAAGTTTAAATGTTTGTGTTTGTTGAAAATTGGTGTTTACTTTTTTTAAAACAAAGAGACAACTGAAGTTTTGATTGGTAGCAATTTTTTAAAAAAATATTTTTTTAAAATACACATCGCTTTATGAATCATGTTGAAAGAGAAAAATCAGGACAAGAGAGAAAAACCATGGGAGAGGAAAAAAAACATAAAAAAGAAGTGAACATACCATGTTTTGATTTACATTCAATCTCCACACTTCTTTTTCTGGATGGAGATGGCATTTTCTATTTAAAATTTGTTGGGATTTTCTTGGAAAATTGGTAGTAAATTGCTCAAAGTCACAATGGTAGATAGGAAACTGATTAAAAAAAAAAAAAAAAAAAAAAGATGATTCATATCCAGGATTTCTGACTCTCAAGTGCAGTGCTTTTCATTATATAAGAATCCATATAATGAACAGGGATTGATGGGACATTCCGTATAAGAATGTTATAGTTTATAAAGTAGGTCACTGGAAGGACTCCATAATTAAAGGGAATAGATGGGCAAAACACGTAAAGGGACATAGTTTAGTGATAAAAGGGCTGGGAAAACAAGGGAGAAATATTTCTGGAGAATAAAGCAGAAGAAAGAGAGAAAAGGAAAATGAATTTATTAAGAACCTAATGTGTTTCAGAAACCCAAATATTTTCTCATTTGATCCTCACAATAATTCTGGGAGGTAGGTATTAATATTATGCCCATTTTAAAATTGAGGAAACTCAGAGTGACATAAAGTGGCTTGTCCCAGGTCACACAGCTAGAAAGTCTTTCATGCTGGATTTGAACTTAGATCCAGTATTCCCTGTGCCACCTAGTAATCAATAAATCATATGATGGCTCAAAAAGCATTGTCAGATTAATTACACTGAGGAAAGCCACCACTGAAAGCTGTCACCATTATTACAAGATAGAAACCACTGAACATCATGATTTCTATCCACATCATGGCCTGAATCTTCCCAAACAGGAAGGATCTTGACCATTTTCAAAAATATTTGGGAGGTACAGACAAGTTTCTTCTTAATGTCTGTGTTCAACAAATATCTGACTTCTCAGTAGAAAATAAATTTGCATTTCTATATAAAAACAACTTGACATTTTTCAGTAATACTTTTTAATGAGCATTGCTCTGAGCTATAATATAATGAAATTTGCTTAAAAGTAGAACAGGCTGGTGATGCTTGGCAGAACAAAGAGGCATATGGTAAAACAGTTGTGATTTATTGGCAAAGGTTTTCCTTTTTTTGGAAAGCTAGAGGTTTTCAGCATGCTGGATTGCATCTTAATATTCAGCACTGAAAAGGAAGCACAGGAAAAACAGCATACTTAGATCACTTCAGCCCCATACATGTGTGTGTTTATCAATATATTTAATAGCAATTCCTTCTAAATCTATGGTTAGGAGTTTAAGCTGTTTATATATATATAAAATTCTATCCAGGAAATATTTATTGTATGCAGACTATGTCCAAGGCACTGTGCTAGGCACTGGAGATAAAAGTTGAATCTCTGTCCACAAGCAATTCATCAACATATTATGTATCAGTTATTGTGCTTGGTTATGGACACAAAAAGACAAAAATGAAATAGTCTGTCATCAAGGAATTTATATTATATTAAGAGAGAAAACATATATGTAAATAATTTTGAGAGTAATAAGTATGATGAACTAATGAATACCTTGACAAAAATTGATACGAAAAAAATTAGTGGGGGGGAGAATGTCAGAAAAAGTCTTTATCATTTAGGAAGTGGTATTTAGGTTGAGTCTTAACCAAAATATGAATTTCTGAGAGGGAAATTATGACAGCCTCATTTATATATATATATATTTGAGGATTTACTTTTGGTTTAGATTTTAATTTGAAGAGAAAAAAAAGTGTTTATTTCTTCACTGCATTTTGCATTAGTGGATATGAGATGATAAATTTTGTTGTGTTTAAAATCTTGGCTTTATGTTTAAAGGAAAATAATTCATTAAGTAATTAATTGTGAACTAAGAAAGAGGAGCCTTCCTGACTCTAGGTCTAGCACTATATTCACTGCGTTACTTAGTTGAACCAATGCCCTAGTTGTGTGGCATGGTTATCTAAACAATTGACTTTTGTGATCAAAATCTCTTCTGAAGATGATCACCAAACTTTTATGACATTTTCTTTTTTTCATTTTTCAAATGGTTACATTTGATTTTCATTCTTCTAGTGCTATATTAGAAATCTGAAGCACAATGACTTGCCTGCCTATTTTCCTTGTATGGTATAATATTTTTAACTGGGCCATTTTCCTCCTATAATGTCATTCTTTCATTTTTCAATTAAACATGTACATTAATGCCCCTAGGGATTTCCCCCTTTACCATCATAAATTTATTGAAATGTAGAAAATGGTAAAATAATGAGCTGCTAAATGGCTTGATTTTCATTCTGTGATGTATCCGATGCATATCACATTCAGCTAGAGACTGAGAAAATTCCATGTCCTTTACTTGCCACACACACACACACACACACACACACACACACACATACACACACAATCAGGACTGCCTTTGGCATTATGTAATAAATGTCTTCTATCTCTTGAGTTTCTTCTTCTCCAAACTCTGCCCCCAAATCTCATCAAGGTTATAAGCATTTCTGAAAATATGTATTTGCTTATAAGTGCATTTTTATCCTGTTCATTATCCTCCTCATCCCTTTCTCAACTAGGTGATTGTTGCTGAGAAATGAGAAGACAAAGGGATGGCTAAAATAATCATGATAATCATAATTCTAATAATAATGATTCTAATGAAAATAATCATATGTCTAATGAAACTGAATTGTAAGTGAGTGACAGAACAGTTAATAGTTTGCTGCCAATATGCAAAATGAAAATTGAGGTGGGTATGAGATTCTGGTTAGTTAGTTAGTTCTTTGTAGGTGGCTGTGAAATGGATGCCGTCATTTTCCTGTCTCCTTTTGTTTGGCATTAGCTACAGTGGTGAGAGAGTGCAACAAGCTTGTCAAAGCCCGGATGGATGAATGCATCTCATTTGGTATTGCTGTGATTCTGTCCCATTCAGTATTCTTCACACGTCTGTCTGCCTCTCGTTGCTTGCCTCCTCCTTTCCCCCCTTTCCATTAATATATCTACTTGGTCATCTGTATTATAGTCTCTGCTCTGTATTCTCTTTTCCCCTAGCTTAGCCATCTTGAAAGCACTAATATAACTTTCCATTCTTAGAATCATGTTACAAGGAAGAGAAAGAAAGAATCTTTAAACATACTTTCCCAAAATTAAAATGAGGGTAAGAAGCATTAGACTGGTCAGGCAGGATAAGATTAAATTAACAATCATCTTTAAATAATGCAGCTTCAAGGATACTTTTATTTTTCCTTTGAAGGAGCAGAATAAATAAACCATGTCAGTTATAATGGGATTCAGCTAAGTAGTAATACAATGAAGAACATGCCAAGTAAAGATGGTCTTTAAATTAGAATTAAATGCATCTAATTAACAACTATTACATTGCTTAATTCAGGGTAGTTTTTAAGTAACATGCAGCCATTTGCTTCACATTTCAAATGAATTGCAAAGTGATTGGAAACCAGTAAATAATCATCAATGCTTTCTGTCTTCAAAATAGTTCGAGTATCCCTGCAGTCCCTAGGCTCATAGAGCTCCTGGATATTGGAATAGAATAAAATGGATGCTTTGGAAAACCCTGATATTTGTTCAGTTTTGTAGTGCTGTTTTGTTTAATAAGCCTTTAGTTGAGCACACATAATGGGGAGAAATCTGCTCTGAAATTTAAATTAATGAAAGCTTTCTGAAGAGGCTTCCAAATAGAAAATTTCAGCTTCCTTTCTGAGTATGGGTAAGGATGGGGAATTCTGATTAGCCAGACAGTATAGATTGCTTCATGATTCATCTTTAGAAATCAACCATTTGAAATTCTATAGTTAGTATTGGGTGTTCTCCAGTAAGATTTTATGAATATCCACTTGGTATTTGGCAGAAATACAATGTTAGTTGTCCAGACATCATTTTTCTAAATAGGCACATGTTTATACATTAAATAATCACAGCACAGAATCAATTAAAGGTTTATTTCCATTGGCAGAGGTTTGTACTCCATGTTGGATATTTACGACTTATGGATGGTAGGTATTGTGAGCTGAGGTAGGAGAGGGAAGGATTATTGTGGCAGTCATGAGGAAGTAAAACAAGAGACTGTCTCTTGAGAAATTAATGAGGACCTTATTGCTCTTTGGCCCATAGTTAACACACTTAATGTTTATTTTTTTGGCTGTCTTCATGGGATACAGGGAGCAAATGAGAACCACAAGCCCTGCCTGCTTGGGGCCATATTTTCAAGTCAGAGAATGAATGGGCAGAAATGGTATGATACAATGCCCAGGGCAAACTAGTTCTGGAGTGCAGGGTTAGTTGACTGAAGGGTTTGGACTACAGATTTAATCCAGAGTAAAAAGAGAGGAAAGAATCACTGAATGCATTGTTACTTGAGGATCATAGAGTGAAAACTCCATAAATTTTATTTTGCATGTGATCTTTCTTTCCCTAGCATCTGTCTTACACAATACCTAACACTTAAACTCTAGGCACCTAATAAGTGTTTATTAATTAATGCTGATGTTATCTTGAGCTCTGCCAAGCTCATCTCACTATTTCCTGAATAAACCAGTATCATCCCTATTTTCACATTTCACACTTTTTCTTCAACAAAATTCCACCGGTGTTTCAAGGCCTATCTTAATCCCTATCTTCTTCAGGAAGTTTTTCCTGTTAACTTCTGCCAAATTTGATATCTTCCATTCCTTACTTCCTAAAGCTCTGTCTATAGTACATTCTATTTTTGTTTTATAACTAGACAAAATATTAGCAACTATATAATAGAGCATCTTTTTTTTAGCCCTTCAGAACAACTCTAGCATTGAGAATATAGCATACAATTCAATATTTGTATTGAAATGGAATAGAACCAAATTCGGGATTAGAGGACCGGCACAAATTATGCATGCCTTTCATTCTTTAGGTGCTCAGTTCCTCCTTTTTCCCCCAGTAAGTATTCCTGGGAGTGGTCTGTTAATCCTTTCCTTTTAATCATAGTCCTAAGGAAACCAGAAGAACTGATCCTTATTGTTTGAAGTGGCATTATTCAAAAACCTGGGATTCATACTTTTCAAAGGCACACAACTCTGTGTAGAAAGGGCACTTTGTCAGGATCAGGTTGGGACTTCTGGGTCCCATAAAATCTGATTTCTTCCATTAAGCATAACTTTAGAATATGATTTCTTACAGGATTTTTAAATTCTACAAAGACTGTTTAGTATCAGCTAGAATTAATGCACCTACTAATTCTATATTTTCAGTAATATATATTGAAACCAAAATCTGAAACATTTGCTGGGGGTAGGTGGGAGTTGAAAAGTAGGAAGAGGGGCACTACTACATCTCCTGGGAATTCAAAAGAGTTTGATACTTATATTCCTGATACTCTTTTGAAAATGATTAGATTTATTTAACCAGTTCCAATGGAATTCCTAATCTTTCCTTTATCAAAAAAAAAAAATAGTGAGATAGAAGTTATCGGTATTTGTCATTTTTGCTTCTTTTACTACATAGTTTTGTTCAGCGAAACAATATTCTGTGAGTGCCACAAGAGGATTTTTCTCCCTAACTGCTACTTTCTGAAGTATATTAACATAGACATTTTTACCTACAGGGCATTTTCAATTTTCTGATTTGCCAGCTGTACCATTATTTGAATACAGTGTAGCATATGATAAGTGGTTTTGTTTTGCAACCAAAGTTTTAAGAAGGATTGTAGAGTTCCATACATCTATGCAGGTCTTTGACAGTAGGGGAAAAAAATGCCTGAGAACATTCAAAATGATTCTGGGGAGTTTTTCCCATCTGCCTTCTTGGTCTCAGTTCTTTGCTTAAACCATCCTGTACAGGGAAATATATAGGTGGAAAGTTTTGTGCATTTTTCCCACCCCAAATAAGTGTCATGTTCAGAAACCTAGCATTGAATTAATTATAGGATTTGTTCCTAAATTGACCTGATTTTCTATCAGCTGCCCTTTTGCAGAAAGACAGGCAGGCAGCTTAAAGCTATAAACATGGGCAGAAAGAACATGGGAGTGGAACCAGGAAGCCTGTTCTTAGAGGAGCTCCTTTATGTCCAACAATTCCTAGTATGCTTCCTCACAATTTAATGCCCACAGCAAAATTTCACTGAAATCTGTAAAATTCTATAAGACTGTGATCCATTAGACATCTAATTTTGCCCTATACTAATATAATTCTTCACAGTTTTGAAAGCAGTTATTTTCTCAAACGTGATTCCCTCTGTCTTCTTTGAAATCTACCATAATTCTGTGAGGTAGATTGGGCACACACAATAACCTTCATTTTGGACATAGGGAGCCTAAGTCTCAGAGAGGTTATAAGTCAAACAGCTAGTTAATGGCAAAAACAGGAATAGAAACTAAATCTCCCAGCTTCCCCATTCAGACTACTCTCTGCTGAAAGGTCAATTCCATTTTAACAATTGATCTGAGAGCATTGTAAAAATTGATCTGACAGCAGCATATAGACACAGGCTGGAATTCACTTTACTCAATTGTAGCAGAGGTATTTGGGTTTCCCCAATATTACTGACACCTATTAGAATATAGCTAAGTCATCAGTGGAATTGGGTTAAAATTAGAGGATAGAGATGTAGGTTAGAAATAAGGCTAATAACCATAAAGACTTATGCATTGGTATTAGCTTTCAAAGAATTCAGCAAACAGGAGCCCCAAAATAAAACAGAACTTGATTAATGTTCTTTTAGTATTTAAAGGAACTTTGAGAGATTTACAACCTATTCCCTTGCTTTCTAGTGAAGGGGGTTCCTATAAACTCACAATTCTCTTGACTTTTTAAGAATTTCCCCAAGGCAACTAGTGTCAAAATAGCTTTGGCTGACTAACTCATCATGGCTATAATGAACACAGTTCATTTACTACAGTTTAGATTCTATTTAATAAGCATTTACTAAGCACATAATATTTATTGAGCACTGCATCAAGAGCAAAATATAAAAAAGGTTGAAAAAAGAAAAACAGAAACAAAAAGTAATCCCAGCTTCAAAAAGCTTCAGGGGTTTCTGCCCTCCAGGAATTTGCACTTACAGAAGGTTTACATAAGGAGACAAAATGTTACACAGAAAACACTAGGTAAATTGAAGAAGGAGAGAAATCAGGAAAGGCTTTATGAATTGAACCCTGAAAAAAGATAAAAGTTCCAAAGATAAATATATTCCTTATATGAAGGAGGAAATATATTCCTTACATCAGGGCTTAAATTTTTTTGACTCATGACCCCTTTTTGCCTGAGAAATTTTTATGTGATTCTGGGTATATAGGTATATAAAATAGGTTTACAAATCAAACATTTACTGATAATAAATCATAATTTCATGATTCTCACATTCAGTTGTAAGACTTCATGTGGGGTCACAACACACAGTTTAAGAAGCTAGGTCCTACATGAAGGGTATGAATTCACAGAGATAGAAGTTGAAGGGACAAAATCAGGAAATTATTAAAATCCCACTTGGCTGAGATACAGAAGGTGTGAACAGCAATCAAGAGAGACAAGATTGGAGAGGCAAGTTGGAGAAAAATTGTGTAGGGTCATAAGTCAGAGTCTGCAAAATTTGTATTTTAACCTAGAAGAAATGAGAAAGAGGTGATTTTGCATATTCTAGGTTAAGAAGGGAGAAAGGGAAGAGAAGGAGGGAGGAAAAGAGGAAGGAAGAGAGGGAGGAAAAAAGAAAGGGAGGGAGAGAAGGAGGGAGGAAAGTTGATCATAGCCTATACTTAAAATACTACTATACTTTAAGATTGGTATCAGGATTGAACCTTTTATTTCCTGGGTGTACATAACCATAGTAGGATTTACCAATGCAAATCAGTCCCTTCTTTGCAATTTAGAAAAAAAAAAAAATTAGTAGCACTGAAAGGCTTTGTGGCTTTCTGAGACTGACAGCTAATATGCTAGAATAAGAATTTGAACCCAGGTTTTCCTTTTTCTAAGCAGCTCCCTATCTATTATGGTGCCTTTCATTTTAGATACTATCCTCATGTTTATACTTATATGGATATACCCAGAAAAACTGAATAGATCATCTGAAATACTGGTTAACAGCTTTAAAAAGTTGCAATTCTACAGTCATCTCTTGCTTCCTAAATTAAGCTTCTTCTTTACCACTTCTCTGAAAATTCCCTCAGGATCGCACATATGAGGGTATCTATATTTGGGGCAAACGTTTATTGCTGGGGCATCTTTTGCATATGGCATTCCCAGTTCCCTTCTCCTAGATTGGTTCTGAAGCCAGGCAGCTGCTGAGGGCTGTGTGCTAAGCCCTGGGAAATAGGCCAGAGCTGAAAGTAGAATAAGGAGGGGAAAGCTAAATGCCAAGAGAGCAAACACAGACCATTATTCTTTGTGTCACTAAACAGGAATTTGGAGAATCATTAAATATAAAGTAAGAATAGAGCTTAGAGGTCATCTAGAAAATTCTGCTACACAGAGCTCAGTAGTCTCTTCTTCAACTTTCATGAGAGATGTTATCCAGGATCTGCTTGGATCCCTCTGAATGATGAGAAGCTCATTACTTACCCATCAAGTACACTGTTCTATTTTTTGAAGACCATGTTATATAAGACATCATTTTACAGAATACTGGCTTACAACATATTTGTTGTTGAGAAACTTCAAAAAACAAGGGAAAAGAAAGATGTCAGAGACATTCTCAGTGAAGAGGGCTAGAATGAGATTCTGGCAGATCAAACAAAATGAATGAATGAAAAAAAGCATTTAGTAAACTCTTCCTAGATGTCAAGTAGAAACAGATAGTCTTTTTGGTGTAGAAAGGTCTTTTTAAAAAGAGATCAGGGAATCTAAACACTTTTCCTTAAAGTAAGTGACAATAAGGATTTTTGTGTCTCATGCAAAGATCTTTGTTGAACTCTCCTCTTGGAAAGATTTGGCAAATTAAATTTTGGTAAGACTGAAAATAGTGGCCAGCTAACAGGGAGTTTTATAATGATGCAAAGAACATTGGATGACTATTTCTCAGGTTAGAATTTCTTTGCTGAAATTGTTCCTTCTTGTCTTCCTCTCTAGACTTATACAGATATCAATTGCAGCCATGGCTGCAGTTTTCAGTATTTGTCTCATGAAGAACATTATATAGAAAGGTAAGGTTTGGTGAAGAGCTATTAATTACCAACACATTCTTCTATCCCCCTAACTGAAGTGTGCTCTAACAAAGGATGCAAGAAAGCTCTACTCCTCCAAAACATAACCTAACTGTAGAAGGGATTTGGGGATTATTTGTAATTTACCACGGAGACTTTGTTATATTGATTATAACTGTCTATGCTTGTGGGGATTAATTAATAGGCCTAAATATGAAAGACTGCAAGCTAAATGACATTAGCAGGAGCCATAATTATGAAACATAATTGCCAATAATTCTTCAATGGTTATTTGCTAATCAGATTCTTTTGAAATTAAATGAAAATCAAAGATAATTTTTATTTATAGAGATATTCACATTGCAGTAATGCATACTTCTATTCATCCTTTAACCATGTTAAAGCCAGAAAGCCTGCTCCAAGAAACCTATGACATTTTGAAGCATGATATGTATCTCTAAAGCAATGGCAGGATTTTTGTAGGATATATATCTAGAGTATCTTAAAGTTCATCTATTCCAGCTCCTTTATTCTACAACGAGGAAACTGACATAGTTTTCAGTATTTGTTAAGAGTTAAGTGCAAGTGAAGGTTAAGGTTAAGAGCAGTGAAGTGCTTTGTCTATGGCCACAAAGGTAGAAAGGTAGTCAAGCTTGGACTCAGAACTTCCAGATGCCAAAATCAATATTCTTTCCACCATAGTACTATATTACTTCGTACCATAAAGTTCATTTCTGCCCTTTGGAGAACTTATGAAAGCACAGTGATATAGTATAATATGCTAAGATAACTATAGAATGGAAGCTAAAAGCACTAGCTATGTCCATTAGCATTTCCAGCTGCTGCTTGACAAGTCAACATCAGCAGATGCTGACAACTACATAATGCTGTGTCATCATGTAAGGTTTGAGCTTGGGAAATGGATCATAAGGGAAAACATGGCTGTTGAGGTGTTACTGCTGATGCTTTCTATGGAGAATGGGAATAAGGGACTCAGAGAAGGGGAACCCCCTTACTGGCAGAAGTAGGACATATCGAGTATACAAAGTACAGACCTACTAATTTCTGTATGGACATATTCTAGAGGATATGGGGTAGCTAAGTAGTATAGCGGACAGATACCTAGGCTTGGAATCATGAAGATCTAAGTTCAGATTTGGTCTCAGACACTTACTGTCCGTGTGACCCTGGGTAAGTAATTTAACCCTGTTTCAATCCATTTTTTCATCTGTCAAATTAACTGGAGAAGGAAACAGAAAATAACTTTAGTATCTTCACCAAGAAAATCCCATATACAATAGAGTCACACAAAGTAGGACATGATGGAACAATGACTAAACAACAATATTACTGAGAAGGGGAGGAACAGGATGAGGGAAAGTTCCATCAAAGAAATCAAGGAATCTATGAATCATAGATTAAGATTTGGAAGGAACATTGGAGGCCCTCAAGCCCAACTCCTTTATTTTATTTAAAAAAAAAGAAAAAAGAAAAGAAAAGGAAAATAAACCGAGGCTCTTAGTCATACCTAGTAAGTACAGATATTCTTTCTGCGTTAGAATTTAACTTACTCAATATCCAGCAATGTATTCACTATATACCACCTAACTGCTTCTCTCACAGAGGCAAAAAACTAATCTTACTTTTGTTCTTTTCTATACATCCCTTGTGCCCAAATACACATACATGGTTTGTCTTTTAGCGGTCAGGAAGTTTGTACTAAAAGTCTGTTTGTTTCTCAATCTCTATCTGTACAATAGAGATTGTGTCTGTGATTTAATTGGGGGACAATTTTTCCGTGATAAAACTTACTATATCAACATAGGTTACCTTTTCTGCAATTTATGGCCTTAAAGTTGTAGGCTAAAGCTCTAAAAGTTTAGGAGATATGCCAAGGTCACACAGCTAGCATGTGGGAGAAACAGTTCTTAAACCAAGCTCTTCCTGATTTCAAGGTTTCTTATCTACACTGCCTTGTTGCTTGATCATACCTTTATTTTTTTAAAAAAAATAGTATTTTATTTTTCCAAGTACATGAAAAGATAGTTTTTAACATTGACCTTTGCCAAACCTTGTGCTCCAAATATCTCTCTTCCCCCACCCCAAGAAAACAAGAGATCTACTAGAGGTTAAACACACAATTCTTCTAACATATTTCCATATTCATCATGCTGTTCAAGAAAAATCAGTTGATCATATTTAAGTTTTTGGTAGATATTGATTAAAAACATATAATGCTATTTTACAAAGGTCTGCTAAATCCTTGAAAAGTCTGCATTGAATTTCTTAAGAATTAACTTTCTGTAGCTTCTAGTAGCAATGATAATTTGATTTCACTGTCATGAACCCCTCTGCCACTGATTAAAAAAAAAATACATGTAATTCAACCATATGTTCAGCACTTCTTTGTTGATAGACTGTTAATTGAGTTCATATAAATAATAACCAAAGAAGGCCTTTTGATTTTATCCTTGGATGTCAGCCATTTCCAAGACTCTGTCTGCTGGGAAAACAGTATCAGTTACATTGGACAGGTCTAGTGACATGTAACTGTTATCAGCCTTTGGCTATCACTTCATTAAGGGGTAACTGTTGGTTCAGGAAATATTTCTGTAATTTTTTAAACAATTTTTCCTGAAATAATTTTTCCTGCAGTTTGAAGACGGTCATTGATACCATGTTAATTATTTCTATTTTTAATATGATAGGATCTACATTTTGTTATTCTAATATACATTATTGCTTGGATACCTTTGCTAAATTCATTTTGGTGCATTTTATTATTATAAAATACACACATATGCATATGTATATATAACTTAGGACTGCTATTTTAAAGTGTTAATTTTTTAAAACATGGTTTTCCCATTTAGCTTTTGCTTCTAGATGTTATTTGAGTCACTTGACATTACAGGAGTACAAGTTTCTTCCTAATAACTCTGTGCTCACTGTGTTTTGTCTCAAGAAGACCAACATTTTTATATTACCAACTTTGTCCACCATAGTTCTCTTTGACCTCCTGATTCAAGCTCAAAATTTGTCTCTCTTTTTCCTTGGAGTTTTTGAGAATTTTATATTTTGGGGATCAAAACAATGTCTTCAAGATCATTTTAAGATAAAAAAGCATTTTGTTATGTGTTTATTATGGTTATTATGATTGTTGTTATTATTTAAATCCCTATTTTCTTAGTTTCTGTAATGTTTGCTTTTCACAGGGCTGCAGGGAATACCAAGTCAGTCTGAATGGGTTAAGACAGATATTGGCAGTTCCCATTTATGGTTTTCATTTCTGTTTCCAACATGCTGTCTTTAACTCTCTCCCACAGCAGGATATTGATCTGCTCTTGAAACAGTCTTTCTCATTTTCAGAGACTGCAGATACTGCAAAGGTGGGGGAGAGTGTGGTCCTGCCCTTGAAATGGATCCTAATTTTAGTAACTTGAGACTAGAAAGCTTCTGGGGAAAGAAAGCATTGACAACAACTCTCAAGAGGCCTAGGGGACAATTGGCTAGTAAAGAAATAAAGGCGTACCCAATTTACAAAGGTGGTTCTCATAGTATATAACTCTAGAACTGGAAAAGATATCTAAGGCCATCTAATCCAATCCTTTAATTCTACAGAAAATTCAGACCCAAGGTCACACAGATAGTAAATGTGCCTATGTTTCAACAGTGTATTGGTAAATAGGTTGTTTGGAATTCATTATGCATTTTCCCCCAGAAACTATTTTATGCACTGTATTTCAATGAAGCAACAAATAGAGCCCTGGACCTGGATTTTGGAAAACATGAATTCAAATCCAGTTTCAAACACTAGATAGGAGACCCAAGCTAGCCAATTAACTTTTGTTTGCCTCAGTTTCTTCAACTATAGAAAGAAGATAATAATACCATTCCCCTTCCAAGATTGTTGTATCAAATTGATGAGGGTGGACAAAAAGACGCCCACATCCTTGATCTGGGTAGATCCTTGATTGCAAGAAATGGCATTATCTGGAGAAAGCCTGAATTTTATAGTCCAAGCTATTTAAAAAAAAAAAAAAAAAAAAAGCTCCCCAAACAGGGAGGAGCACCAATTATCTTGGCATTTTGATCTTAATTGGGCCTCTTTTTTTAGCCTTTAAAAATACTTTTATTATAGAAGTACCCCAGGTCGAATTCCTAGCTGAATTCTTTGTGTTATCAAAACCATCATAACTCTACAGTTATTGTATCCAATCAGAAAATCAAGTTATGATGCCAACCTCCAAGTTTATTTTTCCTCTATAAAAACATACTTGCATCCCCTTTTCTTTGTTAAAAACCCCATATATATTTAGCCCATTATTAGAGCACAATAAAATTTTTTCCTGCTTATTTGGAGAGAGTTTAAATCTACAAATTCTTTTGAGACAATCCTCAACACTGGCCAGTAATTCCCAGGATGTTACTGAGCTTCAAAATCCCTCTTCCCAACATTTGATGGGCAATATGGGGAAGTCCTGAAATCCCAATATAGTTTTGTAATTCAGTGTTTCTGCACCCCACTGCATAACTCATTAAAATGAATTAATATGTGTAAAGTACTTAGCATAGCATCTAGCATAGAATATTTGCTTATTTCCTTCATTCCTTTCTTTGATTATTTGAGGTAGTCCACAAACACTGATTTTAGCCACAGAGCACCTAAAAGAAAGTGATAATGGTAATATAAGGAATTTAACCAATTTATGTAATTATAGTTCTATTGGGGAAGGAGGGAAGAGGAGAATCAATGTCTAGGTTTGTATCCTATATTCTCCTGTTAAACCTGGCCATGGGAGTAATACTTTGTCAGTTCTGAATCACTGGTATGATTTCACATGACTTAGGGTTTAGGATCCACCAAAGCTGTGCCTTGATGGTAGTAAAGATTAAAGGCAAGATTCCAAGTCATTAAATTATACCAATATTTTGAGTGAGAACTGAAATGAAGATGTATACCAAGAATTATGCTCCAAGTTGAAATGTGATCAAGAAAGAAAAACTCTAATAAAATGGATGGGGAATTTGAGGAAGAAGGTATCACTTTCATAATAAGGAGGGAGAAAGGAGAGGCTGGTGGCAATTGAATTGATTCTTGAAATAAGGGAGAGGCTTCATCATACAAAGAATGGAAGGGAAAATAGTGAAGATCAAGATTCTAGGAATAAATAAAAGCTTGAGTGAATCAAGGTGAAAGAAGATGGCATTAGGGCAAGGAATGGGAAGAAATATGAATTAAATTTGGATGGTTAGTTTGGAATTTGTCCAAACTTCCTACTCAGCAACTTAATAATAGCAAGAACCCTGATCTTACCACAACTGAATCTCCATTGTTTGTTTATTAGCTGTTTTGGACAAGTGAGAAAAGAAGCTTATATTGACTTTATTTAGAAGGCAACAGTCATTGAAGGATTTTTGAGTAAAGGAATAGCATGATCATGGTGATATTTTAGGAAGGTTAGTAAGCAATAAAGACAGAATTGAGGAGAAATGATTAGAATCAGAAAGGCCTTTAGAAAGCTATATTAATTATCTAGGCAAGAAGAAATAAAGGCCTGAAAGAAGATAGGTGTACTGGGAAGGGGGTGCAGGATGGGGAGAAGGGGTTTAGTTGATTTTATTTGATTAAATAAATAGGCTTCAGTTATTGTATTCAACTGAAGAGCTTTCTTTAGTGCAAGCTAACACAATGTCTGAAGACCACTGAGAAATGCCACAGCAAGGGAGCACTAGAGTTCACTCACATGACTTTTCTAATCAAAATATATCAGTCTCCTACAGCCAGAAGTTGTAAGGCTCTTTCCTTCTGTTCAGAAATGTTAGCAGATGTTCACTTATTTTCTGTGACCCCATTTGCAGTTTTCTTGACAAACCTACTGGACTAGTTTGTCATTTCCTTATCCCGCTCATTTTACATATGAAGAAACTGAGACAAAAAGGTTAAGTGATTTGCCCAGTGTCACACAGCTAGTGTATTTTTGAACTCAGTAAATTGAATCTTACTGACTCCAGGCCTGGCACTCTATCTGCTATGCCATGAAGTAGCTAAGTGAATTCTTTTTTTTTTTTTTTAATTTTAAAAGTATTTTATTTTTCCAACTGCATGCAAAGATAGTTTTCATTATTCAATATTTGCAAAACCTTGTGTTCCAAATTTTTCTTCCTCTTCCCCCCAACACAGTAAGCAATCCAATATAGGTCAAATATATACAATTCTTCTAAACATATTTCCATATTCATCATGCTGCACACATAAAATCAAATCGAGAGGAAAAAGCACAAGAAAAAAAAAGAAAAGAAGCAAACAACAACAACAAAAAAGGTGGAAATAATATGCTTTGATCTACAATCAGTTTCTATAATTTCTCTGGATGTGGATGGTATTTTCCATCCCAAGTCTATTGGAATTGCTTTGAATCAACTCACTGTTGAAAAGAGCCAAGTCTATCTCAGTTGATCATCACATAATAGCTGTGTACAATGTTCTCTTGATTCTAGCTAAGTGAGTTATTGAAAAGAAACTACTTTTGATCTTTCCTCTTATATTCATCTTTAGTTTGGTAAATCATAAAGGCAATGCTGGTTTGAGAAAACTGCAAAAACCTGGTCACATTTTCTCACTTTCCAATCCCCAACCCCAAAAGCAACAAATCAAATTTGATTTTTCTCTAATTTTGCTACATTAACTACAGACACAATACTTAGAAAACACCTTGATCCTATCATTGGTCATTGAATAGAATGCTATCTCATTTTATCTGGCTTGAGTCCTTGATTCTATCATTGGTCATTGAATAGAACACTATCTCATTTTATCTGGCTTGAGTTTCCTGATGAAATTGAAAATACATAAACAGCAGCTCATGTGCTTAATGAAAAATACCTGACTCTTAGTCACCAAAGAGATAATTCAAATCATACCATTCCTTACAGAATCAGAAGTCTGCAAACTAGTCTAGCCTGAGGGTTACCTACCACCTGTTTTTGTATGGCTTGCAAAATAAGAATAATTTTTACATTTCTTAATAAAATTAAGTTTTTGTTATTTTAAATCTAGTAGTTCACCAAGAGCTTCAGTTCCCTTGAACAATGAACTTCCTACTCAACAATTTAATAATAGCAAGAACCCTGATCCTACCACAATTGAGTCTCCATTGTTTGTTTATTAGCTGTTTTGGACAGGGACTTACTCTGATTCCATTCCAAGATCTGATAATACAAACATTATAAACTACTAGTATTACTAGTTTCTTAGTAGTAAATCAGGAACTTTCCTCCCTATTTCCCTGAGTTGTTGTTCAATATTTTCAGTGTTATCCAACTCTTTGTAACCACATTTGGGGTTTTCTTGGCAAAGATACTGAGTGCTTCATCATTTTCTTCTCCAGTTCATTTTGCAATTGAGAAAACTGAGACAAAGTCAAGTGACTTGGCAGGTTCATAAAGCTAAGAAGTGTCAGACCAGATTTGAATACAGGAAGATTAGTCTTATTGACTCCAGGGCTGTCACTGAAGCTACTGGACCATTTTACTGCCTCTGGATTATTAGGCAAAGCCTACAGAGAGATAGAAAGAGAAAGTGAGAGAGCTCCTCCTCACTGATGTCTCTCAAAGTCTCATTCTCTATTTCACCTTGAAAATCACACTTCCAAATTTTTTTTTAATATTCATTTTTAAAAAATAAAGAAAATCACACTTCCAGTGACATCTCTGCCATTACATCTTCCTAGATAGTACTTCAGAAATTATTTTCATGAACTCTCAACCAGGAAAGCCTTCTAGAATTGTGGAGATGGGTACATCAGCAAGTCGCCAAACATTGACTCAGAAAATTTGGAAAGTAAATTACAGGGTATCTCATCATGGGCAGTCATTTGTTGTGTGACCTTTGAAATATTAGGCTAGGACTCAAATTTGGAAATATCTGTAGCTCTCTTTTCTGGTTTCATTTAGGGCATGGGTTCTTAGCATTTAGAACTCATGGATCCCTTTAGTGGGGGGGAAGCTTATGGACCCCTTTTCAGATTAATGTTTTTTATACTTATAACATCAAATATATAGAATTATAAGTGAAACCATTTATGATGAAAATTAGGTGCAGGGCTTTTTGTTGATTTGGGGGCAATTTGTTTGTTTTTGTTGCTTGTTTTTTTCCATCTCCATTCACCAACTTTTTATAATTTATCCACAAGACTGAGTTTTTCAATCTTAGGTTAAGAAATTCTGATTTGAAATATTTGTCTAAGGTAGTAAGTACCAATGTGTGAGGTGGCAAATACAAAAATACTTACTATTTCATAGAGAAAATTAGAGGATAGTTACCTTCCTCCTTTCCTACATTAAAAAAAAATATTCCTACTGTGATTTGCAAGGGAGAAGTAATTTTCATTCTGAACACCTATGTGTTCCCTTTGGTAAGCCTGAGCAAAGCATCTATTGATTTTCCTAGAAAAGTATGGCATTTTTTATTTTAGTCACAGTTTTATAGAACCCTAGTCACATTATCATGAAATTTTACTAAAAATGAATCATATACAATATTTTATTTCAATAAAATCCACCATACACAGACCAATTAAACAGGTAAAAATCCCCTTTTATATTTAGTGGCAATAAATATGTCAGATGAAAATGCAGTGACTGCTTTTTCCAAAGTGCTAGAAGCCCAGCATGCCCTAGTTTATATTTTACCCTGGCCCTTCTAAGATACAAGGTTATTGCCTACTTCTTCTGACTGGGAATAGTCTTTATGCTTTGCAAACTAAACTTCTTAAATTGTAATTTAGGCCCTGATTAGCAAATCCATTTCTTTAGCATATGAGTAAACAGGACTTCTTAGGGGAAAAAAAAAAAAGTAATTGGCAGTATTCAAAACATTACCATTGTTCAGGTCTGAGTATTGCTTATCAACAGCCAATATATATTTTTTTAAATCAATTCAAGATTAGTGACTTTATGATGCTGCCCCAAGGAAGGTCATTGGTTATTTCTATTCCCATTTTTCTACATTCTCTCAGCAAAAAAACAATTCCCTAAAAACTCAGTACTCTCTTATGGAATGAGTTTTGGTGCAAGGTAATTCATCTAGGAACTCATCCAGGGAGTTTAGTTACTGAATACTAAAAAGACTTGTGACACTGTCTCATCTCTATGGCATGGAGACCACAAATGAAATCACAGTTATTCTATGAAGGTCATTTGATAATCCTGTGCAAAACAAGAATTAGAATTCAGAATTCAGTCCTTGTAATTTCCAGTTGAACTAAGATAAATTACCTCATGTAAAGACTAATTCTGTGAAATATTTGCTTGAAGAAGTGTTTATTTACTCTCATTCTGCATATACAGTATTGCCTCCCTCCAAAAGAAGTTTTAGTAACTTCTTATCACTTCTAGGATAAAATGTAAATTTCGTGGTTGGACTTGCAAAGAACTTCAATGAACTGGTCCCAAGCTATATTTCCAGTTTAATTGCAAATTACTTCTTAGAAATTCTATATTCAGTTAAATTTCCTAACTAACTATCCCCTGAACATTCCATAGTCTGTCTCCATGCATTGGAATACAATTGTTCACATGCTTAGAATGTTCATATACACCATCATGTCTACATATATATATATATATATATATATTCACCAAATAATTCATTTTGTGAGTGTGTAGGGTGTATGTGTTTATTTTTTGTCTATGTATACATTGTGCCCTTTCCACAGGAGGATATGTACTTCTGCAAGCCAGGACATTTACATATTTGCCTGTCTGGCCCCTGCAGTTATCACAATGCCAGTCATATAGTAGGAACTTAATAAATACTCAATTCAATTGAAAGAATTCCTCTTTACTAATTTTACTAAGCACAATACATCATAATAAATAGAAGAACAATTTTAGACTCAGAAAGAATATTCTGACTTTAGACATATGCTAGCTGGGAACAAATCAGTTAATCAGTAAGTGCCATTATAATTAACAGATTACTTGGCCAACTCTATCCATGAAGAGAGTCCTCAGACTGAGTATCCTCTACACCAATAAAATCATCAGTCTAGACCAAAATGTGGCAATCATTTTGGTGATGAGATATGCTCATCTTAAGGATCCAGTAACTATAAATAAGTATTCCACTGACATCTAGTTTCTTGTAGTAATATATTTACCTGTCATTATTTTGCATCACTAGCCCTATGAAGATAAGAAAGTAAATGATCTGCATGGTTAAGATTCAATATCTATTTATTATACACAACAACAAGATTTTGTAGTGATGATATTGTGATAGATGGCTTTCAACAATGAGGTGATTCAAGGTAATTCCAATAGAAGTTATGTAAAGAGCCATCCACATCCAGAAAGAGAACTGTGGAGACTGGATGTGGATTAAAGATTTAATTTTCACCTTTTCTTGGTGATGGTGGTGTTTGTTTGCTGTTTTTTCTTTCACATATTTTGTTTTTTTCTCCCCTTTTTGATATGATTTGTCTGTTTAGAAGAATTGCTTGTGTTTAATTTATAGTGTATTGCTTGCCATCTAGGAGATTGGGGAAGAAGGGCAGGAGGGGGAAAAAATGGAACACAAGGTTTTGCAGAGGTGAATGTCTTTTTTTTCTAATAAATTTATTTTTAATACACATTACTTTATGAATCATGTTGGGATAGCAAAATCAGAACAAAAGGGAAAAATCATGGGAGAGACAAAAAAAAAATAGAAAAAAGAAGCAAAAATGTTATTGTTGTTTTAGATTCAGTCTCCTTAGTTCTTTTTTCTGGATGCAGAAAGCATTTTCTGTCCAAAGTCTATCGGGATTGCTTTGGATCACTGAACCACTGAGAAGAATCAAATTTTTCATAGTTGATCATTGCACATTCTTGCTGTTACTGTGTACAATGTATTCCTGGCTCTGCTTGTTTCTCTCAGCATCAATTCATGTAAACCTTTTCAGGCCTTTCTAAAATTAGCTTGTTCATCATTTTTATAGAACAATAATGAACAATAGGAACTGGTTTGAATCATATTGTTGAAGAGAACCATGTCCATCAGAATTGATCATCGTATAGTCTTGTTGCTGTGTATAATGTTCTCCTGGTTCTGCTGATTTCACTCAGCATCAGTTCATGCAATTCTCTCCAGGTCTCTCTGAAATCATCCTGCTGGCCATTTTTTACCGAACAATAATATTCCATGACATTTATATACCATAATTTATTCAGCCATTCTCCAATTGATGGGTATCCTTTCAGTTTCCAGTTTCTTGCCACTACAAAAAGGGCTGCCACAAACATTTTTGCACATGTGGGTCCCTTTCCCTCCTTTAAGATCTCTTTGGGATATAGGCCCAGTAGAAACACTGCTGGGTCAAATGGTATGAACAGTTTGATAACTTTTTGAGCATAGTTCCAGATTGCTCTCCAGAATGGTTGGATCTGTTCACAGTTCTGCAATGTATCAGTGTCCCAGTTTTCCCACATCCCCTCCAACATTCATTATTATCTTTGCCTGTCATCTTAGCCAATCTCACAGGTGTGTAGTGGTACCTCAGAGTCATTTTAATTTTAATTTCTCTAATCAATGGTGATTTAGAGCATTTTTTTTCATATAACTATAAATGGCTTTAATTTCATCATCTGAAAATTGTCTGTTCATATTCTTCGACCATTTGTCAATTGGGGAATGACTTGTATTCTTATAAATTTGAAAGAGTTCTTTATATATTTTAGAAATGAGGCTTTTATCAGAATCACTCTCTGTAAAGATTTTCCCCCAGATTTCTACTTCCCTTTTAATCCTGTTTTTATTGGTTTTGCTTTTGCAAAATCTTTTTAATTTACTGTAATCAAAGCTATCCATTTTGCCTTTCATAATGTTTTCTAGTTCTTCTTAGTCATAAATTCTCCCCTTCTTCAGAAATATGATAGGTAAATTATCCCTTGCTCTCCTAATTTGTTTATGGCATCATCCTTTATGTACAAATCATGTACCCATCTTGACTTTATTTTGGTATGGAGTATGAGATGTAGGTAGAGGTGAATATTTAAAACTATTTTTCCAAGTATTTGAAAAAATAAAAAACCTGTTATGAAAAAGAAATGTAAAAAAGGAAAGAAAAAAAAATTTTTAAAAAGATTCAATGTCTATGTCTATTTGCTTAGATTAGAAACATGAGAAATTAACAAATTCCAAATCTCTTCTTTTTTCTTTCTTCAATGAGAATTTATTTTCTTCTCTAATCATAAATTAAATCTTACCTTGTGTGCAGGTTTCCTGAAATTAAGTTGTAAAAAGCTGACTGACAAAAACGGTACTTAAAAAAAAAAAGTTATGTAGATCTATCGCTTAAAGTTAATTACTTATGTTTAATGCATGGCAATTCCCCATCCATTCCAAGGATTACAGATTTAGTATTCAACAACATTTAATGGTCATCTAATCCAATGCCCTCATTTTAGAAATGAGAAAAGTAAAGCTTCTTCAGAAAAGTGAAGTGGCCAAGTCACATATGTAGGAAAAGCCAGAATTCAGTCCTAAATTCCTGAATGCCAAATGAAGCAATTTCTCTTCAATTGGACCTCCTTTGCAGATCAACCTTTCTGAGGGCACTTCTGTGAAAGAGGGCCTTTGTACTTTGATAAAAGAGTAGCAAATCTACCATTTGAAGCATCTTCTCAATAATGCAGGAAGTTTAGTTAAATCCATCCTGATCTGTGAACCAAGCCAATAGATGTTAACCCCATTTCAGGGAAAAGAGAGCCAAATAAAATAATTAATAGTGTTTTGATCTTATTTTAATTACTATTGATTTTTGCATGTCAGTTTTATGTAGGCAGAGAGACATGATTATGCCCTGAGGGCAATATCATACTCCCCATTGCATTTGAATAAGAGAATATATATATACATATATATATGTATATATATATTCTCTTATACCACATATATATATATAAGTGGTAGTATTCAATTTGTAGTGGAATTAATACATAAAAAGTTAGATGCTGAACTCTAATTGTTTCCTTTATAATTAACACAATGAAAAAGACAGTTAGTGAACTCATCTTTAAGAAGCTACTGATTCTGCCAGTTTCTTGAACATTGACTTTGCTTAGAGCTACTCAGAAAAAAGATCTATTTCTTTATTTGTTTTAAAAATAATTCCAAAGAATCTTTTCTTTTGTTATACTGCTGTTGCTTCTTTGTCTTTCCTCTTTTCACCCCAAGTTTAATCTACATTTTGGAAATTTTATAAATTTCAAAGAGACTAAGAAATTCTAATTGAGTTCTAAATTAATTTGTAATAATTGGCCTTTGAGTGTGAACAAAAAAGCATTCATTAGCAAACTAAACAAAGAAAGGGGTATTTGATGCCACTATTGCCTCTAGGATCAGATATAAATTCCCTATTTGACATTTAAATTGTTTTACAGCATGTATACCAGCAGGCTGTTTTCATTTAACACCTCTCCTTAATTTTATCAGCCAGCTCTTCTAATATATTCATTGTTTTATATGCAAGACTCCCTATACCTTTTCCACAGAAGTACCTTTCCTCAAGGTCTTACCCTACCTTCATCTCATAGAAGCTGGTTCCTTATATGATTCATCTCAAATGCCACCTTCTATATGAAGGCCCTCTTGATCCACCTTTCTCAAACTGATTATGTATTTATTTTGTATATGTTCTTTATGTACCCATATGTGTACAGTACATGTTATCTTTTTTTATTTTCTTTTTTTTTTTAGGATTCTGTTTTTTAATCTACTCTATTATTTGCTTCTGTTTTATGGGAGAGTTTATCCCATTTACATCCACAGTTATAATTACCAACTATGTATTTCTCTCCATCCTATTTTTACCCTGTATATACTTTTGTTCTCTCTCCCCACCCCCCCCAGTCTTTAGTTGTTTCTTTTTTTTTTTTACCCACCCCACTCACTATCTTATCTCCTATCACCCCTCCTCCTTCTCTTAGTAGTGGTTTTTTTAACCACTCCACCAATTTTTCTATCAAATCTTCCCCCCTTCTTTTATCTTTTTCCCCTAGAGTTTCTGCCCTCCCTTCTATTTAGTCCCTAACTTTTCTTTTCCTCTTTCTCCTTCTACTTCTTGAAAAGATTAAATAAATTTCTATACCCAACTGAATGATTAAGTTATTCCCTCTTAGAACCAAAACTAAGGAGATCAAGTTTCAGACAATGCTTATCCTTCTCCCATTTTTCCCTGGATTGTAATAGGTCTTTTGAACATCTTGGTGTGAACTAATTGTCCATTATAACTTGCCTTTTTTCTTTTTCCAGTACATACCTTTTTCCACTCCTTAATGTCTTTTTCTTTGATGTCATCACATGAGAATTCATTCAGAACCACATTCTCAGTCCATGTGATACCCTCTCTGTCTGCCTCAGTATCCTATACAATTCTCAAGAGTTATAGATATCATTTTCCTGTCCAGGGATGTAAACAATTTAATCTTTAAATATGTATACCTATATTTTTCCCTTTTTGCATTTCAATGGTTCTCTTAAGTCCTGTATTTGTAGATTATTTTTTTTTTTAAGTTCTGTTTTTTTCAGTGGAAAGAATTGAAAGTCTCTTACTTCCTTGAAGCTCTATCTCCTCCTCTGAAAGATAATCCTGAATCCTGGGTAGTTAATTCTTTGTTATAATCTCAGGTCCTCTGCCTTCCAGAATATGGTATTCTAGGCCCTTCAATTCTTTATTGTAGAAGCTGCCAAATCTTGGGTAATCCTGACTGTTGCTCCTCAATATTTAAATTGTTTTTGTCTGGTAGCTTGCAGTACTTTTTTCCTTGAGATTATAGTATTGGAGTTTTGCAACAATGTTCTTTGAGGTTTTCCTTGAGGGATCTCTTTCCAGAGGTGATCAATAGATTCCTTCAATGAATATTTCCCACTCTGTTTCTAGAATATAGGGGCAGTTTTCCTTAATGACCTCTTATAGAATGCTGTCGAGGCTCTTTTTTTGGTCATGGCCTTCAAGTAGGCCAATTATTTTTAAATTGTCTATTCTGAATCTATTTTCCAGGTTGGCTATTTTGCCAATGAGGTATTTCATTTTTTCCCCATTTTTTCATTCTTTTTAGTTTGAGTGATTCTTGCTGTCTCACAAAGTCATTAGCTTTCATTTGCCCTGTTCTGGTTTTTAATGTGTGATTTTCTTCAGTTAACTTTTATATCTCTTTTTTCCATTTAGTTTATTTTACTGTTTAACTAGTTGTTTTCTACAGACAACTTTTTCATTCCTTTTCCAAATTGTTGACTCTTTCATGCATACCTAATTTTTTTTCTACCTCTCTTATTTGCCTTTTAAAGTCTTTTATGAGCATTTCCAAGAAGCTTCTTTGGGCTTGAAACCAATTTATCTCACTCTTTGAGATTTCTTCTGTAGACATTCTGTCTATGCCTGAATTTGTATTTTGGTAAGCCCTGTCATCATAGTAGTTTTCTATGGTCAAGATTCTTTTCTTTTTCTTGCTCACTTTCTTTCCTTTTCTTTTGGAATTTCCTCTTTTTTTTTACTTTTAAGGTCAAGCTCTGCTCCTGGGACAAAGGTCGTCCCAAGCTTTCTATGCAGCTCTGAGCCTTGGCTTTGAGCACAGGGGCCCCTTGTGTTTACAAGGGGTACCTTTGCCTGCTCTTTTCAGGAAACAGCCAGGTTTCCTGGAGTTTGCCTTCTGACCTGGGACTGAAAGCTACCCTACTGATTTGCTCCTCTATTGAGCCAGGACTTAAAGTCTTAGTTTCAGATTTACTGTGATTAATATTTTCTCACTGGCTTTCCCAGAGTCTATCTAAGCTGTGCTGACCACCCTCTTCACTCTAGTGAGGCTGACCTTTCTTGAAGTATTTTCAGGCTGTCTTGAGCTGGAGAGTGGTTTCATTCCATTAGACTCTGTTCCAAAGCTTGGTTTCTTATAGTTTTCCAGGGAAACTGGGAAACCTGGAGCAGCGTCCTCACCTTACTCTGCCCTATTCATGTTATCTTTCTGATGTCCCCACTCACCCAAATGTAAGCCTCTTGAAGACAAATACTACTTTTTATCTCCAATGCTTAACAGTTTCTGGTAAATAGTATTTACTTCCCCAATGAGGAAATTTTGTTTATAGAATATTATTTCTTTTGTCCATAGTTATTATCATTCTATAGAAATACCTACATCTTTCCAATATATTCTATAGTATAATACTGGGCTCATTTTTTTTTTAAATTGAAGAAAATACTCTGTCTTCTTTGATTATTCTTTCCATTGCAAGCAATACCATAAATGGATATATTGTTGATCTATAGATTAACTAACCAGTTTTCTATTGCTCCCATTGAATTCTATTTCACAGAATTGTAGTAACTCCTTCAAGTTTTAGTAACATATACATTTCTTCAGAAGAATTTTAATCTTTAAGTATTCAAAATGTTACTCTTTTTTCTCTAAGCATACTGACTGCTTCTTATCTTTATCAATATGAATTTTTTGTCTCATGTATTAATTATGTTTGTTCTTTCCAGAAGTTATTAGATTCTTATTATATTCCATAACCAAAAAGGTTTGTTTTGGTTGACTACTATCTAAAGGATTTGCAGGTTGTTGTTGTTATTTAACTGAGATATCATCATGTGTGTATGTATATATGTGTGTGTGTGGATGCCTGTAATACACATGCCTCTGTGTTAAGGAGCCATTATTATGTTGTCAATACAAAATAAATAATTAAAACAAATATATGAGCAGGATGTCAGGAAGGCTGCAGATATCTGGCATTTTCCACAAAAGTACTCATGGAGGCTGTGTTTACTGTAACTTCAGAAAAATTGCAGCACTTTACTACTATTAGTTAGAAATCTGCAGTTTCTGTACCTCTATTGTTGCCAAAAAAGGTAGACTTTTGTTTAAAATTCCTTCATTGCTAAATAGATTAGACATTAAACAGATCTGTATTGTTTAAAGGCTGCCTGAGCTACTGCTGCACACCAGTTTGTTTCTCTATTAGAATGTGAATAATGATTTTGCTTTCATCAGTCTATGGAAATCATTGCAAACAGGTCAGGGCTGATATTACTTATACCGTATGTTGTTTCCTGATGTGATGCTGTTAACAAGGAAATGCTCCTGGATTGCCAAAAAAAAAAAAAAAAAAAAAAAAAGACAAAAGAAGAAAAACCTGACCCAAAAGGCTTGTGAAACCAACAATTTCATTAATTTAAGATTTTTTTTTTCTTTTTTTTTCCCAAATGAAAAGATGCCTTATGGAAACTCAGAAAGGTCACATTTATTTCATGGCTGATAGGCTTGTAAGCCAAATAGAGGCCTATTTTGTGGTTCTCTCCTATGACATTAGAAATCAGCAGTTGTCCATGAAAACTCAAATTTAGTAAGGAAAGTGGGTCCCATGATTGTTTCCTAGATTCCAGGGTTGACAAAATCATTTATAGTTGCTGTCTTTAAATGTACTTCTCTCAGTGCATTTTTCCTTTTTCTGAAAAATACTCCTGAATTTTAAAGGAAATTTGTTATACTCATGCAAAGTTTTCCTTCCATAAAATCTTCTATAATAGGCATTCACTGGCTTGAAATATTCCATTTTCTCACTTCCCCAGGATCCCCAATTCTATGTTATTTTAAAAATTAAATTTACTACAATCATTAGAACTGTTCTGATTTGCTTTTTCTTTGGGCTTATGTCCTCCTTTGTCCTCCATAAGCTACCAAAACTTTTTGATTATCAGGAATCTTGATTGCTACACCAGTCATTCTTTTATATTTTCCTCCATATTGATGCCTTACTACCACTTCATAGACAAAATTGCCTGAAAATAAGTTCCCTGCATTATATACTAGTAATATTATAGTAAGGCTCCCATGTGGTTCCTTTTTACATTTCACCTACTTTAGAGCTCTCTGCAAGCAGTGGGTGCTTGACCAATTTTGCTAACTTGCCTGAGAGTTACAAGCAATTGGAAAATAAAAGGCATGTATTTCATTCCTTCATGTTATCATCTAGATTTAGAAATGACTAGATGGTTATTATTTAGTATTATGTTATGATGCTTTTCAGTTCATAGTTCTCAAGGCATAGGCTTTCATATCATTATCAGAACAATGAATCTTGTCATACATTTAATTCCCTGCTACAGAAGGTAGGGGAAAAACAGAGATCACAGGCAGTTGATTTTGATTGCTTTGAACACAAAATGTGCCTGCTTATGATTGAACTCATTACTGGGCAGGCTTTTATTTAGATACCAATTCCATAATAGCTAGCACACAGAAGCTGCCCATTAGCCTGGGGAAGAATCTACGGTCCAAAGGAAAGGTAATGAGTGTAGGATGAAGGCCTAATTGATTCTAAGGTCCTTTATGAATATCATAAAAGCAGCAAGAGTCTGTGCTATGTGGAAGTAGAGTATGGACAGAATTTGGATAAATTTAGTAATGGTGAGAACCATATCTCTAAATTCTGTGTGAACATCCTTTGGTGACTTTCTTCCCAGGATGTTTTGATCATCAAACATATATGAGTACATCTGTGTTGGTATAGGTTGACTGTTACAACCACATAGTCTTATGGAAAGGTTGTGTCTAGTCATTAATGCGAAAGGAAAAAACATTTATCAAGCACCTATTATGTGCCATGAATTGTGCCTACAAGATACTATTATCCCCTTTTTAGAATTAAGGAAATTGAGGCAGAGAGAGATTGAATGATTTGCTTAGGGTCACAAGGTCATTAAGTGTCTGAGATCAAATCTGAACTCAGATCTTCCTGCCTCCTAGCCCAGCTTCTAGAAGGACTACAAAAGAATCAGACACAGGTTGAATCATATATAGAGTTCATATTCTGCTTAAAAATTTATATATTACTTTGCATATATTTTTTTTAATTTGGAATATAAATCCCTCAGTAGTACAATCACTCTTATCCTTATTTTGTAGATTAGGAAAACTGAGATTCAGAGAAGTTATTTGCCCAGGGTCACATAACAATCATCAGAGATTAAACTTGAATCTAGGTTTTCCTGGTTCTCAGTCAAGTACCCTGCTATCTCTTAAAGACATCTAATTTCTGATCCTTAAATTAACTGAATCCCAAAACAGAAATGAGACATTCTAAACGCTCAGAGGAAAATAGTTATACTGAAGCAATGTTTCCTTTTTGCCAAGCCCCACTTCACATTGAAGTGAATGTTAAAAGTATACTTATTATATTTATAACCGAGGAAACCATATGCAGTGATATATATACTGGCTGTTACCCAACAGCTGAACAAGATCTGTCTTTATTCCATCCTAACATATTACTATTTCCACTTGGTCTTATTAGTTAAATCACTTGAATGTGTTCAGATTCATTATCCTTCTCCTGTGCAATAGACTGATTTGCTGGAAATAACACAATCCTGAAAACCAGTGTCCACCTACTTTGAAATATGTCCCCTCACCCCTTTCTGCCAGCAGAACGGAGAGAATTTTTTTTTCTGATGCAAAATATTTTAAGTTATAAGTGCTGACTGCCAGAAAGAGCATTTCTCTACAGTTCATTTGCTTTATATAGACTGTCATAAGTGACATGTGGTGGTAGACAGAGTTAGGCTCTTGTCCTTGTTCTTTTTTTTTTTTTTCTTTTTAATAGGTACTTGATGGCTCATTGGAATTTTATCTTCACTGGCAAAAAGCGGTAGATGGGAAGGGAAGATATGATTATAAATATGTCATGTTTTGTCACAAAGTGTAAAATCAACATAAACATCTAGAGTTGTGACAAGTTGTATCTGTTTTCTTTTAATTTTGTGGCAATATTTTTTCCTGTTTTGATACACCTTCTTTGTATATTTAACCATACTAACACTTAAACTTTAGGCTACCTCATGTATCTTAGTGGAAAGATAGTTGTCTTTGGTGTTTGGAAGACCTTAGTTTCAATATTAAACTCACGGCATTTTAAACTCACTGTTTGAACAAATCACATAACTTTTGCACTTTGATTCCTCATCTATAAAATGAGAGGTGCCTTCCAACTTTAAATCTGTGATCCTATAAGCAACACAATTACATGTCATTAGCAATAGTATCTGCTACACTAGATAGTTATAAGGCCCAAATGATACAATCTGTGAGATACTTTGCTAGGTTTTAAAGAACTCTATAATATCAGTTCTTGATGTTATAATTGAGACAGATATATCATTAAGATGTTTTAGTTATATCATTCATGAGTTTCTTCTAGGGTCTCTCTCACCCCCTTACCCCCCCCCCAAAAAAAAAAGTACTATTCTGTGAGTTAAGATGCTTGAGAATGTGTCAAGGGAAAATATAGATGAAGGGCAATAATATTTTAAGAATAACTTTGAGAGACAGAGAGACAGAGGGACAGAGGCAGAAATACAAAAAGGGAGGGAGAAATTGATGAAATCACATGAGAGAAAATTCTCTAGGTCCATCCTCCATAGAGATGTAAAGGTGTAAGATGGGCACACTTTTATAACATAACTGATTATCTGAGATCCTTTTCAATGAATTACAATTACAGTATCACAAGCATCTGGTTCATTAATTGTTAATTTTTATCAATGGTCAAGAAATAAGATTTAGATCTATTTTAAGTCTGATGGTTTATTTTATTTATAACTTATTTTCATCAGGAATTGATATCAAATCAGTGATAACTAATCCTGGTAACAAACAACAATAATAATATCTATGATTCTGTTTATTCTTTTGTTTTTAAGGATAGGTGTTTTCTTTTTACATTCTTTGGATACACAGAGTCTTTAATGAGGATTTTTAAAAAGTTATTATTATAAAATCATAAGTGTCAGATACCAAAAAGTAACTGGTCATTAATAGACTTCAGTCAATTGATGGTCTTCTTCTCTTTAAAAGGAAAAAAAAAAAAAGGAAGTTATTCTGAAGGGAAAGGAACTGTTTTTTTCTTCCCTCCATTATTATAATAGTAAAGAATCAATGTATAAATCAAAGAAACAAAAGTCAGACTTCAGCAAATCAAAATAAGACAAGGTTTAATTTTGTTTGTTGTTGTGTAGGGACAAGTTGCATTTAATCCACCAAAATTAACAAAACAACTAACACCACCTAAAACTTTCTTAACACCTTCAGGATTATATTTATACAATTTTTCTCATGTGGTGGGTAGGCTAGTTTGGAATCTCATTTTACAAATAAGACAACTAAGGCACAAGAAACAAGAGGAATTATAGGAATTGATCATTGTGTTGATTAAGTTCTTAATAACTAGATTCTTAGATTTTAATCAAGAAAAGAAAGCTTAAACAAATATTAGTAGTACCAGGACATGTGTGAAGTCTGTCTCTTCCATCTTTAAAAGAATCTTAAAAGGAAAGATAATTTTTACAGGGTAGGATTGGGAGAGGAAAAGAATAAAGGCAACATATTTATATTTTTTCAGAATGCAAGTTAATCTTTGTGGTTTTTCATTCATTATAAGAACAGAACTGATTCAAGTATACTCAGTCTCTGAAATATCAATTTTTGAGTTCAGAATAAAAATAACTTTAGAGAAGAAAATCATGTCACAGGTGTTTGATGGTTAAGAGGCTAAATCATTTTGTTCCTTCTTAATTATTACCACTGTTACAAAGATCACAACTAGCAGTTACTGTCAGAGGTGTAGGGATGAAATAGTCTTTTTCTAAAGATGCTACTGTAATTATGACTCAGTTACCAGCTTAAAATATAGTGAGGGTTCAGAATAGTATTGTCCTACTTGGTTACTGTTATTCTTTTTAGTTTGTGGTGGTTTTGTTTGTTTTGTTGTTATTTTTCTTGCTACCTTCTATCTTTCTTTTTATATGCACTAAATGAACAAAATCATCTGAATAAAGCATAAGCCTATGACTCTGCTCAAGAAACTTTAGTGGCTCCCTGATGGATTAAATATAAACTTCAAAGTTTGACATTGATAGACTTTCATAATATATATAGTTGTAGCTTGCTTTTCTTGATTTGCTGGGTATCATTCCTTATCATATTCTCGACATTCCAGGAAAACTGGACACTTAATGTTAACTAACCTGGACACTAGGTCTCCTACTTTAACACTTTTGCACAGGTTGTCCACCATGGTTTATCCCTCTTTAGTCCTTCCCCCCTAGAATCCCTAGATCTCTTCATAACTTTATATTCCATCTCCTAAGTGAAGCTTTTTCTCATCTCAACAGTTGGTGTGATCGTTATCTGTCTCTCTGTTTGTCTCTGTCTTTCTGTATCTATCTGTCTGTCTGTCTCTCTTTCTCTTTCTCCCCTTGTTATCATGAATATGCCTCCCTATTTACAAATTGTATCTTCTTCAAATATAGAAGGTATAGTGAATAGAGTACCAGGTCTTGAAGCAAGAAGAACTTAGTTCAAATCCAGTCTCAGACACTTACTAATTATCTAACCCTGAGCAAGTCATTTAATCCTATTTGTCTGTTTCCTTATGTGTAAAATGATCTGGAGAAGGAAATGACAAACCACTCCAATAAGTTTGCCAAGAATCCCACCTCAAAAGAGCAAAGGGGTGGATGCATCACAAAGAGTTGGGCAGCATTAACAACTAAAGAACAACAACCTTTCCTAAATAGTAAGCTTAATTTTGTCTTTGTATCCTCAGTGACCATATCTTACATATTTAAAGTCTTGTTAGATTAGATTAGGTCAAGAGGCTTAGGGGTCAAACAATCACTTTGATCAGCTAGAAGGGTCCTTGGAGTTCATTAAAAACTATTCCGGATTTTGAAACTTTTCATTTTATTAATGGACATATCTCTAAAATTATAATAACTTTATTTCAAAGAATTTTCTGTATTTAGACCCTTTTCAGCATCAAATTATATTTGTAAAGTTTCTATCTTTGTTTGACTATCCTAAGAGAAATACAAGCAAATTAAACAGACATGGTCAGCTCAGTTAATTGCAAGCAAACTTCAGAATGTTGAGAGCAACTATGGGTCAGCCAGAGAAAATTGCACATGTTTATTTTAGTACTGTTTTAGTAAATTTGTATTATAGTTAATGATAAAACCAAATCAGGTTTGGGGGATAAGAACAGGAACCAAGACCAGCAGACTAAACAGGTTTGTATTAAATGTTTAATTTTAAACCAGTGTTTAAAAACAGAAGTAATAGAATTAACCAACCTGAGCACCCACAACATTTTAGACACTATGATAGGCATAGAGAATATAGAGGGAAAAAAAGAAAATCTGTGCCATCAAGGAGGTTATATTAAATTATGAGTGTTGACATATATATCTATATGTCTATAGATAAAATATAACAGTAATTGGTGGGAGGCAGAACTAGCATGGAATCAATCATGAAAGGAAACCTTCAGGGGATAGTAATTAATCTGAACCTCAAGTGAGAAATGAGTTCATTTCGAACATGGAGAAGAGACAAGTTCTGCAAATACATAGATAGGAAATGAAATGTCTTATGTGAGAAACAGCAAAGTTAGACTCAAAGACACAAGTGAGTGATTTGATGCAAAAAAAAGGGACAAGTCAAACTGAACTTGTTTCAGGATCTGCACAACCCCTAAAGATATGGGGAAGAAATAGAATAGTGGTTTTTGTTTGTTTTGTTTTGTTTTGTTTTGTTATAAGATTGCTATGGTCAAAGACAAAGCCAATGAGGGTGATTGATCAAAACAGAGCAGCATAGAGGAAGAGCTCTAAAACTCTGATTGTATTGTTGGATGCTTTGTTCATCTTATACAATATGACAATAGTAATATTTAGGGTATTTAAATTTTTACATAATCTAATTGGAACTTTGTGAGATAAAATACCCATTTTACAGATGAGAAAAAAAAAACACATCATGTTTTATAATTAGTCCAATGTTATATAACTTTGATGTAGGAGTCCTGGAAAAAGTCTAGGATTTCTGAGTGCTATTCTTATCACTTTCTGAAGCAAATTGATTTAAAATACACTTGAGCTTATTTAAATAATAATAAACAGCCTCTGGCAATGTGATATCACATTGTTGTTGTAATGGTCCTTTAAATAGTTAGAGTGAAGGTTTTAAATACAGAATTCAGATTGGCAACAAGAAAATTTTCAGCAGAGGATTTATTTTTGGTTTTGTTTTGCTTCATATTTAATTGAGAAAGGGAGGCAGTTAACCATAGTTGTTATGTCTTTTCAAAGTTATATTATAGAATTTGAGCCAACTTCTCCAATGTCATCTTTCTGATACTGGACTATGTTATCTATTAATAATATGCTAATATTATGGAAATGGAACATACTGGGTGCTTCATCTGTCTGAAAAAGCAGTTGTAAGATGACAAAGGTAAAGAACTGTTCTAATCAAGGAGGTCTTTAGAAGGGACGAAATCTGACTCAGAAGCAAACTGTGGATAATAAATATGGGCCTCTCTGTCAACCAAACCAAGGCATTGTACATATGTGCAGGTTAGACACAATTTGAGAAAAGTTGGAATTTTCAGCTTCACTTTCTAAACCAAATCTTAAGATAATTATGATTATAAGGCAAGCAGACAGAGAGCATTGTGGAACAGATGAAGAAAGACCCTAATGCCAATCCATCCCCCAGGGACTGCTATGATGAGAAGTGGGTACAGATTATCTAATGAATAAAAAGACAGGAGATAGAGAATGACCACAAACAAATATGTTATTTTAAAATATACATTGATTATTTTTTAATTAACAAATGAACTAAAGAAAGAGATTAATACACTGAACTAATATATATATGTGTGTATGTATTATATGTATCTATATATATATATATATACACACATACATATATATATATATTCACATACACATAGAGTGAAAGACAGAGATAGAAACAGATAGAAAAAGATGATATATAGTTGATAAATAGCTTATTTTATATTTTATAGCACATTTTTTTGAATCAGTCAGAAGAATATTTACCTAAATCCCACAGCATAAGTAATACTACATTCTATGCAGAACATATATTTAATGTCAAGTTCAGATCTTGTTCTCATAGCATTTGCATTCTAATCACATAGATAACATAGGTAAGATTAAAAAGCATGTAATCAATGCAAATATTATATTTTGTTATTTATCAAGAATTGGTGGATACTCTAGTCTTCTAGGTTTAGAGTACAAAGTACAGAAAGCTAATAGTGATTTCTCCAAGAGCCTTTCAAATGCACTGTTTATGTTTCTCTTCTTAGACCCAAGTGCAGCACACAGTTATTGGCATATTTAGGGAGGGACCCAGGTGACAGCTAATCCTTCCAAGAACTAATAGATATAACAAGAGCATGCAGTGACAGGAAGGAATATTCAAGCCCAAATTGTTAATTTGTTAACATATACCAGTGCCAAAAAATGTTCCAAGAAAATATTGGAAATAACCACTCATAAAAATATAGATGACATCTAAGGTCTTTTCCAGTCTAAATCCTATTATCCTATCTTATAAAATGGCTTTCAGAAGCTGTAGGACTGAATGTATGAAGTCTTGTCATCTGTTGCTTAGACACTGTGGGCTAGGCTCTCAATTTGCTGCTGTGAGCATTTGTCTGAAATTGATCTCTACCATGATGGTCCATTACCCATTAAGACAGATAGGGAGGAAGAAAAGATGAATATTTAGTCACTTGAAACAAGGATTATGGGATCATAGATTTATTAAGGGAGGGTGCTCAGGGATTGTTTAATTCTAATCCTTGTATTTTCAATCCTTGTTTTTTCAAATGAGAAAACTGATTTCTAGAGAGTTCAAATGACTTGCCCAGGGTGATAGTAAGTACAGCCAGGATACGAATGGAAAGCTTTTGATTCAAAGTCAATCCCTATCCTTCCACTATAACAGGGTATAAGGAGAGCTTCTCATTTCTGGTTCAGTGCCAGTAGGAAAGGGCTTGTATATAGGGCAGGGAGCTAAGGGGGGTATAAACTAATCCTTTCTTACTTCCCTGCATAGTAAATTCCCTCTCTGCCACTAGAGCATTGCTTTACCATTCATCAATATAACTTCATTTTTCAAAGTAGGGAGAATATCTCCCCTCCATGATTATGTCTTCATAATGAATTTAATTAAAAATATAAATCTTCAGAGTAGACTGAGTTCCTCAGAGTATTATGTAAAATGCTCTCATATCAACTAATATTTCTACTAACCGGCTGGAAAATCATTAGCCAGGTGTTTGGTCTTAAAAAAAAAATCTTTTACTTCAACTAAATTAATCTTTTTTGGGGTCAACATGGACTATTTTTGTCATGTGTACTATAGCAGGAGCAAAGTATTTCTAGATATAGCATGCAGTAGGGCATGGGAACATTGAGGGGATATGGGTTCACTTTTATGTTTTGTTTTTTTTTTTTAATTAAAACTTTTTATTTGCAAAACAGATGTATGGGTAATTCTTCAACATTAACGGTTACAAAGCTTTCTGTTACAAATTTTCCCCCCTACTCCCCACCCCTCCCCTAGATGGCAGGATATCCACTACATGTTAATTATGTTAAAATACTTGACAAATCCAATATATGTATACATATTTCCACATATCATTTTTGTGCAAGAAAAATCGTATCTACAAGAAAGAAAAATCAGAGAAAGGAAACACAATGCTAGCAAACATCAATAGAGAACATGAAAATGTTATGTTGTGGTCCACATTTCACATCCCTCTCTCTGGGTGTATATGGCTTTCTTCACTGAACAATTGGAACTGGTTTGAAACATTTCATTGTTGAAGAGAGCCATGTCCATCAGAATTGATCATCATATAGTATTGTTGTTGCCATGTATAATGATCTCCTGGTTCTGCTCATTTCACTCAGCATCAGTTCATGCAAGTCTCTCGAGGTCTCTCTGAAATCATCCTGCTGGTCGTTTCTTATGGAACAATAATATTCCATAACATTCATATACCATAATTTGTTCAGCCATTCTCCAACTGATGGGCATCCATTCAGTTTCCAGTTTCTAGCCATTACAAAAAGGGCTGCCACAATCATTTTTGTACATGTGGGGCCCTTTCCTTCCTTTATGATTTCTTTGGGATATAAGCTATGGATTCACTTTTGGTAAAATGTGTATGCAACTTTTGATAGAATGATACAGTTCAAGTTTTATGTTTTATGCACTTGTGATATTCCATGAATAGTACCTGAAACATACTACAGAGATAATTTATTTGAAGTCTTCTCAGTATGAAAAAGTCTCATAAATTTGTGTCTTAATGAAGAATCTATTCTCTTAGGTCATAAAAGATTTTTTTAGGAAAGCTAACCTTCCAAAAGTCAAATATTTATTAATGCTCAGAATATATTAAACAGGAATCATGTCTCCCAATGATATTAATATATTTTATTGGTATATTTTGTTTTTTATCAACTACATTTCTACTTGTATCATCCCTTCTCCCAGAAAGCTATCCATTATAAGGAATTGACTAAGGAAAAATTCAAAAACTTGACATTACATGGACTGTTTCACATTAGTAGACACCTCTCTACTGCATCCCATTCCCACACATCTATGAAGGAATAGGAAAAAGCTATCTGTTTATATATAACCTTAGGGGCCACACTCAGTTTTCATCCTTTTTAATGTTCTGTTTTGATGTGTGTGTGTGTGTGTGTGTGTGTGTGTGTGTGTGGTGTGTGTGTGGTGGTTGTTCTTTATATTTTCATTTCTGTACTCATTGTATATAACTTTTCTAGATATGTTTACTTCTCATCATATCAGTTCATATGCATTTTTCATGTATTTATTGTGTCTGTTGATTCTTATAGTACAGAAATATTCATTTACTGTATATGTATGTATGTATGTGTGTTTATGTCTATCTATCTATATCTAAATATCTCAGTCTCTGTCTCTATCTCTATATATCTCTTCCCCAACAGAGTAACTACTCTTTTTCTAGTTCTTTACTACACAAAAAAATGCTTCTATGAAGATTTTTGCCTTTTGGGGACATTTATTTTTATCAGTGATCTCCATAGAGTATATAACTAGAAGAAGCATCTGTAGATTAATAGTACAGATATTTTGGTAATTTTTTTCCAAAATGGTTGTGTCAATTCATAATTTCACCAAGAATGCATTTGTATTATTCCACAATTTGTTATTGTCACTTTGGAAGAAGGCCATTGCAGGGCAATTTTATAGTGTTCTCTGAAAATATTTTCTAGCCCTAGCTTCATCTCAGACATCTGAGACACTCACATTTTAATTAGCCCTACATCTTGTCCATCTTATATAAGTGATTTTTAGGGAAAACATTTTTAAAAGCTAATAATTGAAAAAAAAAATTGGAACAAATACATGCAAATATGTAGTATTGACTTGGTATTTCATCACTGAGTGAACTCTCAGTTTGCAAACTACCATAATTATAGAAACACTGATGGGAGAAAGTGTGGCATGGTGGATACAAGCACATTATTAGAGTCTGATTCTAGTCCCATATCTATCATATTACTTATCTGTAACCCTAGACAGGTAAATTAATGTCTACCCAGACAACTCTAGTTGCTTATAATTTTTAAAAATTTTAAAAATTTAACCAGCTTTTAAAATGGTTGAATATTTTATTAAATTCTACATTTTACATATAAATAATATAAATAATAGTTATACTTTCCTTTATGTACTTTATATACTTCTTCATCCTACATTCATCCAGCAACCCCCAATATATACACATATACACATGTGTAGCATGCCTGTGCATACAACCAGTCCCATAAAAAATGAAAATATAATTGCAAAAAAAGGTAAAGTCTATTCAATGTATATTTTAGTCCAGACATTCCTCTATTTGGTAGGATAAGGGATGCTCATTTTCATAGCTAAGACATTATATTAAGAGCATCAGTCATGCCAGTCACAGGACAAATTAGTTTGCTCAGGTGCCATTTTAAAATTTGGTACAATCTTCCTAAGATATTGAAAATGTGTTACTGTGAAGAAACAATGAGAAATCTGTTTTGGTTTTCCAGAACTTGTTGAAGTCACTATAGGTTCCAGTCAGATCTTCTAAGCCTCATCTATTTTAATGGTCACTTTGTCTAGATTATAAAGAATGTCTCTGTATTAGGAATGTAGTGTTAATATCTGTCACTGAAATAATTTTTATTTGATTAATTCTGTCATGGAGAAGATGACATGTAGGGTCAGTGTTTCGTGGACAGGAAGTCTCAAAATATTACTTGAAATTAATATAGTTTTATAAGTGGATTTGAAGATTTTAAAAAGAACATAACTTTATATAATCTCACAAATGAATTTATATTCCATCTATTTGATGATTTCAAATGGATATTATCCTTTGACAAAGAGGGAAAATACATTATATGATGATTGCAATATTTCAACTATAACCATAGCAATTAAGTGGCAAAAGGGATAGATTACTGAACCTAGAATTGAGAAGATGTAAATTCAAATCTAGGACTAGTCACTTATTCACTATGTAATTTTGGACAAATCACTTCACCTCTATTGCTTCAGTTTTTTCATCTGCAAAACAGAGATAATAATACATATACCTCCCATGATTGTTGTGAGGATCAAGTGAGATCAAATTGTAAATGCTTTTAGCATGGTGCCTAGTATATCATAAATGCTTTATAAATGTTAGCTATTATTATTAACTTATCTCAAATATTTGGGCTTTCCTCTTTGTTGAACTCTATATAGTTTAATCAGCTTAAAGCATTTTACATGCGAACTGTTTTGCACTCTTCTCTATGGGCCCTGACATTTTTCTATTAAATAACAGAAATGTTCAGGGAATTTGTAAAGTAATAGCTAGGGAAAATGTAAGCTAAATGAATTGCTATTTATTCATCTAGCAAAGCATCAAAGGCAACATCAAGCCCTATTTATTTGGCCATTGAGATATTCAAAAGGAAGGCCTATTCATTGTGGCTTATACATTCAGGGAGTAAGCATTTTGTAAAGAATAGTTATATTAATTAAGGATCTGATTTTCTTGCTGATTAGTAATTACAGAGTTTTCTAGAATTGGGGTGGAAGAATTGAGGAGGTAAGGAAGAAGAAGAAAAAATAGATTTTTGAGGGAAGAAATCAACAGATCCTCATCCAGACTATATCATTGCTCATCTAACTTTTGGGTAGTATGTTTTACCATCTGTAAAACATGAATGACACAACTTATTGTGGGGATTAAAACTGTTCAATTTACAATAAAAGAGACTGAGTCAGAGCTCTGAGCCAATGGCACTTTATTCAGGGTCCTTTGTAATGAAGTGGATCTCAGATCCTCCTCATGATCTGCTCTTTAGAGCCAAAAATTACATACTATCAGGAGTGATAATATGACATATCCCCAGGGGTAGGGGGAGAGGAGAGAGGAACGAGAGGTCACAGATTGAGCAAAGCATGGTGCATCTCCCTTGAGATGTAGTATAAGATAACCATAGGATGGTGATCTGCTTATGTTGGATAAGAAAAAAAAACTGTCTGGAGAGAGAAAAATAAATTGGAGGACCATAGGATGATGACCTGCTTAGGTTGGATAAGAAAAAAAAAATGTCTGGAGAGAGAAAAATAAATTGGAAGACTTTCTATGTGGTTGAGTCATCTCTGCCACACTGGGCTTGATCACCATAATGAAGGAAAACAAGGGTGGAGGACCTCTTCTAGTTAACTTTCTATGATTAAACAAGTGAACTTAGAATCTGCAGCTCAGAGCTCTAAAGCCTAGAACTTAATAATCACTATTCCTATAGGATCATATCAAATTGATTAATACTGATTGGAATAGAATAGAGATCTAAATAAACTATTTCTTGTATCATCTAGCCCACAAAGATGCTATGAAAGATATAAAACCAATTACATCATTATTATGATGAAAATGACTTGTGAGATAAACAGGATATGATATCTTGAAAATGATCTAAAATTGAGTCCAGCACTCATCAACTGGCCATACCAGGGAGTATCCAAATCATGAGTTTATGTTAAAAAGCCCTCTAATTTAATGATAGTTTATATCAATCATATACTACTTCCATTTTGCAATCAACTTATTTTTTTCTTAATAAAAAATATTTGAGTAATTTAAATAGAATTACTTTAACATTATTTCATGAATCTTGTTTTTTAAATTAATTGTATTTGTCTACATGTATTTTTCTATCTTCCTATTTCTTCCTATCATTTTCCTATTTTCCCTCATTAATATAACTACTCATTATAATTTAAGTTGAAACCAGAATTACAAAGGGTACCACGTTTATAAGATGTTCCTCTCAATTAGGATATAAGTCCCATCTCTGTTATAGGCATACCCAAGAGAATAGGGAAGTGGGAGCTAGAGAAGATGAATTCCTTACCCAATGACTCATAGAAGTTTGTATCTAAGTCACCCAAAGAATCCAATTTTCTTGAAATTCAGGCCAGCTGTCATCAACAATGGTTCATATAATACTCCTTGTGACAGAGTCACTATATCCTAATTCTTCAAAGTCTTACAACAATTCAAGAAAATTACAATACTGACTAATTCATTATATTCTCACCAGAAGAATAATCACATAGTTGAGCCACCCATATAACTACTTCTCATAGCAAGACTAATCTAAGAGAGAGAAAGAGAGAGACAGAGAGAGAAGAGGGGAGAAAGAGAGGGAGAGAAAGGGAAAGAGAGAGGGGGATAGAAAGAAGTAAAGAGGTGGAGAGAGAGAGAGAGAGACAGACAGACAGACAGACAGAAAGAGAGAGAGAGAGAGAGAGAGAGAGAGAGAGAGAGAAGGAGAGGTGGACGAGGGGGAAAGAAGGAGGGAAGAGAAAAAGGGGGGAAGGAGGAAGGGAGGGAGAGAAAGAGAGATTCTTCAATTTTCTTGGTATTTCTCATCCCAAAATAGACAAGTTAACCACCAGATTATAAGAGTCATCCTAACAAGACCTTGGCTCTCCATTTTAACTGTTGCCTAATGGCAACCTCAAATGGAACATAGGTAGAAATCCTAGGTCTTTTAGACACAGCTGCTACCTTTCTTCCTGTTTAACTTTGATTGAGTTTCTACAACAAAGTTTCAACACCAATATTGAATGCCTTTTAAAAAACAAATTCAAATTAGTCTTTAGAAGTATTAAATTCTCTGTTTATCACACAGCTGCTTCTGGAGGGAGGAAAAGCATTTATCCTTGGACCTTGAAGAATTACCCAGTTAACATTTTGATGATAGTGAAGATTTTGAGTTAGAATTTGTGGGCCTATCTCTCTGTAATTGGCATGCTGTTTCTAACAACTCTTCACAATGACTGCAATCAGTTTGGTGCATTTTCCAGTGCACTTTACCCTGAGCTGCCCATCAGTGCTTCATTTAGGTGTTCTTAAATAATAGCTTTCTAAATTTGCTGTTGATTACAATTAGTCAGGTGTTGTTTTTCTTGTTCTTTAGACTTTTCCACAATTGAACATTGACTAAAACAAACCTTTTTCTCTCTTCAGAAAAGATTTGGAATATTGGAGTGATTGAATTAGGAGCCCTAAAAACCATCTAGTGCTAACCCCTCATTCAGCAGATTAAGCAATTGAGGGCCAGATGATTCCTTGGCCAAAGACTCACAACAATTTAGCATCTAAACCAGGCAGAGAATCCAATTTTCTTGACACCCAGGACAATGCTATTTCTCCTGTGACATTGAATGTCCTGATCTGATGGTTAGTGGGAAAAATAAAACATTTTTGCTTCCCTTTCCTGAATTTTTCAGAAAAGTTGCATGGATCTCTGATTGGTTTACTTTTTCATTTGTTTCCCTAAATGGGCAATATTCATTTGGATGTTCATCTGTGGTATTGATTCAGATTTTTTAAAACTCTATACCAACTCACTGAAAGTTAGAAAATTGATGAGCTAGATAGGTTTGTTTTTGTTATTGTTGTTCTTCTTTGTGCTAAAAAAAAAGTGTAATTTAATTATAGACAATTTCTATCAGATCTGAAGGGATTTAGGTAGGAAATTTCTCCATCTTTTGTAGACAAAATTCCTAATCATTTTGTAATTGCAATCTTATGGTAACTTTACAAATGCTGGGTCAGCTCATTTTATAGAATTGGGGACTGAAAGTTAGGAACAACTTCAAAATTTATCCAGTCCAATTCCCTAACTTTACATCTGAGGAAATTAAGACATAGGAGGGCTAAATGACTTTTCAAAATTTACACAGTACTAAGCACCAGAGGTAAAAATCTGAACACATCTTCTAACTTTAGATTCATTGCTCTTTCTGCTGTACATAGCTCCCTCCTCTTACAAATATTCATTGAGTGTCTACTATGTGCCAAATTGTTTTCTTCTATTATCAAACAGTTTGGTAAAAGGCTGAATCGAAAGTATTTTGGGGAGGGAAAAAATAGATGAGGGGAGAAGAAGAGGAGGAAAAGAGAACATAAGTACAGGGGAGAGAGAAAAAAAGGGGAAGGGAAAAAAGCTGAAAAAAAGATAGGTTGGAATATTCATCCTAGAAATTTCTTTCAAGCATTTCAAGAATTTCTTTATTGATCAAAACTTCCATAGGAAGAATAAAGGCTAGAAAGGCTGAGGACAAAATGACAAGAAACACAGTTCCCTATGATTTTTTTCTCCCTTTTCTATATCTTTAGGAGAGGCTGGGAACTTATTAATATTATATCACTTTCTGCTAACATCTAATATGAATTCTTGCCTTCAGAGAAGAAAGCATGAAGAACACGTGGGACATCTTATGGGAAAAAGCTTCATAGTACCTTAATTTAGGAAGTGTCATTCTTGCTAGTTTTATGATTGAGGAGATCTGTGGATTTTTGTAGCACAAAAGCAATAAAGAAAATTCCAATGAATCCTTTGTCCAAGAAAGCACCAAAACCTACAAGGCCAGGCACTGCCCATTTATATTTTACACAAAAAGACATCATATGCCCTAAAAACAAAGGAGAGGGAAAGGAGGCAAAGCTTGCATGAATTCCTTTCATTTACTAGCTTTAGTGTTGAATTATCAACTGGTGAACTATGAATTTGCAGAAATTCGGCAGTTTTTACAATACCATGTGAAAAAGAAAATGTTGATGTGAAATAGATCACAAATTGATTGGGCACTTTACATTCCTTCTCTTTAGAAATAAAATTTCTTCATTGCTTTAATAACCCTGGAGTATTTGTAAACTTGAGTTAAGGTCAGGTCAGTGTCAGATAGTTTTAAGTGATAGTTTTAACCTTTATAAAGATGTTTCCCCCTTGGTCAAACTATCTCTGGGTAACTTGTAAAGACGAGAGGCCTCATTTCACTTCTTTTGCCTAGACAAACTCGCCCTTAGATACTGGGCAAATTCAACAGAGTTCTTCTTTTCTCTTACTTCGTGACCTTGGTTGCTTCTAAGCCTGGCCTCCTAAATCAGTTGAACCTATTCTCTAGGAGAATAACACAGATGCAGCAAATAATCTGGCTTATTCACTTTTTTCTGATGACTCAGAATGGGCAGTGATGATTAGGTATAGAAACTTTGAGGTGCATAAGTCAATGTCATGGATTATTATCCCAACATCTCAGAAATATTCCTGCATATTGATTGAACTGATTTCTAGCCTTAGTAAGGATATGTATCCTCTTTCCATTCCTACCCCATTTTCCACTTCCAGCTCTGGAAACAGTATTAAATCAGTAGTACTCTTCCTATAAATGATGAACCAATCAATTATGTTATGGCTTCAATCATAATCCCTGAGACTTTCTAGAAAAAAAGCACCTATCCCTACAGTGTTCTATATATGTTTTTTAACCCTAGTAGAAATCTAGCTCCTTGAAAGAAAGGATTATCTTACTTCTTATATTTATACTTCTAGAGCTTAACACACTGACTAGCTTATATAGCAAGCACTCAGTAAATAGTTTTCCATTCATTCATTCATTCATTCATTCATTCATTCATTTATGTTTACTTTTTTCCCACATATCCTAGAACAATAGGACAAATGGGAAATCTTCCTCTTGGCTGGACAGAAGTATATACTAGAATTAGAAAAAAATAGAAATTACCCTTCTATTTTAACTAATTCTTCTAGAATAGGACCCTATTGAGGAAAGCACCCATATCTTATTTATCTTTTCATCACCCTTATTCTAAACATATTACTTATTACCAGTTTTTTCCATTCAAATTATCCTTTTTTCCATGTATATAAGTCTATTTCTCATCTCAATGCCTCTGTTATCTGTCTTTCACATCACTTTACCTATACATTACATAGTTAATAGGTTCCTTTGAAGCCATGTCCTAAAGAAAGTCTGCCCTCATTGCCTTATTTGCTAGTGTCTCCTTGAAATTATTTTTTTATATATTTCACATTTACTTTTCTGTATAAATGTTATTTCTTCCTGTAAGGATGTAAACTCAGGGAGGTCTTTTTTTTGGTCTTTGAATCATGAGTACCTTTCATATAATTCTATACATGGTAGTATATATAATATATATAGCAATAGCCTGAAGGAATGAATGTGTGATCCATGTAGCAGCTAACATGGGCCAAGGACAAGATGCAGAAAATTCAGACTGTTTACTTCATGCTGTCTCCTATTAACTAGTCCTATTTCATTTGTGTGGTCTTGTCTGCTTGCTGCCTGTGCAATGAATAGAAGAAGGGTAAGGGGAAGCCCAGTACTATAAGTGAAGTTTGACTTGCAATTTTATCAAGATTGTTCATGGTCAGACTGAACAGACTATGAGCCTAATCCACCATTTCAATCTTCTGGAACTCCTCTTCATCTTCTTAAGGGAGGCCAAATGTCAGTTATAATACTAGTTTGGCAGATAAGCATAGGTTTCATATTAAATTACAGGCATTCTTTGCATTTCTAGGTTTGGAAGAGAGACCACATATAGGTATGCGGATTAAGAATGCTTAAAAAGCCTGAGTTCAAATGTAGCCTCAGACACTTAATATTTCCCAGTTGTGTGATCCTGGGCAAGTCACTTAACCCCAATTTCCTCAGCAAAAAAAAAAAAAAAAAAGAAAAAAAGAAAAAAAGAAAAAGAAAGAAAAAGAAAAGAAACAAAAAGAAAAAAAGAAAGAAAAAAGAAAAGAAAAAATGCTTAGAAAGTACTTCATCAACAAATTCAAATTCATTTTTTCTGCTCTCCAACTTCCTATTCATACTTACTTCTCTCTAGATCCATAACTATAGTAGTTCAGGGCTTTGTTTCAGGATGCCAGCGTTTAGGGGATGACTCTTGGCCCATTCTGAAGAACAGTTTTTAATGCATCATTGCCTAACCACTGCAAGAAAGAGCAGGAGCATGCTTTTTTCCCCATGACATTCGTAGAATTCTAGATTTTTAATGGCTGTTTAGTTCTCAACTAGATTTTTTCACATGGTACAAAAGTGCTCCCTGAATTCATCTCAACCCTTATCTTCACTTTACTTTGGCATACTTTGACCTGCCTTCTTTACCATATCCTAAAAGATAAAATGGGCATGACATTTTAGGAGATAGATTGCTTCTTTTCCCTAAACCATTTCTACACCTTTCCTGCTTAACTGTATTTGTCCCAGGTGAAAGAATTCCTAGATAAGACTGTTTCTTCCTCCACTAAATTAATTCATTTACATATAAGAGTTCTTAACTTGGGACCCCATGAACTTATTTTTTTTAATTTTGATAACTATATTTCAGTATATTTATTTCCTTTGCAATCCTATGTATTTTGTTATATGCATTTAAAAACATCATCATAAGAAAGAATCTATAGGCTTCATCAGACTGCCGTAGAGATTTCCCCCAACCCCTGCCACACACAGTATGAATACTGTATTTACAGTCAATACTACAGAATGTAGTTTTTAAAATCAAGAGACATATCAGGAAGGGACCTTGGAACCTCTGTAGTCAAACCACTCTCACTTTCCAAATTAGATTTTTCTAAGTCCAAATAAATTGACTAGAATCACACAAATAATTAGTAGCAAAACTATATATTGTAACTCTTGTGCCATTACTTTTCCTGTAGCTACTGTGTCATAAATATTTTGGTGAATTTTCAGAAGAGTTGCTTTCCCGCATCGCTGCCCAAGCAAATATGAAAGAATCCAACCTGCCTGTAAACCATTGCCCATGACCAGCTGGCTCAATTGTCAGACTGGTACCATCCCCTGAGTATGGAACTGGGAATTTTTTTTGTAACTTCAGTATAGCAAAAATGTTGGTCCACCCAAGGAAGACAAAGATACAAATCAACTTCAGTGCCATTTCCTCTCTCCCCTTCTTATTAAATCACAGCTATTAAAATAATCTAATAGCTTGCTTGTGAATTGCCATTAATAGGTGATCTGGATCTGTTCTCTGGTCTATTGTATTGCAGCACTTAAAAGCAAGCCCAAAGGATGCTCTGTCATGGGTATTAATGTTTTCATCTATTGATTGTCTGAGGAGAAGGGACTTTAAATATTTGTTTAAAAGCACTTTTTGGATTCATTTAAAGTAGGAGCACAATTGTAAATAACAAAGGTAATGGGTTCTGGTACTCAGTTAATAGTTAATTATTATTATTATTATTATTATATATAACATTATAATAGTAGTATATATTATATGATAATTAACTTAGTTAATAGGTATTAACTAAGGATCTACTACACATAGAGAAGATCTCTGATATTCCAACCAACTTTATGACCTCAAAAATGGATGACAGTGAGAATAAAAGGAAAATTTATTTAGTAGAAAGGCAGATCCTGGAAACGGGGTTCAAAAGATGGGGTAATGATAATAACTAATCTTTATAATGTTTTAAGGTTTGCAAAGGATTTTGCATATATTCTACCATTTAATACTCACTACAACCCTGTATAATAGTGATTTCTACTGTTTATTAGTGATTATTAATATTTTATAGATCAATCAATTAGCAATTGTTAAGAGTCTATTATCTGTCAGGCAATGCACTAAGCTCAGAGAATAAAAAAAGAAAAAGAAAAAAGAAAAGAAAAACATTCCTGTCCTCAAAAACCTTATATTTTAGTGTGGAACTCAATATATCCATATATAAATATATCCAGGATATAGACAAAATAGATGTAAGATTCTCACCTTGGAGACCTGAAGCTCAGAGATGTAAGTAATTAGTCCAGAATCATACAGCAAGTAAATGTAGGGATTCAAGACCAGTCAGTATATCAAATGAATGTCCTTAAAATTGGGTAGAATTCAGGCCACAATAAGGCTACACAATTCTAATTAGTTTGTGGGACACTTTTCATAGAAATGTCCCCAGGGTGAAATATAACTCCATGTATGTACAGCCCATTGAAATGAATATTGAAATATTCTTATGATCACAAGAGACTGAAAGTAGGGAATGTGTGTTTCCATTTTGAAAATGAACATTTTGTATTATCACTCTAACAGCTGGATCAAACTGGAGCCATTGTGTAACATCTATAAGTAACTGCCAGGCAGCTAAACTAATTGGATGGTTTCGATTTTATCATTAGGGGAGATGGAAGGAGGCTGAGCTAAGTGGCACCTGGGAATTTTTCTTTTCTTCTTTCAGTATTTCCTTTATTTTTTTAAATCATCATCTAACTGAAATATCCCAATAAAAAGAAGTGTTAGTCTCTTTTGGTGAAGATCCTAATTCATATTTGAATGTGAATATTTTTGGCCATGTAGTGGATCAAAAGGAAACCATGCTTTGTGGTCTGTGAATGTAAAGAGCATCCATCTCTTATCTGAATGTAATTCCTCTAGTCTCCTGAAAGTCATAAACCCCATTTCACATAAAGGTATCCCTTAGGCATAAGAAAGTAAGCAAACACTGGTTCAGTGACTGCCTTTACAAAATTGTCCTTTTTCTGAAACAGTGGAATGTGGGATAAGAGTTATTAAGGAGAAAACTCTCTCTCTCCTCATGGTATCAGACATGTTTGTTTTATTTTTGATTTATTCATAGATAAATAAAGGAGTAAGAGATGGAGTTTCAGCTTAGCTTGAAGAAAATATTTATTGCTTAAATAAGAGAATTAATTTGAAATATAACTTAGATTTAGGGCATGAGAAAGCATATTGAGGTAGTTTTCTTAAGAGAAAGTGCTCTTGCACTTTAATCATTGTATCCCCATTCTAGAGTTTACCAATTTGTTTTACAAATAAATGGCTACATATTTGTTGAATTGTATCATTGTATAGTTTGTTGCACTGTTGCCATGATTCCATGAGAAAGAATTGGGGGAGGAACAAAGGGGAGCTAAAGACAAGCTGTCAATGAGACCACTGTAGATATACAGTGAATTAACATACTAATTTAGATTTTTTTAAAAAAGATTTGTATAGAAAATGGTGGTAAGGGATGATGACAGGATGAATTCAAAATTTTAGTATGTGGATGAGAGAATATCAGGAAAGAGAGTTAACAGTGACCTCAATTTGGTGATGTGTGCCAAGGACAAAACACGAACAAAAAAGGAAGAGTTTTTTTTGTTTTTTTGTTTGTTTGTTTGTTTGTTTGTTTTAAAGCTCCACAGGAGCCAAGAAAGGAGAAAATCCCTGCTCTGGTGGTTGAAAAAATAACAACAAACTGCAGAAAAAATAAAGCTACCCAACTCAGTTTTCATTATTATGGAGAATAAAGGGAGAGGATATAGAATAAAATATTTTCCTTAGAATTAGATGTTGGTGTAATTAGTTGTAGCAAAGTGATGGGTTTGAAGTAAGAAAGATCTGAGACATTTATTAATTGTCTGACTTTTTACAAATAACTTCTTACCCTCAGTTTTTTAATCTGGGAAATGAAAATAATAGTATCTACTTCACAGGATTTTTGAAAGGACAAAATTAGATAATATGTGGAAAGCACTTGGTAAAATTTAAAATGCTATAACATACTAATTGTTGTCCTTATTGTTGTTGTTATCCAATAGAATCTTGCCTCAAGATAGTCTTTTCTCTATTGGAGACCTTCCAAGAAAAAGCTGGGTAACTATTTGCTTCGTATATTGTATTGAATTATTGTTCAGATAGCAGAATGGAGTATAACTTCTAAGGTTCTATTCAGTCCTAAATTCTGTGATTCTGTGATTTTTCATGGTTTCTAGTAGACTCCCCAAAGGTCACACTGTGGTTTTTGAAATCAGTAGAAATACATCAAATGTATTTGTATCTACTTTAATCAACACCTATGTGAAAGGCAAACATATGCAGGGCACTGTGGTAGGAACAGGGCCATTGTTAAAGCATGAGGCAGAGTTCCAAAGATTTTTAAGTATTGTTGGAGAGATAAGACATATAGACATGAAAAGCTAACTAAAATATGAGGCAGTCAGTGTATAATAAGAGCCAAATGAATTCTTCAGATAATAAGTGCTATAGAATTGAGAAGAAGGAGAAATCAGTTGGTTTGAAAAAATTTCAGTGAGGGGTGGAATTTTTATTAAAGATGAAAGTCTCTAAAAATTCAGAAATTCTGTGTTAATGATGTTCTTCCTGCTCCTTCCACACAGAAAACCAGTCCCACTCTTATTTGACTATTTAAATTCTATTCATCTTTTAAGGTCCAGTCAAAATTCTACACCTTTACTGAAGTCCCTTTAATGAAGACAAATTGTAGAACCTGGACCAGAATTCCTTAATATATTTGTTCTTCACATCACATAATTAGTACAGAAAGCCTAATTATATTTGCCACATTGGTCAGTCAATAAACATTTATTTAAAACACCTATTATGTGCCAACTATTGTGTAAGGTACTGGGAATTCAAAAAAAGGAAATATGGTTCCTCTTCACAAGGTGTTCACAGTTTAATGATGGAAAGAATTTGCAGACATTTTGTACAAACAAGATATAGAAAAGATAAATTTGAGATGATCAGTGGAAGAAAGGTATCAAAAATAAAAGGAATTTTAAAAAGCTTACGGTAGAAGAAAGCCAGAAAAGTCTTGTTGAGGAGGAAGAACATTTCTAATATTTTGGACAATCAGAGAAAATGAGAGAAAAGAGGTCAATGTCCCTTAATCAAAAAGCAAGTGCTGGGGAATAAGGCCTAAGAAGACTAGAAAAGTAGGGCACAGGGGACTTCATTGTGAATAAATTTGAATGCCAAACAGAGGGTTTTCAATTTGATCTTGGAAGTGATAAGGGGTCCCTGGAGTTTATTGAATACTGAGGTGGCATGACTGGACCTATGCTTTAGGAAAATCACCATGGCAAATGTAATTGAATGGAGAATAGATTAAAGAAAAAAACTTGAAGTAGCGAAATAGTCCTACCAACAGGCTATTGCAATACTCCAAGAATGTGGTGATAGGGATGATGATACCATCAGAGAAGAGAAAGATTAGATTTTACTTGACATTTAAAATGAAATAGATTTATATGAAAAATATGCTTGGATTCTAAAGATTAATTTTGTAAATTTGGGCAAAGTATGGCAGGACATTGACCTATGGGGGAAAAAATTCTGGATTTTAGTGGGCACATTAAATAATTTAATATGAATAAAGGCTGTGTTATGGTAGCCTTTCCTATCTCCAAAAAAGAAAATAATTCAGTCTGAGGCTGCATTGAGAACAGCACAGACTCTAGAATTTAGGAGGATTGTCTTATTATATTTCATATTGGTCAGAGCATCACAGAAGGATGATAGCTAGGTCCAGGGCCCTTGTTAAAGGAAGACTATAAATTGAAGAAGATCAAGATCATGTCATAGGAGAAAAAAGCTAAATGATTTGGAGAAAAGGGGATAGCAGAGATAAGACAAAGACTACCACAGAGGAGAGATTCCTCATTATCCTGTTGTCTCCAGAGCCACATAACCTAGAGCAAATCAGATAAATTATATGTGCCTGGGTATTCTCACCTGGAAAATGAGGGAGTTCTGTGAGATGACATCTATTTTTCCTCCAATTAGAAGCCTGTCACCTTATGATTTGTAAATTATGAGGTTAGACCAGAGGATTACTCCATTGACTTCTTTCTCCATTATCTTTCTATCCTATGAATGCATTCTTTATAGCGATGCAACAAAAAGTCAGTCTAAAGATCATATTAGACATTTTTATAAATACAGATCCTTTGTTTTTGAGAAGAATACAAATAGTTTGACTGTTCCTTTCATCTTTCAATTGTGTTTAAACAAGTTCTCAATTATCATGGGTATTTCATATTGGATTTTTACTGAATGATATGGATTTAGGTACATAATCTAAATTTGTATTTTTAATAGAAGATATATAAAACATTTCATCGAATTTTGCTTTTGAGAAAGATGTAAATTAATTTTTTAAACATATAAAGTGACTACTATGTGCAGCGAATTTTGAGGATTTTAAGAATTGCATATATAGTAAAGTATATTGGTGCATACACATATATAGATTTGTTCATAAATATATGTATGAATTTCTTTTTCCCATTACCTCAAAACTAAAAAGAAAAAAAATCCTTATCTGCTTTCTTCTGTTCCTTGGGTATTCTGTCCTACCTGGATAGTAATCATGTAAGTGGGTAAAATGAGACAAGTCATTGAAGCAAGGATGTTGCTTCCATTTGACCATTTTCAAACCAGAGAATGACACGTGTCATCATTTAAGATTTATTTTCCTTCTTGTGGGGATCCATGTCCTAGATTTTCCTGGAGATATTACATGGCACCTAGACAAAAACAATAATTTATATTTATATGGCAAGTTCAATTCTTTCAAAGAACTTTCACATAAATCATCTCTATGATTCTTCATGGTTTTAAGATTCCCTTTTGGTATAGGATAAACTGAGACTGAGCATAAATAAGGGATTTGCCCAAGGCCATACAGTGAATGACTGGAAGAGTTGGGATCAGAATATACCTGATTATCTCCCTACTTACTTTCTAGATATCATATGTCCCAGATATCATATGTCAAATGTATTTGCCATAAGGAAAAGAATCTGCCACTGTGCAGTTTCTCCACTTTTCCAGGCCAAAGTATTTTTTCCCTAAAGTATTTCTCCCTGGTTTTTAAAAGAACCAATTAACATTCATCTATTTTTATCTCTTGCTACAATTTGTTGTTTACCTTGGTTAGTGATTGAGTGAAAAAGATGACTCTCACTTCCAAGGTGAGAGGTCTGTCAAAGAAATGACAAATGACCCCTCATGTTAAATATCCATTGGTCAGACTTCTGAATACCAGGGATGAGAGAGGGCTACCTTCTGGACAGTGATATGAAAAGAGACATACATCCAATAATATTTCACTGGGGTCCAAATTATTGCTTTTTGCTTTCCTCTTCCTAGCCAAATGGGAAAGATTTCATTTGGCCTCTTGCAATCTTCAGAAGGACTCAAGTACAAATTGTATAACCAAGAGACCCTTCTGGGTCAATAGAATGGAGTTAGTTAACCTTGACTGAAGTTAATTTAGTGACTGGAAATGTTAACGTTCAGCAGTGTATAAGACAGATGTCTTTTCAGACTGTTCTTTATCAAATACCTCTCCTGTCTAAGGAGAAATCTCAGTTTAATTTTGTCCTGAATCTCTTACTAATATGCTGCTGATCAGGGAAAGAACTATGTACCTTGTTTATTCTTCTCCATTAGTAATAATACTGGCTCTTTCCCCTGTTCTTGAAATACTTATGCAGAAATTAACCAGAATAAGAATGTATATTTCAAGCATGGCAGTTACAGAAATTACTTTCCATTTGGATAATGATGATGCTATCAACAAGATCTTGATTTTTCTGTTTCAACTATTCCAATAAGGAAAAAAAATCTTGAAAAAATTTATTCATTTAAGCAATTTAATATTTCCTAATGATGCTCCATCAGTTGGGTGCAGGTAGGTTTTTTTGTCTTATTTTGCAGATAGAGAAATTGAGCACAGAGAAATTATGTGATTCATTTAAGGATGCCTATTAAGTTTATAGTAGATTGAGGAATAAACTCCCCAATTCCATGGCTCCCTCCAGTAGATGCAGAAACTATTCAACTGAAATAATAGTGATGTCCTTTAAAAAAGGAAAATAAAGCACCATCATTTTCACAGCTTATTATTATGCTGGATTTATTTGCTAAAGTAAATTTGTCATGTTTGTTATTTTGGTTGGTTGGCTGTTGTATCTATCTATCTATTCATTTATTAATTTTTTTATTAATTTCTTTATTTGTTGCCACCTCACTAAATTTGATTAACATGATTTTGGGCAAAGGAAAGGAACACAGGAAGTTCAACTCAATATAGTCACCATTTATGCTTTTATGATATGGATAGATTGATAAATGGAGGAGAGAATAATAATTTTGTAGTCTCAAAGATCTCAATTCAAATCCTATGTCAGAATATTACAGTTCTCTGCCCCTAAGCAAATTATTTTCTCTTTCTGTGTTCTGACAACTGCCCAAGGTTTATCTACTGAACTAACTAGACTATTTTAATTGTTGGAATTTTTGTGTTTTGTGCAGTTAAGAGCCAGCCACAAAAAGTCAAAGGACTTTATTTTAGGGATGGGATTTGGAGTTGAATACCATATTTAAAATTCGAGAATTATCTTGCTTATAACTTTTCTCAAACCCAATGAACTTATAAATTTCTAAGACTTGTGTGTCTTTACCAGTTATTGTGTTGTAAAATCAAACCATTGGGTGATTTTGCAACAAATCATGGTACAATTACTTACATAATCTGTGCTACTGCCTTTCAAAATTTTTTATACCTTATGTCCCTCAATGTGGTCCAGTATCATGTAACACTAGTTTTCTTGCTATTCCTTGAACAAGACATTCTAATTTTGGATGCTATACATTTTTGTTGGCTGTCCTCTATTATCCCTTCTCACTTCTGCCTTCTGGCTTCTCCAATTTCCTTCAAGTTACTTCCTTTCAGTTAAAATCTAACTTGGGAAATGACTTTACCACTTTTCCTTGATGCTAGCAACTTCCTCATGAGATTATATCTAACTACTTTGCTTCTATCATATATATATTTGTATATATATATATTTCATATATATGAATATATATAACTATAACTATATATGTATATATATACAGAGAGAGAGAGAGTTGTTTTATGTTGTCTCCTCCATTAAACTTCTTGAGAGCAGAGTCTGTCTTCTATATTTCTTTGTATCCTCAGCACTTAGAAGAGTGCCTTATGATCTTTTTAAAATCTAAATGGTTCTGGAGTAGTTTTTCCTATTGCATGTAAAGAATTACATTGAGAATCTGATTATCTCAAATTGATTAAGGACTTAAATGTTTTCTTTTTTTCTGAATAGACTTACTGACAGTATTTTGCACATAGTAGGAATTTGATATATGATTTTTAATTAATTAATTAATTCAGACAATCAGTCAATAGTAGGTCTCAAGCTTTTCCAGGAAACTTTCAATGGAAGCTGTAAATTTCAATAGGCTAAATAAATTTAGCTTGAACAAACTAATAGGTAGTGAAAGAGATAGAACATCAGACTTTAGACCCAAATTTCAAAATAGCAATATTAAACCTCCATGATAATTTAATATTAGATTACAATTTGGAACAACAGCAAATTGCACTTTTGAGGTTATTTTAAGAATCAAGTAAAGTTGTATATGAGAAAACATGAAAAATATAAAAATACCATAAGTGAACTTAAAATATAAAGTTATTTTTGGGCAGAAAGCATATTAGTCTTAGATCCAGGAGAGAACTGGTTTTAAATTCTTTCTAAAACATTTATTGACAGTGTAAAAATTTGATGACTGGAGTCAAATCACATAATTTCTCTGAGACTTTTTTTTCCATTGGTAAAATGGGAATATTAATTACCTACAGTAAACACTTGATAAAATTTCCATAATAATAAAGGAGAATAAAATATACAAACTATATCAAAATGGCTTTTCAAAAAAAGGTCCATATAAGTCTCAACACATATTAGCACCACTCAGTCTCCTCATATGATGGGGAAGAAAAAAAATAAATGGAAATAATAATCCCTGCCTTATGAAGTTGTTGTAGTACCACTTTGGGGTAATGCTTTATTGTTAGTAACTTTTTACTGACATCTAGTCAGACTTCTCTTTCTTTCAAACTTCAATAATTAAAAATAATTGTACCAGACTTTCTTTTCTCCACAACTCTCTTTGTGTAATATTAGATGAAGCTGAGTATAAATAAAAGAATATTGGATATATTAGGCTTCTCATTATTTAGGATTGTAGTTAGAGAGTATAAGGAATCAGTCTTAATCTGAAGTGATCTTGCTTGGAGATTGAATCTTTCTTCCTTATTTCTTTCCTTCCCTTCTTTCCTTCCTTCCTTCCTTCCTTCCTTCCTTTCTTCTTCCTTTTCTTCCTTCCTTCCTTCCTTCCTGTCTGCCTGCCTTTTTTCCTCCCTCCCTTCTTTCTTTCCTGTGTTTGTTTTATTGTGGGTTCACTAAAGATTTACTGTACCTGGTTGCAAACAATTGCTTTAGGTATGGTAATATTCAGCAATTACTTTATAAACTATAATTCACAAGACATAACATAATTTGACATCTACATTTGACATGTGGAATATTTGAAAACATGATCTTTGAAAAATATATATATATATTTGAAATTCATCCAAATGAATACTTCACTTCATAAATATGAGTAACCCCGTATAGAAAATGTAGAATCTAAAGAAATATGAGTACCATTGAATGAGTAGTCCCTAAGATAATCACTCATGTCCAAATGTCAAATAAAATCTCATTTAATTTCTCTTTAATATGAGTTTTTAATCCTAGGACCTTACCCTCTGGAGAAGTTGTGATCAAGGAAAATGTGTTAAGCATTTGAACTAATCACTAAAACCTCTCCAAGTTAAAAATAAAAGAAACAAGGGAAGAGCAATATCTGTATTGCTTTTAAAAATGCAGCAAATATGGTATATGAGTACTCTACTTACTCTTATGAATGGGGAACAAATGTATATTTATAACAGCAGGAACCGAAATGTTCTCAGTAGTAGCCTTGAGTTAATGTCTTATATGAGCAAAATGAGCATATCTAAGTTTCTTATATTCTGCAGCTAGTCTATTTTATTTTATTTATTTATTTTTTACAGTAATTGAGAATACCTGGTGTCTATTCAAGAAATTGTCCTCTGGCATGGGATAGAAAGATTAATTACTCTCCATAGTAATACTAATTTTCATTTCTTTGAAAATTCTAATACACTGACCTAGGAGACAATAGGTCCAATTATAGACACTTTCACCTGCCATCCAGATTTCATTGGTCCTTATTACACGATGCAACATTGTTTAGTTAACCTCTTACCATCCAGATATCTGACTGATTCAAACTTTCTTGTTTGAGTATGCTGTTAGAATGATTCAAGATGTACTCTTCTGTTGGCTTTCATGTTATGATATTGTTATGAATGAAAACACATGAAAAAACAATTTTTCAACTATGATATTTGAATTTTTGATGGAAAAAAAGACCTGTTTTAATTTCTGCTTTTTTTATGTACTGTTCTAAGAAATAATTTAAACTTTTTGGATCTCAGTTTCTTCATATGTAAATTGCTGGGGGAGGAGATATGGATTATATTGCCTCTGAAGTCCCTGACAACTCTGATGCTTAGAACTTATAAAACTGAGGCAAAGAATATTGTTTCAAGGTGGATGGTTGGCCTTTGCTGTACACAGATTCACAGTTCATTGCCATTGTCTCTTTTGGGATCAATCACATTATTCTAAATGAAGGATGCTGACAGAAACTTGAAGAATGATATACTTCTGTGTTGATCACTGTGGGTAAAATGAAAATAACCCAGCATCTTACTAGGATACAGGAGGCTAGAAGAATTACATTTCATTTTTATTTCTTAAAATATAAAAACTCTATTTGATTGAATTTTCAATATGTTCATTAAAAGAAAGTTAAAAATCCAAGATAACCCAATTTCCTTTCAGATGACAATGGTCATTGTTATTCCCTGGAAATGCTAGAGCCAAGCATTTCCTGGGCTTCTATAGGCAACAGTCAACACTGCATCTTTCTTCCAAAATTACTTTTAACTAAAGAAGAATGCTGATTCAAAAGACAGGTACACCTGAAAGTCTTTTCTCCTGCCACCAAAATTCACAGGGTGGCCATCATGTAGTTTGCCACCATTAAACAGCTTAGATATGCAACAGAAATCCTTTCTCTCCCAAAGGCTGAAGGGGGAAGGAAACTGTAAAGCTGAAGAAATCAAAGAGAAACCAAGCAAAGATGTAAGAAAGCACTTGCTCCTCTTCAAAGAAACACCATGGAAGTGAAACAAAATCTTCTTTGTCATTGATATGAGAAGTAGAATCTTCAATCATTTGGAAATAACTTGATAGCTCTACACATGAATTTAAAGCATGGCACTTTGTAATATCTTTTTTAGCCTGAGATAGCCTCAACTCCCTCTTTCAAGAAAAAAAAAACCCTCATGTTGTTTTAGGAAAGTTGAGGTGTCCTCTTTGACTCTTCTGACTTGGAAGTGAACAACAGATGGAATGAAAGATGGAAGCTGTTTCTTATCACCCCTTCCTTTCAACAACAGGTGTTGCAAAAAAAAAAAAAAAAAAAACAAATAAACAAACAAACAAACCCAAACCAGACATATTCAAGGTTACCAGAATTCACTGAGGCCTTTGGACACTTAGAATATTGCAGCAGCGTTGATATCAATCCCACTGTGTGGTTATTAAAGTGTTCCAAATTTGTGATCTCTTTTTTTTAATCTCAAACCAGTGACACTTTAATGTATCTCAGAAAGCTAGCAAAACACTGGAATATTATCCTAAAATCAAATCAAATCCTTAATAATATTTTCTAATAAAAAAGAACATGATTGGCACTTTTCTTGTTGGGTGCAAATTTCTTCTAAAATCAATGTTCATTTTCTACAAAGCCTTTAGATGGGACATTTTGCTCTCTCTGAGAATCTCACAGCTGGAGTTCTGGACAGCTAAGAATTTGAAGTGGGGTAATAAAAATATCCCTATCTATGAATGGGGAATAAACTTGACCCAAATGAAAAACATCCTTCCAATTATAGATTAATCTATTCATTAATATAGAAAGTCCTTCAAATTCTCAATATAGAATAGACTTCAAGGTATCTCAGACTGGAGAGTATGTCACTTATTTTGACACATATCTTTGCTTGACTTTTCTTTGATCTCAGCTTCCCAGATTTTTTAACATTTTAAATACTTTTACAATTATTGTCTTATTTGATGCTCACAATCCCAGGCCATAAATGCTTTTATTTTCTTCATTTTACAGATGAGAAAACTGAGTTAGAGGTTAGGAATATGCAAAGTAAATTGGAAGTAATTTCAGTGACAAGGCACAAGCATTAAGGGGGTACTGGAAAGATTTCAGAAAATATGATTCTAGCTAAGACCTGAAGACAGTCATATGAGTGATGAAGCAGAGATGCAAAGGGGGAGAATTTTAGGCATAAGAAACAGAAAGTCAGGAAATGGAATGCATTATATGAGTAATAGCAAATGGGACATTGTAACTAGATCATGGTATAACATGGAGGTGAGTAAAGTGTAAGAAGATTGGAAAAATAAGAAGGGACAAGCTCATAAGGCTTTAGAAGCCAAATAGGGGATTTTTATGTTTGACCACAGAAACAATAGGGAGCTACTGTTTTGGGATACTTCAACCAAGATGTTCTGACTCCAGACTGAGGACTCTTCCCTCTATATCCCACTGATTTTTTCAGATCCTATATGTGTGTGCATGTCTGTATGTGTATATGTTTTCATGCATATGAAAATTCAATATACAATCTCTAATATATCCTACCTTGAAAAGACTTTTGAAATAACAATGTAAGAAAACTATAGATGAGAATAATCCTTAAATAGATGAGATAGCTATCTTCAAGCTGGCATATCTCAGAACTGGAAAGAAAATGATAATTTGTGTATTAATAAAGATTTTGTTTTTGATTTTAGAAATAATTCACAGTTCCATCAAGATCATGTCATTATGGCTTTACTATAATTTCAAATACTGCTGAAGCTAATGATTAACAATGACTCATGATTGATAACTTTTCTTGGAGAGAAATAGTAATTCCATTTATAGCATATTCATGTTATATTTTATGATTCTATTTTGGAATTTTAGAAGCTTAATGCTTGAAAAATTCAGGGTTAAAAACTAATGAGTAAATATCCAAAGAATTAAGAGAAAGAAACATGTTTATTAAATTGAATTTGTTGGATTCAATTAGCTCAGTGGTTGCTACTCTGGGATTTGTAGATTTTTAAAAAGTATTTTCATAACTGAATTTCAATATAATTGATTTCCTTTGTAATTGTAATCATTTTATTTTATTCAATTTTACTTATTATTTTTAGAAAAGGATTACCAAATGAATCCATGATAAATACAAAGGGAAAAAACCCTAATTTAGTCTGACCCCCTCATTTTACAGATGAATAAGCTGGGAATTATAGAGGTTGAATGATTTGTCAACATGACACAGCTAATCTGGCTTCTTTTCATGAATGTCTAAATTGACTGATTTAAAAGGTAATACATAATGTAAGGCAATATTGATTTTTTTTAACCTTTTGTTTACTGTAGAGAAATCAGTTAGCAATAATAGGACATTCACAATTTTTACATCTTATTAGATAGTGTTTACCTTTGTGATAAATTCTGTTTTATTGGTTTTATTTTTTATTTTTTTCCTGCAGAAAATATTTGAGAAAATAAGAAATAAATCTCTAATAAAACAAAACATAACCAAAATTTCAATTTATTCTCCAACTGAAAAGAAGAAAAATAAAATCTATGAGAATTACCAGGACAAACTAGTCTAAATTGTTCTTTCTGGTACAATTTCTTTTTTTTTCTTTTTTATGTAAAAAATCCTGCAAATAAAATAATTTGTAGCAAACTTCTTGGTTTCTCTAATGGATTTTAATTTACTTTTTTTAAAAGGATTTAATTTGGGGATTTTTTCAGTGTCTTTCTTATTGAAATATTGTCAATAATTTATAGCTACTTGACTAGGCAATGTCATTTTTGGAAAAGATAATAGAAACTTTTAAAAAGCATCTTTCCTTCCTTAGGAGTGAGAATAGTGGAGATCAAATATCACTGAATGCAAAATAATTTAAAACATTGGAATAGCATTTAATTGCAAACTATAAAGCCATTTGAATATGGTTTCTTTTGATTGAGACCATCTATTCGTGAAAAACAACACAATAGTAAGGAGAGGGTTAGGAACTAAGAATCTTATTTCATCAATATAGGGAACTTCTAGGTCAGAAAATTCCCTCAATTACTACAGATCATCTCCTCTTGGCAATTTAGAATTATAGAGAGTTACTCAGAGAACTGAAATATTTAATGACTTGTCCAAGGTCACAAATCTAGTATATGTCACAAATAGTAGTCATTGAGGATTATTGAGAGCCAATCGGACAGTTATGATAATTTGAGATATGAATAATAAACAGAATCCTTCTGATAAAATAATTCATTTTTCTGCTCTCTTTTTGGAAATCATTAAATTCATCATCATAGAACAATAGGACAAGAAGGAACCTTAGAAATTATTTGAGAGAAAATACTATTATACTATCATATTAATACCAAATTATTAATGGGTGACCTATTTTTTTTTTCTTTTATTTTTGTTAAAGCCCAATTCCTGAAAAGATCAATCAGACTCTGAAGATCATAGCAAATTGATGAGATTCTCCTAGCCTTCAAGGCACATGCTCATTAATTCTAAGGGGATCCCACCCAACTGGGAGACCTAATTTCTGTTTTAAGCATAAACAAAATTTAGTTTGGGCAAGTCTTTGCCTGGGAGAAGAAGCCTTTATGCTACTGAGTTTCACAATCAAGCTAAGGTCTCAGCAGGAAGAATTTTAGTTTACCTCTTCATTAAATGCTCATTAATCAGTGTTGATTTTCACTTGTCCAGGAAGATATCTCTCAAAATAAATTTAACTATTTCAGGGTCTCCCTTGGCATTTTTGGTTACAAGAGAAATCATTGACCATCAATTTGTTGATTGTTAACCTAATTTATAAATTGATTATTAATTATCCAGAAATTCTGTTTCTTAGAATTTCATTCTTCATAGATCTATGTTATTCTTCTTTCCTTTTTGCTTATGACATTGCAAATGGGACACTGGAAACAATACTAAATCTGCAAAGAGAAGTCACGAGTTCAAAAATTCCTCTGAAACTTATGACCTGCATGACCTTGGGCAGAACTGTTAACACCTAGTTCTCTTTTTTCCTCAAATGTAAATAGAAGGCATCATATTTGGAGGCCTCAGTAGTCCCTTCCAATCATGAAACTGAAGTCCAGAGAGCTGAGGTAATCCCTAATTCAGAGATCATTAAAGCAAAGTTCTAAAAACTCCTATCTCTCACAAGTAACTTCTAGGAAATTCACTGTTTTGTCTACATTACTTAAAACTGGTTACAGCTTCTGAGTTATTAGCATTTCTGTAAGTCACTTTTCAAAATATGTTGACTCCTCCAGATATTTATCCCTTCATTAATTCTTTTACTTATCTGCAAATATTTGTATTTTTGAATGTGGTGAGAAATAGTAGAAGTCCTGCCAGGTAACACAATGGATAGACTTATCTTCCTGAACTTAAATCTGCTCTCAAACACTTACTGGAGAAATGACTTAACTCTGTTTTTCTCAGTTTTATCAAATATAAAATGAGCTAGAGAAGGAATGGCAAACTAGTCCAGTATCTTTGCCAAGAAAACTTCAAATGGAGTCATGAAGAGTAATACATAACTGAACCTTCTGAACAACAACAAATATAAAAGATATGGCAAATGTTAGAGATGCTAATTTCTCAGATTTGATGTTTAGTAATTGTAATGATACATAATACATGCATGTATATAATCACATGTGCATGCATAGATTAAATATTTATTTTGTCTGAGCCACTATGCTATGTGTAAAGGATGCAAATCCAAGCAAGCATGACAATTACCGTCCCCAAGGAGCTTAGATTATAATGGTGGATGAAAACATATTAAGGGAAGCTGGAAAATGAGAGGAATACTTATACATCATACTAAAATGTGGAGATGACCTAGAAATGTCATAAAAACCTGTTTCTAAACAAGATTAAAATAAAAGTTCACTTATCAGAGTTAAACTCCCATGGATGATGTCCAAGGTTGTGGTCACAGAGACAAGAAGATGATGGCAAGAGTTTAAGCAGTATATTGAGGAAATGTCTGGAAAATTACTTTATAAGCAAATCACTTCAACTCTCTTGGTCTCAGTTTCCCCATCTGAAAAATGGGAATAATTATTGCTGTTATTGGGAGAATGCTTTGTAAAATGAGCAAAATGAGAGCTACGACTATATAACATATAGATAAGCTCTTTTAATATGATATTGGCTCATCTGTTTCTATTTTCCTAAAATGAAACTTTTCAAGTAAGATGTTCCCTTCAGTCATTCCCCACCTGGTTATTCAGAGAGGTGCATGGCCTTTAAGTCACTTCATATTTCTGTATCACTGCAGCCAGAAGAAAATAGTTACCTGCCTCTATTAAACATTTCCTACATTTTTTGACAAGTGAATTTTATTTCTGCTCATTTTTTCAAAGAAGTATGATTTTTCTTCTGCACTGTATTCTGTACTCAGTGACAGACCTTCTTAAAATTATTTGTCCTTGGCAAAGATTTAGCTGTGATCACTGCCTTGTTTTGCAAGAAAATCCACCTTATTTACAATTAAATGAAATAAACAATCTTCACCTTAATAGCAGGCTTTAGGAAAGCATTTGAAAATGTCACCCTCCAGGTTGTTGCCTCCCCCTCTCTCCCTTTTGAGATTTAGCTGTTTTTCATGCTTCCTTGCAGGAAGAAACCCATGGAAACAAAGAAAGCCATTTTGACAGGGACAACCAGTCAAAGATAACAGGGATCTGGAAAACATTTGCATGTGTTTGCTTTTAACATTTGGGAGCAATTATATAGAACAGACAGTAAGCAAATATGAATCCTTGATATTATGTGCTACCATAGGGGGACTGTCCAAATAAAGAAGGAAACATGCTGACCCTAATTCTTTTTTTAAATTCTTATTTCTTAGTGAGTTCTCCAGATAGAAGCTAACTTATATAAGAAATGAATACACTACATAATTATATTATTATACTGTTCATAGATTTTAAAGGAAAAACAAGAAAAAGGAAGGCAATAAAACTTTTTTTCCCCCTCAATTTGATTCCTAACCTGAAAACTAGAATCTAAATTGGCCTCAATCCACATAAGGAGCTCTCTATCTATCTTATGGGTATGGGTAGATTTCTAAAATTTCTTTTATGGTTATTAAGAGGACCCATTGTATGACTCTATGGTATTGGAAGTAAAGAACTGGATTATTTAAGTCATCTATTATGATATACACTTTCTGGTGTGTTTTGCTTAGTCTGTTAAACTAACCTTTTTTTGTTTTTGTCCCTCCACAATTTTACTTTTAGAAAGTCCCACTAGTTCTTAACCTAACATCTGTGAATTTGGCTTTTAAAAATATTTGGATAATTATTTCAAAATAATTGATTTTTTGTAATCCCATATAATTTATTTTATCTATTTAAAAATATTATCTTCAAGAGTCAATAGATTTGTAAACTTTGACCCAGCAGTGTTTCTACTGGGGCTACATCCCAAAGAGATCTTAAAGGAAGGAAAGGGTCCCACATGTGCAAAAATGTTTGTGGCAGTCCTTTTTGTAGTAGCAAGGAACTGGAAATTGAATGGATACCCATCAATTGGAGAATGGCTGAATAAATTATGGTATATGAATGTCATGGAATATTCTTATTCTGTAAGAAACGACCAACAGGATGATTTCAGAGATTTCTGGAGAGACTTGCATGAACTGATGCTGAGTGAAATCAGCAGAACCAGAAGATCATTGTACATGGCAACAATAAGACTATATGATGATCTATTCTGATGGACATGGTTCTCTCCAACAACCAGATGTTTCAAACCAGTTCCAGCTGCTCAATGATGAACAAAGCCACATATACCCAGGGAGAGGCCTGTGGGATCTGAGTCTGGACCTCGACATAGCATTTTCACACTCTCTATTGATGTTTGCTTGCATTATATTTTCCTTCTCTGTTCTTTTTCCTTTCCTGTACAGCAAGATAACTGTATAAAAATGTATACCTATATTCAGTCTGTCAAATATTTTAACATAATTAACATATATTAGATTTCCTGCCATCTGGGGGGGGTGGGAGGGAAAAATTTGTAACAGAAAGCTTTGCAAGGGTCAATGTTGAAAAATTAGCTATGCATATGTTTTGCAAATAAAAAGCTTTAACAACAACAACAAAAAAAAGTGTCAATAGATTTGAACAAACTATAAATGGAGTCCATACTACAAAAGAGGGTTAAGACCCCTTAGTCCATAGGGTAGATGTTATAGATTGCCATTTTATTAAGCTTTATGGTAGGAACAAGAACTTGGGTCAAGTCAGAAAGCATTTATTAATTCTGCCCTGGGCCAATATTGTACCAGGACTTCTGGGAGTCATAAAAGAAGTATAAGAAATATGATACAATCATATGTCACAAAATCAGAAGGGCCCTCCAAGACTATCTAGTTTATGCTCTTGATTTCACAAATGAAGAAGGGGAGGTGCCAAGAGAAATACTTTTTAAAAGACTAAAATGTAGTAAGTATCAAAATTTGGATTCAAAACCAGATCATTTGACTCAAAAGCTTGCTGTCCTTTTCCACAGCACCACAGCTTCTAATCAGCTTTTAAATCACATTTTAAAGAATGTATGATTTGAAGGTACTCACTCTAATGGGAAATGTTGCTTTTCCCTTGAAATATCACTGGTCTAGGGATTACCCAGTAACAAAGTTAGACTTGCTAGTACAGATCAACACCTGCTTTGCAATTTACAATCTGAGTTAACTAGCTTCCAGAGAGAAGTTAAATGATTTGTCCAGAGTTACAAAAAGCAATGTGTCAGGGGCAGAACTTGAATCTGGGTCTTTGGATCTCTAAGGTCAACTTTTTATTCTTTTTGCCATACTGACTTTCTTCTACTAGGGTCAAATGCTATTTTTTTTGAGTGGGATGTAGTATTTGTTCCATGATATTATAAATGTTTTATTATTCTCTTATTTAGTTCTAAGACCAAGGCACTTAGTGATAACTACATCTTTCTCTGCTTGTCCTTTTCATTTGAATGTATTGGATAAAGTAAGGAAGGAGATTTTTTCTTTTATTAAATTTTATTTTGTTTTTAGATCTGCATTTTCTCTCTCCTTCCCTCCCCCTCAATTAAGAAAAGAATTTTTTCTCAAAGGGCATCTAGCAACACAGCAAGAACAAGCAGACTAGATTTTGATTATATCATACTTCCCTCATCTTAATTTTCCTTCCAAGGAATAAAAAAACTCACCTTTTTAAAAATGCAAATACACATACACACACACACACACAGAGAGAGAGAGAGAGAGAGAGAGAGAGAGAGAGAGAGAGAGAGAGAATCCTGATTTTTCCCATTAACACTTTACTAATTGACTGGTAAAAATTTCAAAAAAATACTTTTCCACATTAATTTATTATTACTGAAGTGGCAGTCATAAAATTTTGGGTTTAATTGGCATAAATGGACTGATTAATGAAATTTAGAATACTTGGAGGATCTTTCCTATTCTGTTTTATGTCCCATAGTTTGATCTTATAAAAATATGAATTGTTTACTTCAAAAATGTCATTTTTTATGTATGATTTTTGCTTCATCTTCCATATTCACTTAGTATCCCTGTTCACTGGTCTAGTAAAAGAATTCATTTGAGCCAATGCTGATTTCATATAAATTAGATGCTTCATCACTTTGACAACTAAATTATATGAAGCTCAGTCTGATTTCAGGTGCTGGTTACCTTCCAAAATGGAACTGGTTTTGTACAAATTGTATTAAAATTATTAAAAATTTAGCATGCTCAACCAAATTTTGTATTTGCCTCTAACACTGCTATATTGCTCTGGGAGCTTCAGCGTATCAGGATTGACAGACTGATAGATAAATAATAGACAGAGATACATAAATAGATGGATAAAGATGTACATGTGTGTATACATATAACTATATCAATAAATTAGTCTATGCCTTTTCCTTCATTTGTAATACAGAAAGTTTTGATATTATTAGTAGCCTGGATATGTGACAATTTTTAATTTCCATACACATTTTTACCTTATCAAATTTTGAATAACATTATTAATGAATGACAATGTCTTAGGAGAAGCAGTGGCTCATAGAAAAGAGAATGAGGGGGCAGCTAGGTAACACAGTGGATAGTCAAGAAGAGACAAGTCTGGCCTCAGACACTTAAAACTTCCTAGCTGTGCGACCCTAGGCAAGTCACTTAACCTCAATTGTCTCAGGGGGAAAAAAGAGAATGAGGAAGTCCTGGAGTCAGGAAAACCTTTGGTCAAATCACAAGTTTGGTATATATTGGTGGGAGTGACCCTGTAGTCAGGGTTGATAATCAGCTTCTCAATGTCCCAAGAAATTGTTTAAAATTGCAAATTACAAAACAAGTACACAGCTGAATTCATAAATTAAGTTTCCATAACATTCATATACCATAATTTATTCAGCCATTCTCCAATTGATGGGCATCCATTCAGTTTCCAGTTTCTAGCCACTACAAAAAGGGCTGCCACAAACATTTTTGCACATGTGAATCCCTTTCCCTCCTTTAAGATCTCTTTGGGATATAATCCCAGTAGAAACCCTGCTGGGTCAAAGCACAGTTTGATAACTTTTTGATCATAGTTCCAAATTGCTCTTCAGAATGGTTGGATCCATTCAAAGTTCCACCAGCAATGTATGAGTGTCCCAGTGTTCCCACATCCCCTCCAACATTCATCATTATCTTTTCCTGTCATCTTAGCCAATCTGACAGGTGTGTAGTGGTATCTCAGAGTTGTCTTAATTTGCATTTCTCTGATCCATAGTGATTTGGAGCACCTTTTCATATGACTACAAATAGTTTCACCTAAATTAAGTTTCTTCAACTGAGTTCTCCATACCAATGAAATCACAAGCCCAAACTAAAAAAAAATCTTTTAAATTGTATTTCCTTTTATGTTTTCTAAAATATTTTATCTTATTTGATCCTCACAATACATTAAGTAGAGTGTATATTATATTCCTATGTGATGAGTCTCATAGAGATTATGTAACTTGTCCAAGACTACCCAACTAATAAGAAAGTTAGATCTCATATGTAGAGCTTATAGCAAGTATTTTATGGTCTCTCTTGCTTTTCTTTACACAAACTGAAATGTTACTGACACAATATGTTGGCAAATAGCCTTTGTACTACATACCCAGAATCAAAGCCACGCTTTTAAGCAATAAAAATGCCGGATTTAATTTCAATAGCTATAAATCAAAATTAAGCCTAGGAAATTGAATTCCTTAACAACTATATAGAACTTAACAATTGTTATACAAAAGGTGATTTAAAAAATAATTTATTGGAGATGGGAGGGGAGAAATATGCTTTATTTGATAAGGTCATTGTCTTGCAGGCATTTTGGGATAATTACTAAAGATGCCAAATATTCAGTAAGAGAATACAGTAGCTATAATGAGGTAAAAACTTTCTTAAATTATTATATGAGCCTTTGTTGATATAACTGGCTTTATTCTATAAACATTGACTTGAGCATGCAGATTACTTACATAGTGCCCTTGGGTAGAGTAGACCTCTCATAAAATATTTGCCTCTTCAGTATTCCTTCATGAGCTTGTCAACAACTAAGTTGGAATAATCTTCCTTAATAATGATTCACAGATTTTTACATCTAGGAGACATCACAGAACCTTCATCCTTGAAACTGTTAAGACATTTGAGGAGCAGGGGTACTCTAAAATATAGGTAGACTAAATCCAAAGGGAGAAGGATTTTAGATTGTAGAATATTTAATGATTTATTTTATGAAGCATTGCTTACAAATTCCCCAAATATTCCTGAAAATATTACATAAATTTTAATTTAGATTATACATTCATACATAAATCATAATAAAAATTGACTTCAGAGCTCAAATGACATTCTTTTAGATAAATGGCAGCAAATTGTTGCCCTTTGATAGTAATATCAAAACACTTGTGAATGATCAAGAATCAAATAAATCAATACTATTCAGAGTCAAAGATTAGGAGTGAGCTAAAAGAAATTCAAAGGAGTTACCAAAGGGTTTGGACTGGGAAGAGGCAAACAGAAACTGACAATGTTTGTGGCAGGATTTGAACACAGATCTTCCTGCCTTGAGGTGTGGAACTCTTATCTACTGCATCACCAACCTGCCTTGTGCAGTCTACTTCTCCTGTTAAGACTGTGAGCTTAATGAATAGGGCCTGACTTTTGTTGTTACTGTTGCTATTTTCCCTTTGTTCTTTCAGTGCTTAGTACATAGAATGGAACTTAGTTGGTGTTTATAAATATTTATCAATTGACTGATAAATCATTCTGATAACTATTAATTGATAAGGATTATAATTTGGGTCTTTTGAATCCCCATTCAGTATATTTTCCATTGCACTATAGCTATGTCTATTGTTACTTAGCACTCTTGAATGGATCTCAAACTGGATTAAAATGATGTTCCTGATTGATTTTAATGTGTAGATATAGTTATAATAATTTTTAAAAGAAAAATATAAACCTGTGTGGCTTTCTAAGTCTTTTTATGGCCTGCAAAGATCCTTATATATAGTTTAGTGGTCTCTCTTTCTATATGAATTTGACCCCACTGCTGTAGTGAACTGGACCCTGGATATGGAGTCGGAGAAATTGACTTTAATGTCTGGCTCTGTCATTTAAGTAGAGATAATTGCACTTGTATTTATATTGCTTTCCATCTACTTTATTTCTAGAATGGATGCCTAATTAATAAATAATAGGATCCTTTATCTGAGTTTACGCCCTCCTCTATTTGAGGTTGACCCAACTGGTATAGTAGGGTTAAATTCAAATAGAAATGAAGACTACTGAAACACACATAAGAATTCATGTGAATTGCTTACTGCCTTAAAAAATCACACATTTTTTAAAATTTCCTTTTTTTTAATTAATATATCAACACATTAAAATCAGATAGGAACTCTATATTAATCTGGAGTATTATGGCCCACATGTGCCCTAAGAGCTTGTTGCTTGCTGTAGTACTATACAACTGTTGCAAATGACTTTTATTTCCATTAGAGGAGTAACAATACTTGTACTTCCCTAGGATTATAAATATTAAAGTGATATGGAAATGTGATATTACCATCTCTTTCTCCTGTAAGATCCAAGTAGACATGATACTAGATAGTCACAATCCAAAAACTTTTAGTAGATTAGAATTCTGGGCTGAATCCAATTAGAAGAATTTGTACATAAATAAATGCAAATTCTTTTACTTGGATTCAAGTAATATAAAATGAGGATACATGGTAGCAGTTAATTAAAAACAAACAACAACAACCAAAAAAATGTTTTAGAACTTTTATTTGATTATTAATTCAATGTAAGTCAACAGTATAAGACAACAGCCCTAATCCAAAGCCATTTTTGTGCTTCATTAAGAGGTATACCTTCCTGGAGTAAAGTGCTGATATGATAGTCATGCTCTTCTGGTGGTCAGAGCCCAGAGAATTTATTTTCCTTTGAATAATTCCATGTTGCATTTAGTTCTAGTATATCAATAAGATTGATGACATTCAGAGGAAAGCAAAAAGGATGGTCAATAGCTTCAAGTCCATGCTACATGAAAATCATGTAATGGAATTGGGTATGGTTAACCTGGAGAACAGGAAACTCAGCAGGAACATGACAGTTGTTTTCAAGAATATTCAAGGCTGTCATATGGAAAAGGAATTAGACTGTTTTGTTTGGCCTCAAGGGGTAGAATTTGGCATTACAGAATATTAGCTAGAAAGAGAAGAAACAAAATTTAATATGAGCAAAGTATTTAATAATTAGAGCTGTCTAAGAGTAGATGGGCTGCCTTGTAAGGGAGTAGATTCTCCCACACTGGATGATTTTAAACAAAGTGTGCATGACCGTAATCTTTGAGGTCCCTTCTAGATTAAAAATTCCTTGACCCTACAATGATTCTTAATCTTTTCCCCTGTATATTTTCACTCTTCAGAGGAAAATAAACTTACTGAGAACAAGACATTTTCCTTTTAAAATAATCTTTATTTCCCCCAGTACTTAACATGGAGATCTTGAGAAAATATTAAATTTTGTAGCATTGAATTGAATACCTTGCTTTAGCTTTACTTGAGAGACAATACTGTATAAAGGATAGGAAGCTGATATTGGAATCAGAAGACCTTGGCTAAATTCTCCTACAATTCTTTACAATGATAGGCAAGTCATTTCTTTTCTCAATGCCATTGTTTTCCTACAAGGAAAAAAAATTAGGATGTTAATACTTATGTCATGCACTTCTGTTGCTTGTTGTTAAAAAAACACTGAAAGCCTTAAAATTCTCTTTCACACTATCATTGAATATAGTAGATTTTTATCTTTCAATTAGATTGTAAACTACTAGAATAAGGGACCAATTTATTCTTTAGAATTCTCATTGCCTCCTGATCTGTGCTTTTTGAAGAAGGTACTCAAACATTTTTCAAATGAATCAATGTTCCATTTTTTGAATAAAAGCCATTAGTTTCTGTTATAGGCATTGGTGGAGTAGGCCTTATTTGTATGTATATAAACACATCTATACCCATTAGTTTGCATGCATACATATATGCATCTCTATCTGTATACAAATGCATGTATACCTACACATACATGAGTCATTTAGACAACAAATATTACTTCCTATGTATTATCCACTCATAAATTCGGAGTCTATAAAGAGACAAAATCCAGGTCTCTGCCCTAAAGGAATTCATATTCTAATGGGGGAGACAATATACAAGTAACTAAGTACATACAAAGTATGTGTGTATGTGTATATATACATACATACACATATATATGTATACATAAGTATATGTAGAGAGAGACAGAGAAAGAGATTGTGTACATAAACACATATATATTTGTACAGATGTTCTTGAACTCTGACTACAAGACCTGCAGACTCCATCAGTACCTAAAGCTAGATCTAACAAATTTACATTTCCCACTTTCAAATTCTGTATACAGATGTCTAGAACCACAGCCCTCTTTTCCCAGATTAAATGTGATTCTAATAGATTTGCATAAAATGCAAATATTCATCAAAAGAACCTTTTGACTGGTAGTGCTGAACTCATGAATAGTCACAATACTTTGTCACAACATAAAAGATTAAGAAGGTTTTTGATCTTGATATGTGAAATATCTATTTATGACTAATTGTTAATGAATAGTATTGAAAAAGTAAATCACAAAATTCCCAAATTTCCTCATTTCCTAATCATGGGTGGTATAGCCAATTTAGAGAAAGAAAGATTTTTGCCTCACTTACCAGCTATATAAGCCTAAGCAAGTCACATCAGAAAAGTGAGTAGGTACTTATATATAATCTACTACATGCCAGCTCTGTGTTAAGCCCTTTATCCTTTCAGTTTCCTCATCTGTAAAAACTGGGATAACAATTGCATTAACTTTATATAATTCTTGCAAGTTAACATATACACAAAATTTTGAAAATATTGAAACATTATATAAATTCTTATAAATTATAATATTTCATGCCATTGTGTTATAACATAAATTTGTGAATGATTTTATGTTATATATAAAATTATGTTAAATTATAAAATTAACTATATATTATTGTCATATATTATTAAATAGTATATTATTATATAGATGTGCTTTGAACATGTAGATTTGAAAATATATAGCTGTCACAAATAATAGAAATTAATCTTTGCCTTATAATTCCATCATACTATTGTCTGTCACAAAATAGCATTAATTTTAAAAAGAAAAGAAAAGAAAAGTGGAAAATAGAAGAAAGAGAAAAGAAAGGTAATGTTTAGAATTGACATGATTATGACCAGGCTTCCTTCTAATGGAAAACCATTCACATAATATAATCCAAAAGAGTTTCTGTATATGTATATACATCTATATATGGACATATATAGATATGGACATATACAAAAAATATAGCTTTGTTTTTGTACACATGTGTGTATATGTATACATAAATACCCCTACACATATCTATATACACATGTACATTTGTGCATACATGTGTGTATGTACCCCTACTGTATAGTCAATTAGATAATTTCAAAATTATCTAACCATGTGATATTTTGGTCATAATGTTGCCTTTGAGTATTGTGCTTTTATTTAAAAAGAACAATTGAACATGTGTGATGATTGAAATAGGAAACACTTGGGGTATTAGTTTAAAATGGGGTTTAACTTGTTTCTTAGTTACTGCTAATAAGAATTTACCTTTTGGTAGCAGGAAAGAAGAGAAAAGAGTGAGATTGGTATTACTGATTTGTTTTTTTCAATATCAAGCTTTTATCTTAGCATGCCAGACATAGATAATACAATATTACTCAGCAGTATGGAAGAGGTTAACATTAGTTTAATTTAAAAGTAAAACGCACACACATCATTCTCTGCAAAAGCATTTCAGTGGGGAAAAATATAGCTATTTGTATTGTCCTTATTTAGGGAAAGAAGATATTTCTACCTTCCCCAAAGCAGTAAAAACAAAACTGGAAATGGTTTAAACATGCTTTTTTGTTCAGAGATGAAGCTTCATTAAATCCTAATTTATTTTAAGCAGATTTTACTTTACTGCATTTATTTCTTTCATCAATAGATGATTTTAAGAGGTAGATATCTCTATGAGTTGTTAAAAGTATTAAGCATAGGACATTAAAAAATACATTTCTATGTGCATATACTATAATGGTTTACATGTTTATAAGGTTAAGGTTTGTAAAGTTAGCTTTGCCACCTCAGGACACTATTCCCCTTCTCTCCCTTAGAAGAGATCTCTCATTCATATTCTATTTTTTAAGCTTTGGCACTCCTCTTCTAAAGATGGCTTAATATATGAAACTGACTATTTATGACTACTCATATCTCTAAAGCTATCATATATTTGCCTTCAAAGAGAGTATAGCCATTATAGATTCCTACTATGCCTCCATCTAGCATGTAATCATTGGCTTCTGAAGGTTTAAAGAAAATGTCTTTAGAAAAATGTCATGACAGGGCAGGGAGGTTACCGAAGGAGCTTTATAAGTTTAACAGGAAGCTACAGATGTTATTTATCTAAGACACCTGATGAGTAGGCAGATGTTTCTTATGGATAATTCAGAGAGCAGAGTTGTCAAATGATTCCTATGAGTGGATTAAAAAAAGGTTTGGGAAGTTAATTTGTGTGTGTATGTTTATGGGAGATAGAGTCAGGAAAGTACTTAACATATTTTATTTTCTTCAATTGGACCACTTGGGCCACTGAAATTATAGTTTTAAACAGTAGTGACTCAATTCTTTGGAATAGTCTGCACTACAAGATGACACTTAGGATAAGAGTGCTTCAGAGCAGAAATGTGCTCTGAACTAGCATGAATATGAGTTCTTGAGGCCACTTACTCAGCATATCTTGCAGTTTGCTCCTGTATTATGTAGATGATCAAGCACCCACTGCTGAGCCTTGCTCTTTTAGAACACAAGGATGTCACTCTGCTTTGGTATTGCTGTGTGATGACACAGAGAATTCTATTTTTTGGCACCACCATTATTAGTTGGTTTTCTTCTGTTCCACTTATTAAAGAAGAAAGGAAAAATAATGTCACATCTTATTTTCACCTCATTATCCACCTCTAGCTCTAGCCAAACAGAGGACTCAGGAAAAAAAAATAGAAATATGGCATATAACTGAATTGAAGAGAGACTTTCTATTAGTAAACCTACTTCATCCTCCTCCTCATCTTGTTGCTTCTCTTCATCTCCCTCTTCTACCTCATGCTGCTGTTTATCTTTCTTGTCTCTCTCCTCCTCCTCCTGCTGCTTTTTCTTCTTCCTTGTTTCACTGCTTCTCGTCTTCTTCCTTCCCCTCTCCTCTTCTTTTTTCTTCTTTTCTTCCATACTCCCCTGTCCCTCCCCCCACTTTTTTTTTTCAAACCAGAACAAATGATGCATTGTTCAATTTGGAAATGGCTTATGGCCGTAATCAGTTTCTGCTCTTCTTCTCTACCTAGTGAATTACTGTATTTCAAAGGATTGCCTTATTTCTGTCTTTGCATCTCCAGCACCTTGGACAGTCAATCAATAAACTTTTATTAAAAGCCATAGTAGATGTGCAATCATTTCTTGTTGAATTGTAATGAATTAATGGGACAGAATGATATTCAGTTATCATTTTTTTTCTCTTTCTCTACTTTGGGCTCCTTTACTGTCAGGGAAGGGAAATTCTTTGTTCTTTTTTTTTTTTTTTTCTCTAATGACTTTTCCCTTCTTTCCTGTTGGCCTTATGATTTCATATCAGTCTGTCATTCAGTCAGTCAACTAGAATTTATAAAGTGCCTAATATATGTCAGGGACTATGTACTAAGAATTCAAAGAAATTTAAAAATAAAAATAAAAAATAGAACAATCCCTGCTTTTCTAGGGATCTCAAGGCACTCCGGGTAATGGGGTTGTAAGACAGCTAACTACTTCTTAACTAGTTATATCCTATTCTCTAAAATTTATTTCTATTTTTATATTAAAGCTCCCATTAAAAATCCTATTGCAAATGTAAAGAAGTCATTTTAATAGAGTTATATTTTGTGTGAGATTTTTTTTCCTATAAAGCTCTTGAAAATCTGAAGTAAATATCATTCTATATACCAGATTGGTGGCAAGTCACCACTTCTTTTTCAGTGAAATTCAGTCAGTTTAATGCTTTATCAATGACTTACTAAAAATTCTGAGAGTTGCAGCCTAGGAAAAAGGGTTATCAATTGAGTTCCTTATCCTTTTTCAGAACACTGTTCATAACACCACTGGCCCTATATTTTAAAAAAAAAGGAAGAAGAAGAAAAGTTGTTTTTTTAAATGCAATTCAGAATTCATGAATTTTTTGGCTTATAAATGCTTTCTCATCCATGTATAAGGGAAAACCTCTGAACTGTATGTTTCTGTGCTAAATCATTCATAGAATAGGCAATCAAATACATATTTATGAATGCCTAGAAAATTCCATTTTTACAATATCATGTTTTCAATCCTGTTTTGCTTACCAGGCTTATATGCTATTATTAGACTTCTGAGCAACAAATGGTACAGGTTAAAAGTTAAACTTGACTAACAATTTGTTGCTTTATAAATAGGCATGCTTACATCCCAGTATTTCGTTGTAACTGTTGTGTTAGCTTGCAAGGAATCTTAAATGGACATTTCAAATTGGCGACCAGCCAATTTCTTCACTGGGGTGGGGGTGAGATATTGCCCGGCTTATGACCATATATTGAAATATATTGACCATATATTGAAATAATTTACATACAAAAAATGGAATGTCTACTATGAACTTGAGGCTATGTGATGTGTGCTACACACATCTGTATACAGAGTAGGAAGTAGTAAAATTCTTTTTTCTTTTTTTTTTTTTTTTTTTTTTTTTTTTGTGGGGTATTTATTTAGATTTAATTCCCCCGCCCAGGGTCACACAGCTAGGAAGTGTCTGAGACCAGATTTGAACTCAGGTCCTTCTGACTTCAGGGCTGGTGCTCTAACCACTGCACAACCTAGCTGCCCTAGTAGTAAAATTCTTAAGAAAAGTTTAAAATGTGTTCTGGGAATTCAGAGAAAAGAAGAATTCATGTTATATTAAGAGATCTGGAAAGGGTAGAAAGCTGTAGTGATAATTAAGACTTTGAAACATGTACTGGATAGATGGTAGGCAGAAATTGGAGATGGGTATTCCAAAGAGAAGAGCTTGAACAAAGTCTCAGATAAAGGGAAATATGAAAGGCAGTTCCACTGTCAGTCAAATGTTTTTGTCTTTTGTTTTTCCTTCCTTCTTTCCTTCCTTCCTTCCTTCTTTCCTTTCCTCCTCCATCCTCTCTTTTCCTACTCTCTTTCCTTTCATCTTTTTACTTTCTTTCTTCTATCTTCCTTACTTCCTTCTTCTCTTGCATCTTTCTTTTCTTCCTGTTTTTTCTTTTAAGTATTTTTGCTTTCTTTCTCTTCTTCCATTTTCTCATTTTCATTTATTTATTTATTTATTTATTTATTTTTTTGCTGAGGCAATTGGGGTTAAGTGACTTGCCTAGGGTCACACAGCTAGGGAATGTTAAGTGTCTGAGACCAAATTCGAACTCAGGTCCTCCTGATTTCAGGGCTGGTGCTCTATCCACTGCGCCACCTAGCTGCCCCCTCATTTACTTTTTTAATCTCTTTTTTCTTTCTTTTTTATATTTGTCTTATACATTTTCAAAGGAACAAAGTAAAGTATATTTGAAAAGAATGTTGGAGAGACATCACAAAGAGAGGCAATGACAAAAAGGATAGGAGATAGTTCTATGCAGGATGAGATAAATAATAATCCCAAGCACAAAATAGAGTGTGTAATCCCTAAAGGGATTTAAAAAAATAAGGGTGGTCATGGAACTGAAAAACACCACACTTACCTCAAAATAAGAAAACTATGTAAATATCCAAGATTGAGATGATAGGGAGTTGCTGAAACTTTTTGAATGTGGAAATCATACAATGAAAGATGGTTGTAGGGAAAATAGTGAAGTGAAATTGTATAGGGTGAATTAGAGAAGAAATAGACTAAAGACAGAGAAATCAGCTAGGAACCTGTTTTCTCAGACTAGACATGAAAGGATTTAAGATTAGTCAGTTTAAATGAATAATGAGGTATAGATTCAAGATTCACTTAAAAGAAAAAAAAAAGATAGATTTTAGTAACCAAATGGATATGAGGAAGTATAACTGCCAATGAAGGAAGAGGAGTCAGAAAGTGACAGGATAATATAAGGAATAAAGAATTGAAATGCCTAATATTTGGACAAAAAAGAAACCTCAATAAAAGTGCAGAGCACAATCAAGTCAGAAAAAAAAAGATCTTAAAACTGTAAAGAATCATGAGTACCAAATCCACAAAGAGTGTTTCAGATTTTGGGACAAAGAAAAGTAAACCAATTTCTGATGAAACAAAAAGTAATATAGAATACCAAAAAAGCACAAAATAAAAACAAGAAATTCCATAATGGTTCAAAAGAGAAATTAAATCCTTATTGGGGAAATAGAAAATGAATATATTTCCCAGAGCAGATAATGTTAAAAAAAAAAAAGGTTAGAACATCAAGAATTGAACCTCAGAAATTAAAAACACTTAGGGAATAGAGGAAGGAAGCAGAATCAGCAAAGGAATCAGAAGGAGAAATTACAAGAAACATTAGGAGGAAAATTAATTTAATGTCATGGAAGCTAAGGAAGGAAGAAGGGCTTTTTGTATCCTTAATCAAATATTTTTAAAATGAGTATCTATTTTTCTCATATTTTACAAACAAATAAAGCTAAAGTAGCTAGCAGTAAACTTTCTAAATTAGAATGATTCTTGGAAAACCATATTGAAAAACATATGCATCTTTCTATTTTAGATGTTTTTGTAACTTAATAGGATTTTAAATAAAAAAAAAACTGAGAAGATTCAGCATCTACTATTTTGTGACCTGTTTAAAATTCTTGTCAACATAATAAAAAAAATTTGACATATGAATATTTCCCCCCAAAAAGTCTAGGATAAAATGTTTTCAGTTTTGAGATTTTAAAAAAAATCAACATCATGACACAGAGTATCTTCAAATATACATAATAAGATAAAATAGAAACAATATGTTGAGTAAATCAAACATGATAAGGTAGGAATAAGATATTCATTATCAATTTCCACAAGTTTTATAAGGACATTTTTAGTTTGAGATGCTTTCAGGAAATTCTATTTGGAATGTCCAATAGTTCATTGGTGATATGGGATAGAAGTCCAGGATAGAGAATGAAGTTAGAGAATACATGAATATATGTACATGTACATGCATATGTGCATAATTCACACACATAGCCATGTATGTGATGAGTTGTATGTACATGAAATTTTCATAAATGTATAGGCATATATAAATATAGAAATATTGTGATATTTATATATATATATGTATCATTCATATGTATATTTGTGTATACATATAACCAAGTATGTGTTTACATATATATACACATATATGTATAAATATATATATGTATATATATGTGTGTATGTGTGTATTGTATGTGTGTGTGTGTATGTGTGCATGCATAATCTGCAGCAGCATGTCCATCAAACACATGGTAGCTGATGATGTAATGCTCAGGGAGAAACTGAGGCAGTATCACACAGTGGAGATTAGGTAATGCTTTATTAATGTTAATTGAGAGTTCAGAATCCATAGCTATGGATCAGGATTGGTGGGACTCATGTCTCAAAGCACGCAGTCCAGGCCAGAGACTTTAGGCTGATAGCATGTTAGCCAACTGAGTACAAAGTACACAGCACTCCATTGCTGGAGAACACTAGTTTTATAATCTTCCTAGCCCAGAGGAAACAAAGAACTCATGGGAACAGCTGAGCGCATCTGGTGTCCAAGGAAACCATAAATTCAGTTCTGACAGGTAGGGAGTAAGGGAAGCCTTGGCAAAGAAGACTACAGATAAGGGTGTGGGCTACTGGAGAAGCTGAGTAAGTCTGGGTCGTTTAGATAAGAGGTAGGTCGAGGCTGACCATCTGGAGGTTACTTTGGAATGTGAGTCTAATTATTTCTGAAGGTCAGGAAGGGGGGATTCTATTCTGGGACAGAGCAATTAAGGGAGACTGAAACAGCAATTAAGGGAGACTGATACTGCAACTGAGGGAAACTGAGACAGTAACTAAGGGAAACTGAAACAGTAACTGAGGGAAACTGAGACAGGCACAACAATGAGATCACCTAGAGAAGAAAATGTATATAGAGAAAAGAAAGTCTAGAATACAATCTTGGGAAATGCCTAAATGTAATGAATACAGTAGAGATGATGGGAGACTGAGAAGGCAATATTGGAAAAATAAGAGAACCAAGATAGACTATCTTTACAGCTCATAGAGTAAAGAAAATCTAGAAGTCAAATGCAGCAAATAGATCAAGAAAGACTAGGGGGAGGGAGAGAAAATATTTGGCCATTTAGAAATCATTGATAATTTTATATGTATATGTGTGACTGAGTAAGATAATTGATTTCTTACCAACTCTAAGAGAAAAAAATTTATTGTTTTAAAATCTCATGTATTAATGGGAACAAATATTACCATATATGATAATTAAATACTTAAAAATATATTCATCATTTAGAGACTTCTGTTTACTGAGATTATTCATAATGGCTTTCAAAACTTGATTCTGTGATCTTGCATCGTTTCTGCTTGGACCCTACTCATGCATAGAAATAGCTACTGAATGTGACAAGTTATGTCAGCCTTTTGGAATATGAGCATGTTATCCCCTAATAGTGAGAACAATGATACATGTCACTGTGATGCACTCTCTTTCTCTCTAATACAGTCCTGACACCTAGTCATAACACTGTCAAATCCTAAAAAGTGTTGCTTGAATACTGGAGCGTTAACATATACCAATCAAAGCTGAAATTTCAAATAGTTTTTCTTTTACATTATTTAGCCATAATAAGTCAGGGAAGTTCAGTATCATGAGTTTCAGAATGATGCCAATATTCTTTGGTAAAATTCTCCTCTTTTTTCTTTCTTTTAAATGTGGTAGGTAGACATTGTAAGATAAAGATTTCTAAGTATGATTTAAGGTTCCTTTGTGGATCCCTGCTGCAAAAGGATGAGGTTGCATATAGAGTTTTCAACAGAAAAAAATAGACTGTATTTAATAGACAAAATAATATCCATGGAAGCTTGTCCTTGTACTTTTTCTCTGTCTTGAATTGATGTTTGCATATAGCTATCCAACTAGTAAATCATTATCAAAGTAAGGCATCCATTCTCAGAATACAGAGCTGTGAAGTAACTAGTTGGCCATTGTGAAAATCTTATTTATGGCCTTAACCTCATTAATTGTATGCACTAATCAACTGTTCTCCTTGACCACAGCCTTACCAGTCACCATGTAAATTAGCCTGTAGCCAGTAAAGTTAACTCCTATAAATTTCAGTGAGTTTTCAATTGACTTGCTTGCTGTTTATTGGCTATTTCAATGTTGTGATTGACATATCAATAAACCACTTCTAAATACTGCACTGTGGTGAGATTTATGAACCATTCTTTTCCCTAAGCCCTTTGGGAGGAGTAATATCATTGATAGGAACATCAAATAATTAATTTGTTAGGGAAAATTGAATATGCTCTAATGAATGTACATGTGATTAACATGAAATAAAAGAATCTTATTTTGGGCAACTAGTTTTTTTAAAAAAATATTTTAAAATTCTGTTTCTTTGAAGAATGAGTTCTGCTTGTCAATGCAAAAAAAAAAGTGGGGATGTCAAGGTTATTCAACTACAACTTCACCTTGTTCTCTGAACAAAGAACTAGTGTTTCATAAACATGAGGAGGTAAAGAGCTGATAAAAAGACCTTGAGAAAAACAACAGTATCCCAGCATATTCCTTTGGCCTCTGCGCATATATTATAGAAGAGAGATGATTAGAATAATGATTCTCCTGAGACCAAAACTTCTCTACGTTAATTTATGAAGTTCATGGTACTGAACTGGTTCTCTGGTTTTGTAGGAAACAGTAAAAAATGAACAGGAATATGCTTAGCCTAAGAATATACATATATGCATGGAAAATAGTACTCAGTTTTAAAAACATATATTTTGGTTGTAGTGTTAGAAAATAAAATGTTAGGGTACTCACTAACCTTCTACCTGCTAAGGAAAAATATTTAGGTTCTTAAACAAGTTAGATGGTGAGTACATGGATTGTAAATGATTTCTAGAAATTTGAGAGTAATTAAACCTTTTGGAGGAAAATTTGATTTCCATATTACAGAGCATACATTTCAGCCAATGTTACTGATTTTCTTTTAGATTGAACTGTCTACTGAGCATCTGCTTAGACTTTAGATCATCAGTTAGAAGTAGATCTTCCTCTAGTCCAGGGCTTCTTAATCATTTTTATATCATGACTTTTTGATAGTTTGGTGAAGTCCATGAATTCCTCTCAGAATATCTGAAATATTTACAAATGAGACTGATTCTATAGGCCTTGAAATAAATTGAAGTAAAGTTGTATTATTTGCACCCAAGTTCATGTATATCTTGAAATGTATGGCAATGGATTTCAGGTTGAGAGCCCTTCCTTTAGTACAACTGCTTGAATTTGAAAGGGAAGAAAAGAAAAGAAAAATATGTGAGTGTTCAGTTCACAGCTAATGACAGTTCATAGGTTCACAAACTATGCCCCCAGAAAGTATTACTGACCTGTTCAAGGCTATACAAAAAAGTCAATGTGGTAATAAGCATTAGAATCTAGGTATTCTGACTGAAAATCCAGTGGTCTTTCCATTAAATTCCACAAATCTTCCAAGATATGACTTCTAGAAAGAGAAAAGAAAAAAAAAAGGAAAAACTAATGTATTTGCTGTCAAAAGAATGGATAATAATAAATGTAGAAGAAAACTGTAATAGAAGCATAATTAGTTTTGGTTTTTTTTTTTTAAGCTTTTTATTTCCATAACATATGTATGGGTAGTTCTTCAACATTGATCCTTACAGCTGTCCTTTACAAATTTTCCCCCCTAGTCCCCTCCCTTCCCTGGATGGCAGGAAGTCCACTACATGTTAATTATATTAAAATACTTGACAAGTTGAATATATGTATACATATTTCCATACTTATCTTGCTGTGCAAGAACAATCATATCTACGTGAACAAAAAAAAATATCTGGGAAAGGAAACCTAATGCAAGCAAACATCAATAGAGAGCAGGAAAATGTTATGTTGTGGTCCACATTTCATATCCCTCTCTCTGGGTGTATATGGCTTTTTTCACTGAACAATTAGAACTGGTTTGAAACATTTCATTGTTGAAGAGAGCCATGTCCATCAGAATTGATCATCATATAGTATTGTTGTTGCTGTGTATAATGATCACCCGATTCTGCTTGTTTCACTCAGCATCAGTTCATGCAAGTCTCTCCAGGCCTCTTTCTGAAATCATCCTACTGATCTTTTCTTACAGAACAATAATATTCCATAACATTCATATACCATAATTTATTCAGCCATTCTCCAATTGATGGGCATCCATTCAGTTTCCAGTTTCTAGCCACTACAAAAAAGGGCTGCCACAAACACATGTAGGGCTCTTTCCTTCATTTAAGATTTCTTTGGGATATAAGCCCAATAGAAACACTGCTGGGTCAAAGGGTATGCACAGTTTGATAACTTTTTGAGCATAGCTCCAAATTGCTCTCCAGAATGGTTGGATCCAGTTCCACCAACAATGTATCAGTATCCCAGTTTTCCCACATCCCCTCCAACATTCATCATTATCTTTTCCTGTCATTTTAGCCAATCTGACAGGTGGTACCTCAGAGTTGTCTTAATTTGCATTTCTCTGATCAACAGTGATTTGGATCACCTTTTCATATGACTAGAGATGGTTTTAATTTCATCATCTGAAAATTGTTCATATCCCTTGACCATTTATTTATTGGAGAGTGGCTTGAATTCTTATAACTATGAGGCAATTCTCTATATTTTAGAAATTAGGCCTTTATCAGAACCATTAAATGTGAAGATAATTTCCCAATTTGATGCTTCCTTCCTAATCTTGTCTGCATTAGTTTTGTTTGTACAGAAACTTTTTAACTTAATATAGTCAAAATTATCTATCTGGTGTTCAATTGAGAGTTCCAGATCTTCTTTGGACATAAATTTATTCCATCTCCACAGGTCTGAGAGGTAAACTATTCTATGTTCCTCTAATTTGAAGCACAATTAGTTTTGAAATGTAGCATATGGTATCTATTAAATGGTTCGGGTGGCTGAGTGTAAGTTCCAGGACCAACAAAAGTGATTGTTCTTATTGCCCTTAGCTTTTGACACAATTGAGTCTTTATTTGCAAGTAAAATTAGGAGGAAAATGCAAGAAATTTTTTCAGTTATCTTTATTTAAACTGTACTGAGTATTTAGAGAAAAAAGACAGAGAAAAAAGGATCACATACACATACACACATATACACAGAGATAGGAAGAGAGAGATAGAGACAGAGACAGAATGGGGGGGGGGAATGAGGAAGTGTAGTAGTAAGGAGTAGCAGAAATTCATGTTTCAAATCACATTTCAGGAAGCTTCAAATAAAGTTCCTGAACAAGATTGTAATGTTTACTTCATGCTTAAACTATGAAACCAAATGTGGATTGAGGAGGCAATTCTTATCTTTTTCAATATTTTGTCATGTCCAACTCTTTGTGATTCCTGGGAGCATGTTGTCTGTCCATAGAGTTTTCTTGGCAAGGATACTTAGAGTACTTTGCTATTTGTTTCTTTGGGGAATTAAGACAGAGATTAAATTACTTGCCAGGGTCATATTTTTAGACTGGATTTGAATTCAGATTTTCCTAGGTCCAGTGCTCTATTCACTGAGCCACTTGACTGCCTCCTATCTTAACTTATGCCTCTCATTTCATAAAATACCTATCTGATAGAATCTGATAAATGCCAGATCTGATAGAACTGAAATAATTAACACATTGCTTCTATAACAAGTAAAATTTCATTGTAATAATGATAGCTAGCATTTATATATGATTTTAAGACTGGAAAAGCACTTTACATATGCTATTTCATTTGATCCTCAAAATTATACTGTGAGTGGGTAATAATATTATTTCCATTTTACTGATGAGAAAATGAAAGGTGAGAGACTTCAGTGACTTTCCTAAATGGCTAGTCACACAGAAATAGTCTGAGGAAGAATTCAAACTCAGATCTTCCTAAGTAAGTCAAAGGTTCCATTCACTGTGGTACATAGCTGCCTAAACTTTATTTGAAAAAGTACTATGGGAATGTATCTATGTGTAGATACATATTATATATGTGTGACATATGTGCACAGACATATACATATATCTACAATACATATTTATATACTTAAGCACAGATAAATACAAATATACATACACACAGATATATGTATATGTATGTATATACACACACTATCTCTTTTTGACATAGTAAATAACAATCATCTGTATCTTCTTAGACAAGACATTCCTAGTAACTTCTCTGGCTTGAATCATGTCAAATCCAGTTGATAAGTTTAGTCAATTTATTACAGTAGTTTGCTTATTCAGTCAAAAGTGGCCAAAACAATTGAATTAACTCAATCATTGCTTGAATGAATTAAGCTAGTCAATTCAGTCTCATATGGTTAGCCAGTATAGTCACAAACTAAAAATATTATTTTGAAAGAAGATAGACAAAGAAAGGAAAATGCAATGTAATTTGTGACAGATGATTTCAATAATTAGTATGCTCAATTAGTGATATCCTCTTCATTGTGCCACAAAGCCTCTTGGGACAAAAAAATGGTTAAAATGTTAAATTTCTAATTGATGTCTGTAAAAGATATTTTATGTAGTGTGGCAATAATCTTAGTTAAAGCTTTTCAACAATATTTTAAAAATTAATCATTTTTTTACTGGCCAAATGTAAATACTCCTGTTTTAATTGGGATCCTAAATATTTCAGAGAAATTTCTCAATGCATAACAATTACAATTATTTTTTCTAAACTTAAAAGTCACCTATGCTAATTATGTCATTCAAAAAAAATCTCTTTTTGTTTCATTTACTATTAGGAAAAAGCTTGTGAGTAGCATATTACAATCAAACATCATTGCCTCTAGATTTCAGATCAAATAATTTCCCAAATAGCAGTTGTCTTTACTTGAACTGTGAATTGTAAATGATGAATTGCAGTGCATATAAATTACATATATATATATGCATACATACACATATATATGAAGTTTCATTTTTTGTATTTTTTATCTTAGTGAATAGGCATGATAGAAATTGTATTTTGACTCATCTAAATTATGACAAATGTGTTAAGAAAGCAAAATATATTATTCTACATGCTCCTCTGCTTCTCATTTTGTTTATCTTTCCCTTTTCCTCCAAACTTCTTTCCATCCTGTCTCCATTTTATGTTCTTTCTTTAGCAGGTCCACATGGACATGCCCATTAACCAAGGCTGGGCTAAAACAAATGTAAAGATTATAAATCATGAAGTCATCAAATACACAAATCACAACATTTATTAAGCTCCCCATTATCATTAAAGAAAGAGAGCCTAACAAAGTGATTAGAGAATTGAGCTTAGCATCAGCAAGACTTACTCATTTCCTTAAAAAAAGTGACTAAAAATTAACTCCTATAAGGAGTGACGATAATCAGGAAAAGTTTCCTCTAAGAGATGATTGTTGTTATCCTTCATTCTCAAATAGGACCAAAATGACATCACTATGTTTAAATTGAGTTATAGTGTGTCTGGTTGTGGCTGATTAGACCAATTCAAGCTCAGAATGTTCCACCATAGGTCAGACACAAATCATTCATATGAACATTTGGGGTAGCTTCTCTAATTTTATGCATCTCGTGTTACTTTTTGCTTATGCTCTATTTTGCTCATGGAATATATAGTACCTTCTCTGATGAGGGCATGCATGCTGGGCAGTTCTGTGCCCAGGAGCACAAACTCCATTTGGCTGGTCACATTGTTCAAATGCCAAATGTACACTTGCCAAAACTATTATTTTATGGATAACTCACACAGGGCAAGCACTCACAAGGTGGTTAGAAAAAGCAATACAAGGACATTCCTAAGGTATCTCTTAAGAACTTTAGAATTGATTGTATAATATGAAAATGTTAGCACAAGAGATGGTTAACAAGAGTGTGGCTAAAGGTGTTAAGAATCAGAATATTCCAGACACTGGGATTTTTTGGAGTTAAGAGAACAGAATGTCAGGTGCTTATCAACTGTATCCCTACTCCAAGAACATTTCTTAGTTCAACGTTGTTTATATATTAACTAGGAGTGATGATAGCATATACTTCTCAGGCTTTAAGAAGAACCATTTAATAAATACAGTGTATGGTAACCACTTTTTCGACCTCACATCATTATATACTGGTGATCAGCTGCTTTTGGTTTCAGTGTTGGTACTGGTACTGGTGCTGGTTATACCTAGAATCTCAAGCAGACCAGTTTTTATTAGAACCCAGAGTACATGAATGTGCATAAATATGAAACAATACTGGCAAGCACACAAGAAAAGTACCTCTCTTTCCATCATTCCTATATTCTCCAGTGAAGCCTGGCTTGCACCTGAACACATTGGAGTATGATCCAATTGCTATTTGTGGTTATATTTCTGCCTCTGAATTCTCTTCCACCAGGGAAACATAACATAGCTGCCAAGAACTACCCAGAGACTCCTCATAAAGGAATATGGTCCAGCACAAACACATTTCTGGCGAGTTTACCCAATCTCTATCCCAAATCTTGTTGCTATAAGCTCACTGTAAGGAAAGTAGCCTTTTAATTCTTATAGAACATGTTCTATACTTTTCATCCTATTACTTTTTAAAAAAAAATTTATACAGAAGAGATCTTCGCACATCAATTATAGTAGGAGGCATGAATCAACTCACAAGTGAATGGGTCTTGCCTTTAGGACTTCTTCAAATGTGCAACAGACTACGTATTAAACCAGGTGCTATGTTGTTATTAGTACACAGGTTAATTTGGTACCAATTTTTCCTAAAGAAATTTCTCAGTCATCATAATTACTAAGCCTGCAGAAACTTTCTTTACATATGTCAGTATAATCATCTAAACTATAATAGACATGCTCCTCTACCTCACTCAAAATACAAATTAGCACATATAAGAACTGGTGCATTTTCAACTTTAATGACTGACATAAGCATGGCTTTGCATAAACTTTTCTTTCAAATGTCAGATTTCCCACAGTTCTTGCCATTCAGCATTATGCAGTACAACTTATGCAGATAAACACAGACTAAAAGGATACCAATTAAGTAAACAGAACATTTTTCTCTTTAATCATCCAGAAACAATGGCCTAGTCACATCAGATGAAATCTAAATGTGCCATTTTACAAATGTAAAGATATTTATGAATTATGTAAACATGCTGAAACACATGCATATGTATATTTATTTTAAAAGAAAAGTGATTATTTTGATAAAAGTCCTGCCAATATAAATGCTCTCATGCATAGGTTTTATTTACTATGAGAATGCTACATGAATTTTTAAAACTAATAGTAACACTGGTAAATTTCAAATCTGTGATTTTGGGTGATTGTGTTATAGGGGAAAAAAGCAACTAAGGAAATTAGGATGAAATATCATGTCCCCAGCCTTAGATGATGAACCAATAACAATATGGTACATAAACATGAACATGAACATGAACAGAAAATATAATTTCATGGATGTAGCTATTGCTTTAATTGTGGTAAACCACAATCCATACATATATCTTTCTGCCTCCTATGTGATTCTTGCCCGTGAGTTCTTAGAATTATGCAACAGGCATAATAATATCTGTGTGATAATTGAGCTAGACCTAAAAATTAGCTAGTAATAGGCAGAAATTAGAAAATGATTTTTCAAGAGAATAGCTTTCTCAAATACAGGAAGATATTTGGTTGACAATTTAATTTTTTTGTCTTTTCTTCCTTCATCTTTTCCTTTTCTTTCATCCTTCCTTCTTCACCTCCATCTTTTTTTTCTTCCTCCTTCCTCTCTCCCTCTTTTCCATCTATCCATCTGTTCTTTTTTCTTTCCTTCCTTTTTTCTCTTTCTTTCACTTTTTCCTTTTTTACCCTTTTCCTTTTTCTTTTGAGGCGTTTCTTTCTCTTTTTCCATTCTCTAATTTTCTTACTCTTTTATTCTCTTTTTTCAATAAAAATCTCTAAAAGAATGAAGCAAAATATTTGAAAGAAATGTTGTAAAGAAATTGGAAATGATTAATGAGGCTTTTATTGACCAGATTTATGAATCATTAAAAAAAATCTGATCAACAATGTACTTTTATAGAGTACAAAAGAATTAGCTTCTGTGGTTATCAGGTAACATCTGTAATGTTTTCATATGACATTAAATTTTGAGTATAACTGTATAATCAATATTCTACTATTATAGTTTATACTAATTTTACCCCTGGGGATGTCTGTGATACAGAGGGTTTTGCTGTCAGGACATGATTTGCCACCTAAAGGGAAATATTTTTTTTAAAGTTTGTTCTAAGCCTGAAATAAAGAAGACTGTTAAAAATAGACTCTATGTATCATGATCACTTTAAACTGTGTTAAACAATAAAAACAATCACCACTACATTCTGTATAGTGAAGTAATAGTAATATTACTGATTTAGAACATTTCTGTGTTTAAAAAAAAGAATTGAATACAACTCGAGTTTAGGGGAGTTCTTCTAGCACTTATCTCAGCATATTCAAAAACAAAAATTTAAGTAACACTGTGCTAGGTCCTGGTTTTTAAAAAATTACATATATGTGTGTGTATGTATGTGTACATACATATGTATATATATACACATATGTCTGTCTTTATATGTGTGTATAACAAATAAGATTTAGCCTCTACCCTTATGGAGCTTAGAGGAGAATATCTCACATTTAAATAGCACCTTAAAGTATTCTCAAAAGGTAGCTAGATGGCACAATGGATAGTGTACCAGTTCTGAAGGTAAAAGAACCTGAGTTCCAATTCGACTTCAGACACTTACTAATTACTAGCTGTGTGACCCTGAGCAAGTCACTTAACCCCAACTGCTTCTCAAAATAAAAAGTATTCTCAAATATACTACTTCTTGTCTGTGCTCCACTGAGCAACTCCCAAAGCTCAGGGTCTGAAGCAACCACCCGATTCATTGACTTTGAAAAGAACTCTAGAATTTGGCTGAGAAACTGCTTTTGATGATTTGCCACTGCCTGGAAAATGTGAGGAATTGGGGAAAATAAGAGAAAGTTACTTGATGGAGACAATATGGTCAGTCCTAAGTTTTTCATTCACCCATGTGAAATAAGACAGTGAGATGGCACAGTGGCTAGAATATCTAACCTGGAGTCAGGCAAACTGAATATCAAATACCTATTAACTGTATGACCCTGGAAAAGGCACTTAACCTTTATCTGTCTCAATTTCTTCAATTGTAAAATGGTAATAATAACAACATCTACCTCACAAAGTTGTTCTAAGGATCAAAATGAGGCAATATTTTTAAAGTACTTAACATGAAACCTGGCCATAGCACTTTATAAGTGTGTTGTTTATTGTTGTTGTTGTTGTTGTTTTCCTCTCCTCCTTCTCCTCCTCTCCTTTCTTTTCCTCCCCTTTCTCTTCCTCCCCCTCTTATTCTTCCTTCTCCTCCTCCTCTTCCTCCTCCTCCTTTCTTTTCCTTACTTTCTCCTCTTTCTCCTCTTCCTTTTCCTCTTCCTTCTTTCATTTCTTCCTCTCTTTTGCTCCTTCTTTCTTCTCCTCCTTCTTTCCCCCCTCCCCCTCTTCCATATTTCCCTTCTCTTCTTCCTCTTCTTCTTCCCTCTTTTCCTCTTTCTCCTCCACATCTAACTAACATTCTAGTGCATTTCTCTTGACAATTTAGAAAATAAACACATGAGTTATTCTACTCAATCCATAAGTAGTAGGAGTGAGATTTAAAGTTAGGTCTTCATTTCTCTACTTTGCTTTCCTTAGATACATATTTTCACTTTACTTTGGATTCATTCTTAGCTAGGTACGCCAAGCTTTTTTTTCACATTTCTAGAGAATATGTTTTATAAACATATTCTCCCTCTCTCTCTTTCTCTCTCTCTCTCTCTCTCTCTCTTTGTCTCTCCTCCCTTTCATCATAGAATATATTATAAAATTTATTTTTGCATATATGCTTTAGACTATATTATAAAGTATAATAAAATAATATATACTATGTAGCATATATACTTATATATAATATAGATAGTAAAATGATATAAATAGTATATGCTATAAAGCATATAATTTCTATATATATTATGTATATGTATGTATTATATATGAATGTATAATTCTGTCAAGTCAACTGAATAAAATTGGGATAGTGATTCTATTTGAATATGTATGTATTCCTTTCAATTTTTTGATTTCTTTCAATTTACTGAAAATTACACAATATACACCTATTTACGAGGAATTACTAACCAAATTTTGTTTACCTGAACTCTTATGTTTTTTAAAAAAAATAAATAAATTTATCTTATGATAACAAAACTTTCAGAAGAACAGCATTTGATTTCTGTATTCCATAAATACTAATATCTGTGACTGCTGCTATATTTGCAATTCTGCTGGGGAAGTTGACAGGACTATTGAATTAACCCTTGAAAAATTGAAATATTCTATCCTATTGATGATATGAGTAGGTAATGTTAAACTCACCGTGGTAACCACTTAGACTTCTTAACATTTTCTAAATTAATTTCATAATCACTATTTCTCTTTTATTCATTTTTTTGCTTTTATACTTTAATAAATTAAGGTAAATTTGAAAAATATAAAGTTTAACCAGAACCAGCTGAAGGTGATTGTTGATTAAAACATTCCCAATTCCCTCATTTCTTCTTTTCATGAAAATGTATAGAAAATTTCTATTTCCTCTATAGCACCATCTGAGTAACAAGAATCATTGAATCTCTGGCATTTCATATCACTAATTTAATAGCTGAATAGTAAAAGAAATAAACAACTAAACAAAGACTAATAAACAAACAAATGTAAAAATGAATTGCTAATTATTACCAAATTCATATAAGATAATTAAATGTGTTTTATTCTCAAAATGTATTATTTTATTGAGATATTACAGTATTTCTCCCCATATGAATAATTACATTCCACATTATCTGTTTTGATAATTTATATTTAGTTATAAATTATGCATTTAACTTATAAAAACTGATATTTTAAACTATACTGAGTATTTAATAGATACTGCATATTGACTAATATAATGCATCTTTGATAGGCAAAAATATCTGTGCATCAGCAAAATGATAACTCGGATCCTTCTGATCACTAGATAATGTGCCATGCTGAAAAATCTAAGTTCCATCATATCATGTGTGTGTGTGTGTGTGTGTGTGTGTGTGTGTGTGTGTGTGTATGAGAGATAGGTATGGAAAAGAGAAAGAAGTGAGGTTATTTCTGAAAATAAGAAAAACAAAAGAAAAATCTTCTAATGGCTTCAATATACTATATGCTTTTGTCTTTATATCACCAAATACAAACTTTTAAGTTTTCAGGTAGTTAGTTTTTAATGTGTTTGGTTTCAGTTACTATGCCAACTTAGACACGCCTGGGTCCATGAGAAATTCTTTGACATTTGTTTGCTTTTCCAGAAAAAGAAAGCAAAAAAAGGAAAACAGACCACAGGCTTGTAGGAATCACATTCTTCTTAATGATGTTTCAATTACAGTATTTGCAATGATGTAAAATATCATTAAAGATTTGTAAGAGAATTTATAAAGCACTTCACTAACTGTTTCTTTAAAGTAATAAAGAAAATGATTATTTGGTTTATATGCAAAGGTGAGTTGCTTGCTTTAGGAAAGGAAGAGAGAGAACTGATGTTTTATCATTCTGTGAGAGACTTGAGGGACTTTCAGATTTGGGCAAGAAAGTCCACCTACATTTATCCTTCAAATGCATGATGACATGTATCTGCTATGGATTCATAGATTCAGAGAGCCAGAATAGACCCTAGAGATTCTTTACCCTAAGCTTTTCATTTTATAAGATAAGAGAAGGGCCAAGACAGGTTAGGTAATTTACTAAAGTCACACAGCTAGATTTCATGAATCCTGATTAAGATTCTTTACATCATATTAGAGCATAACAAAAAATTAAAGAAAAAGAATGAACATTTAAAAGAAAAAACAAAACAAGGTGATACATTTAGAAGCTCATGCTGAATTTTTTAAATGATCTTAGCATGTCTGAATTTGTCAGAGCAACACTCTTTCCAACTGAAGCATGCTTTTTTTTTTTTTTAATATAGCTGCTTTGAGAAAATTGTTTGGCAATACGACACAGTGGACGATGAACCTTTAGGAGTTTTGCCTCTTAGCTTCATGGTGCAAATGGAGAGACTATTGGACCTAGAGTCAGGAGGACAAGAGTTCTAATCCTGTTTCAGTCACTTATTAAATGTGTGATCCTGATCAAGTCATTTATCCTCTCTCACTCAGTTTCCTCATCTGCAAAGAGGATAATAATAGCAATTACTTCATAGGATTGTGGTAAGGTTCAAATGAAATAAAAAATGCAAAGTAAAGCTCTATATAACTCATACTTATTATTATGAGTCTTTGAATGTGGGTAAAAGGTCAAACTTTTCAGTCACTATATTATCTGCCTCAGTTTCTCTGTAAATTATCTTCTATAACTTAAATGTGAAGAGACCCAACTACCTTAGAAAACCTTTGCTCATTCCTCTGGTTGTTAGAGTTTTCCAGTTCCCTAAATTTACATCTATAAGTTTACTTCCTTAAGTATTGTTTTTCCCTCATATTACAGTTTCCATAGAACAATCTTCCTCAAAGAGATGAACTGTTTTTCATTTTGCCTTACTTTTATTACTTCCTATCACAAAACCTTTATATATAACAGGTATTTAAACAACATTTGCTTGGTTTGGTTTGGATTGGATTAATTTGTGTTGAACTGGATTGCATTATATTTAATCCACTGAGAAAAGCATTTGGATAGGAATGTGGATATATACTAGATTTGTATTTCCATTGATATACAGTACTCACAGAGGAGAAAAGTTCCTTTATTAATGCAAAGAGATATTTTCTAAACAACTTACAGTCTTAAATAGTTGCCTAGAACATTAAAAGATAAGTGGTTTTTCCAAGATCACACATTCAGTGTGTGTCAGAGGCAAAAATACATCATGCTCATAGAACCTTTGTTTACATGTTCCTTCTGTAATAACCTCCCCCTTCCTCGCTACTTATTTAAGAACTATACTTCCTTCAAATTCATCTCACATCCCAACTCTTGAAGAAGCCTTTCTGACATCTGTGGGCCATGAAAATACTTCCCTCCAATCTAGATCTCATCTTTTTGGAATTTAGTCTATACAAAATTATGTTTTATTATTCTTTTCTTTTACATATTTCTTCTTTCCTTAACTAGAACTAATCATTGTGCCCTGAACATTTTTTGCTTGAAATACCTTCTCCTGCACTTTCCCACCTCCAAAAACCCCACCCCGAACATAGGGAAATCCTCATCATGAAACCTTCTATCCTTGTGGATGTACATCTGCAGACTACAGCTAATGACAGAATGGTTCAGAAATCTGAGTGATGAAAAATCCCTGTGCTCTGCCTAATTAATTGTGCATTGTAATTATGGGGCAATATTTCTTCTTAATTCCTGCAGGCAACAATACATTTCCTCTTCCCTGATGGATGAGATGTGATTATCCTTATTACATTAGCTTCTGTTGCCACAGGTATTAGTGGTCATAAAACTCTGTAACCTTTTTAAAAACCAGAATATTTGACTTGATGACATCCTGCAGTAGTGACTTCCACAGGTTTATTATCTGCTGTATGAGAAAACATTTCCTTTTATTAACTCCCCCCATCCTGCTATTTAACTTCTTTGAATTATTCACTTACTCTTGCATAGAAAAATATTAGACCATTGATTGATAAAGAAACCCTAATGCCCCTTCCCAGATCTACCTGAATCACACATCTCCTACCACATATACCACCTTCTTGGTTAGAAGAAAAATATCAGAAACTAAAAATCTTTCCCATCCTTGTATATTTTTTTTGATCATCTATCATAGCACCTAGTGTCTGACTGCACACAACAGCTAGTCAAAGTAAAAAAAAAAAAAGAGTTATTTATGTACAAGCCCATAGTGCATGTAATAAGGTAGACACACACAGAAACATACATACATACACACACACACAGAAATAAAGATTCTCTTGTTTTGGAAGGTATGACTAAAGTAAGACTTTGCATTATACAAAGACTTTCATCAGAAATAGAGGAGATATACTTAAGAAGTAGTTGAATGCAGCAGAAATACCTCAAAATCAAATATTCCCTGGTCTGCAGCTCCAAGTGTACCAAGATACATTCTTTATGTGTTCTAAATAAGATTTCATAATAAATACACTTCAACCAATTGACAAAATTAATTGATAATTTTACATATTTATGTATATGTATATGTACATATGTATAATATATAGACATGTATATAAATGCATATGTATATGTGTGTATGTATGTGTTGCACCTGAAATTCATTAAGGGTAAAAAAAAGACAATTTGAATATATTTAATCTTTTTTACAATACTATATATTTTATTTTATGTGTTAAAAAGCATAATTTGAGGGGTTGATTGGTTTCGCCACAAAGGGCTCTTTCTCTTTCTCTCTCTCTCTCTCTCTCTCTCTCTCTCTCTCTCTCTCTCTCTCTC
>JAJPUD010001375.1:375317-395464 GCA_023553655.1 Myrmecobius fasciatus
TCTCTCTCTCTCTCTCTCTCTCTCTCTCTCTCTCTCTTTCTCTCTCTGTGTGTGTAGATTTTTTCCCTGAATTTTACTGATTGTATTAACTGAATGTTACCTAAGTTGTAGTGGGTTTTGTCAAAACATAATTATGGTTATCATTAAGACTTGTTATTCTTAAACATATTATGAGAAAATTAAGTGAGATAATATTAAACTCTTTTCCATTAAAAGCTTTGTCTCCAAGAGACATACCTCCTATTCCTTTATGTGTATTCCAGAAGTTAGCCCAGTGACTGGCATATAGTAATCTTAGTTGACTGTGACTCTCTCTCTCTCTCATACACACACACACACACACACACACACACACACACACACACACGATATGATGGAATTCAGACTTTTCAGCATGGCATGTGCAACCTCTTCATGCTACAAATAAGAAAACTAAAGAACCCTGACTTCCAAAAATCATGATGGGGTTCGAAAATATATTTACCTAGAAAATAGGTTCACATTTAGAGATCTTTTCAAGATTTGCCAAACATTTTACATATAGTACCTCAAAACAAACCTTTGATATTGGTTAATGATTCTCAATAAATTCCAATGGCTCCCATCTCTAAGACCAAATACAAAATGTTTCCTTTTTTTTTTTAATCCCTTCATAACTCCCCTGCTACTTTTCCAGTCTCCTCTAATCTTTTCATCCCAAATATTCTGTGATCCAGTGACTCTAGCCTCCTTATTGTTCCTCAAACAAGATGCTCCATCTTCTGACTCTGGGCATTTTCACAGGTTTTCCCCTTGATTGAAATGTTCTTCCTCTTTCTCTTTTCCTCCTGGCTTCCATAACTTTCTTCCTATCCTAACAAAACTCTACTTTCAATAGCAAGCTTTTCTCATCCCTCTTAAATCTTATTTCCCTCTTTTGATTATTTCTTTGCATTATAACTTGTTTGTACATAATTGTTTACACATTATCTCCCCCCATTGTTCTGTAAGCAATCTGAGAGCATGGGCTGATTTTTTTTTTCCCTGAGGCAATTGGGGTTGAGTGACTTGCCCAGGATAACACAACAAGGAAATATTAAGTGTCTGAGACTAAATCTGAACTCAGGTCCTCCTGACTTCAGGGCTATTGCTCTATCCACTGCACCACCTACTTGTCCCACATGGGCTGTTTTTTACATTTATGTGAATCTTCAGCATATATCATGCAGTAAGCATTTTATAAATGTTTCCTAATTAAGTATTAGTGTCACCATTTTATTGGTAAGGAAAACAAGTATCGGAAAAGTTAAATGATTTGCTTAGGATGTCATAACTACCTAGTGTCTAAAGCAGGATTATGGAAATCCACATGTTCCTGACTCCAAATCAGGGGCTTTATTCTGCCACAAACACTTCTATTGCTTTCTCTAATGCACTGTGATCTAATGAGGAGTCTGCATTTATCCTTCCAATATTTGGAAGTACCTGAATTTAGCCCAATGATATTAGCAATGATATTCTACCACATTTACTAAACATTAATAAAAGTAGCCCTCTTCTATTTAACATTTTCTTTGAAGATAGCAATTATGAAATTGTCTCTTATGAATAGCAAACCATGCTGATAACAAGCAATTAAGATGCATCATCAGAAAAAGAAAAGTGCAGTTTACTTGATCCAGTTAATCCCTAAAAAGAAAATAACTTGTCTTAATTCCTTTTGGATTTTAAATTTGCATTTTTTTTCTTTTTAGAATGAAAGCACAAGTTCACAAACAATCAGAACATTCCAATTGCTTTTGAAATCTTAATGAAGTATTGTGCAATAAAGCAAATCCCATTAAACCACAAATATAATTTCTTTTGCCTTTTGAAATCACAATAAGGTCATTTCAGTTTTTCTGTGATCCTTTATTTTCTAGCACTTCTTCCTAGACTTTCTTCTATATACTGTCATCACACACTAAATGTGCTCAAAACTTAGTCTGCATTGTTTAGTGAATGCTTTTAAAATCATATCCTATTAAGTATCAAGACTTGACATTTTTACTGTAGGATTTCTACTGGCATTCAAAAAAATGAATGTGCCATTCATTCTGAACACTGAAGCACTTAACCCTATTGGTTATTGAATATACTTTGATGAGACCATTTGACTGCCAGATTTTAAGTAGTAAGGCCTCTCTCTTTGATGTTCTGCTTCTCACATGACTTATTCTTTGTAATTTTCTCCTTTTTCAGGACTTAATGATAGGAATACTCAACAATTATATGGTTCCTGATATCTTTTCTGAAGTATTTTCAAAAGATGATCTCATTTTGATATTTACAATAACCACAAAGCATTGTGTGGTAGGCATTCCTAACAATATCCCAGTTTTCTAGAGAATTCAGAAGTGGATTGTGGATTGATTTCATCATCCCTGGAGATTATTATACAAAATTTAAGTTATTCACTTATACCTAAACCTCATTCTATGAAAAATTAGCTAAATCAGCATTATTCTGAATTAGGCCAACATACATTACAATTTCGCCTAGAATAGGGCATGTTAATAATCATGTCTAGAGTTAAAATACATTTAATGAAAGTGGAGATAACTAGCAAATAAACCTGTCTTGCTGACACATAAATTAAGGTCATTTGATTTGGTCAATTTAGTGTGACTGATTTAGTCAATTGAGTGAAAAAAATCATCAGATCTTTCAATTATTTGAACTGACTCACTGTTTAATTGACAGATCAATTCAGTCAAAATGTTCAGTCCAATACCCAATGTAACTTCAATATAGTAAAAAGTGTGACTCAATTAAATTAGACACCCTTCCAGTCACTGTCCCCCCCCCCCCCCCGAAATGCCTTCTTTAGGTTAGAATATTAATGGAAGAATAACTCACATTTTCCTATCAGTCCTTCATAGTTTCTTAAATTAAAAAAAAATGCAGTTAGGTTCTTTCAGTCCCTTTCTAGATATAACATTATAATAGCTTTTATAAGCTGTGTAGAAGTAATAAATCCATTAGGTCTAGTGTTTGAAATTAACAGGATAATTAAAGTTCCTCCTATATTATTTACAGGGCACAGGGAAAAAATGTATTTACTCTATCTTCATTCATCTATGTACATATAAAGAATAAGGAGATTCTTTCTAGATTATGATATATTGCATTTATTCTGCCACTACCTCCTGAAAAAAACTCTTGTTTTTTTAAAGAGCAAAGTTACTTTACTTGAATATTTTTGTATATGTCTATATATTGTAGTGTGCTTTCTAGAGCTTCCACACTGGGGTGCCAAAATATACCATCCTGACTAGCTCTTTGGAGAATCTCAGGACCAGCCCAAATCCTTGGTCTTGGTGGAGGAGTGATGAGGCAGGGACCCACAAGGATGGTCAAACATGGAGTCCATTTATTCCAAATTCTTTCACCCTTATGTACCCTAATACACTTATATAATCAAAGCAACACTGCGCATGTGTTAACTATATACTGTGTGTGTGGGACCACATAAATAATTTGCTATTGTGTGTAGATGACTCTTTGCCACTTGGTATCACTCTGCTTTAATCACAACACAGGTTGTCAATGCCCCCTGACTTCTCAGGAAGACCAAGAGCCCTTAGGGGAGATGGTAACCGAACTAGACATTGTCAGCAGGTTCCCTCTGGGCTGATGGGTCTATACCTCACCCAGAATTCCCCCACTATCTGTAGCCCTCTACGATATATAATAAAAATGTTAGAGTGATGGGTTTTTCTCCTTTTTGGACTAGTTATATGCATATGAACCAAAAAATATATTGCATCTATCATAAGGATTAATATATCTTTTGCCTTTTATTCTGCGTTATTGTGCTGCACAATAGGTGATATCTTCTTTGCTCTTTTTGCTATCAGAAAGTACTAAAAAGCATTCTGCATCTTCAGTTTTGAAAGTATATAGTCCCATTTTCTCTATTGGCAGCCCAAAGATCTGAAGCTTTATCTCAGCTTCAGAGAAAACATGAAAGCATGTGACGTGATTTGTAAGTTTTGTGTCAAGCTAGTGGCTAAGATGAAATGGCTGGAAAGTGGTTAAACCCTGTGTTCATAAATTTGAAATGCCATTTTTGCTTCCCTTTTCAACTGAAATACTCATTTGTCCCTTATGGTTACAAGGTCTGTTCTTCAGAACATATGCTAATAAAAGACCAAATATACTTCTACTTGTACAGAGGGAAAGAATCATTTTCCTACTTAATCTTTAAAAAGTTCGATATCATCACCACCACATTTATTCATGTTCATAAGCTTACTTAAAAACATCTCTCTCTTTCTCATTTGGTCTACATTTGGTCAGTTACCATATCTTAGAAATTCTATGTTCATAATATTGTTCATAACCATCCCCTCCTCTGCAATGACACAGTCACCATCCTTGTTCAGGCCCTCATAATTTCTCATCTAGAAAGTTGTCTCCTAAAATCCATGTTTCCAGATTTAGCCTTTCCCAATCCATCCTTTAAAAGCCTACCAAAAGGATCTTCCAAAGGCACTGGTTTGATGATTTCACTCAGAATTCTTTTATGATTCTGTATTACTTCCAGGGTAAAATACAAAATCTTCAAATGGGTGTTAAAACCCACCGCTCCCAAATTTGACTCCCACTTTCCCTTCAAGTTTTATCTCTCACGATTCTCCTTCATACATTTTGCATTCCAGACAGTCTGGACTACTGAATTTTTCCCACAATTTGATTTTCCATTTTTTTTTTGTTGACAATACATTTGGACAGGAATTCATTAGAAGGCACTGGGATCTATGCCTAAGATATACTTTCTACTCAGTTCCAACTCACAAAGTCCTTATCATCCCATCTAGATTCTATTCAGGTACTTATGGAGGATTCCCCTGATTTCCCTAGCATGTGATGCTTTCTTCTTCAGGCTTACTTCCATGTTCTTATCTAGGTATATGCTGCTAACCTCCTTGAGGACAGAGACCATTTCATTTTTGGCTTTGTATACCTAGTGTTTAGCACAGTTTTTTGAACCCTTTTGAACAGGGTAGATTCAGGGCAAACAGATTTTGAATAGCATAAACTAGATATTTTTTTAACAGTTTGATTTTTGAACTATAGAACTGACTAGCCTAAATGTTATCTGACATACAGTTTAGTCAAGTTTCTTTACAGAGAAACCGAGGTCAAACTTTACCTCTTTGTTGTTTAAAGAGAAGGGGGCAAGAGTCAAGTAGCTCAATGGATCTTTCACTGCCTATTCCTTTTGCTCCTTTCATTGGTCAATCTTTTTTTCAATCTCTGAGCCATTTCTGGTTTCTTTGCTTTAGTGTGAGCCTAGCTGGGATTCTCTGGATGAATGAGGTTTGTTTTATTTAAAAACAAATGTCTTTTAAGCAATACACAAGATACAAATTTTCAACAATTACTTTTCCAAAGATGAATTTACTTTAAAGAGAATGAAACTTTTGAGTGGTAGAATTAGAATTATAAAGGTCTCATTTCTGGTTATTGACCAGCATAAATAGAAAGGTCAAAGAAACATTCAACCAAAAAAAGAAGGAAGAAAGAAATACTCATTTAAACCTTTAAAATTCAACTTTTAAGTGGAAATTTTAGACAGAATGAAAACAGTATTCAATTGATAAGGGAAATTATACAAAGATGAAGTAGAATCTCGTTTCCTAAAAAAATAGCTTGGCTATGCCCTGGTGACAAAACACTTTTCTTGGTCCCTTTGCCCTACCACACTATGCCAATGTAGTGTCCTTTTTAAGGTTACTTTGGAACTTGGAATATATTCATTATTATTAACTCTCTTTCCATCTCTTAATCCACATCCTTTTTTTTTTTTTTTTTTTGGCAAGGCATTTAGGGTTAAGTAACTTGCCTAGGGTCATACAACTAGTAACTGTTAAGTATATGAGGTCATATTTGAACTCAGGTCCTTCTGATTCCAGGGCCAATGCTCTATCCACTGCACCATCTAGCTGCCTCACCCCTTTCTCTTTTAAACCAGGGCTTCTTAAACTTTTTCCATTCAAGACCCCCTGTTAGCCAAGAAATTTTTACATGACACCTTTTATATGGGAATATAAAATAGGTGTACAAATCAAACATTTACTGATAACAAACCATAATTTCTCAATTTGAACATACATACACCATCTTCTAAATGTCTTTAGTCATTTATGTTCTGTCTTTCTCTGCTTTTTAAATTATTGTGTATAAAATTTTCTGTTTACATGTTCTTTTTCCTCAATAGAAGGTTGATTCCTTTTTACTACTTTAAATTATTTTTGACATACAATGTTTATTCTCAAAGAAGGGAATCAAACTGAAAAAGAGCTTTATATAACACATAGATACACACAATCATACATACATACACACACATATATAGGTAAATTATTGGTATGTGTATACATATGTATATATCTTTATATATGTAATACACGTACATATATATTATACATACATGTACAATATATATAAATATGTGCGTGTACATGTGTGTACATGTATATGAAAAATGAAACCCATAGTCACAAATATACCAAAGCTAAATACTAATCCCTTACACAAAAAAAAGATCACTCAAAGCAACCTAATCCAAAAGGATGTGAAGCCAGGATTAGCCAAGGGAGAAAAATAAATGATATGAATTAAGTTTGTCTTAACATTCCTCTTCTTCTTCTCCCACTAATCTCCTTTTCATGCCCAACATCCACCACCTTAAAATTCACTGTCATTCCAAACCTAAGCCTGCCATCTCTGATGGATTCTCCTCACTTTATTTAATAATGCCTTTTCCCAGGTATTGTGCTGTTCTCAATACAGAAGCTTTCCTTTCCTACATCTCATGTACTGACTCTAAGGTTTTAAAGCAATGCTTTGATAAACTAGACTAACATCCAATACAGCAAAAGGTGGAATTTGACATTTAGTTAGAAACTGAGAATTAAAGGTGAACGTACTCCAAATATTGCATCTCTTATGAGATATAAGGAAAGGAGAAAGAATCCATCCAATATGACATAGATAATTGAGGGACAAAACTCAAGCTAAAACATAGAACTTCTCAATCCTAGTTAAATGTTCTTATCTCTACATCAGAAATTATCTTCTTATGCTTATTATTTAAGTCATTCATACATCCAATGAGAAGATTTTTCAGAAAGGGAAGGTAATTCAAAGCAAACGTTACAGAGGAGATATTTTAGACCAAGGTAACCTTTCTATATATTTTGAGTAGTACAAGGTAAGTGACCACCAACTCTGTCTATGCTCAAGATAAATCCAATGATGTGATGAAGGTGAAATGTTGAAAATCATGGAAGCAAAAAAATGAGTTGGTTGCTTCTTGGACTTGCTATCTTCTTCTGATTTATGAAAGTTTATGAAAGATATATGAAAGCTTTTTAATTTAATGCAATCAGAATTATTCATTTTTCATTTCACAATATTCTTTTTCTCTAGTTTGGTCATAAATGATTCCCTTCTCCATATATCTGTCAGGTAAACTATTCCTTGCTCTCCTAATTTGCTTATGGTATCACTCTTTATGTTTCAATTATATACCCATTTTGACCTTATCTTGGTATATGGTATGAGATGTTGGACTGTGCCTAGTTCCTGCCAAATTATTTTCCAGTTTTCCAAGCAGTTGGGTTTTGTTTGTTTGTTTGTTTGTTTTTTTCAAATAGTGAATTCTTATCTCACAAACTGGAGTCTTTGAATTTAGCAATAGATTACTATACTCATTGACTATTGTGTCTTATATACCTCACCTATTCCACTGATCCATTACTTTATTTCTTAGCCAGTATTACCAAATAGTTTCAATGATTGCTACTTTATAATATAGTTTTAGATTAGGTGTAGCTAAGCCACCTTCATTTGCGTTTTCTCATTAAATCCCTTGATATTCTTGACCATTCTTTCAGATGAATTTTGTTATTATTTTTTCTAGCTCTATAAAATAATTATTTGGTAGATTGATTGGGATTAGAACTGAATAAGTAAATTAATTTAGGTAGAATTATCATTTTTATTATATTAGCTTTGCCTACTCATGAGCAATTGATATTTTTCCAACTATTTAGACCTGATTTTATTTGTGTGAAAAGTGTTTTATAATTGTTTTCATATAGTTCCTGATTTTGTCTTGGCAGGTATACTCCCAAATATTTTATATTATCTACAATTAGTTTAAGTGGAATTTCTCTTTCTGTCTCTTGCTTTTAAGCTTTATTAGTAATATACAGTAATATTGTTGCTTTAAATATATATATACATATATATGTATATATATAGTAATATGGTTGCTTTAAATAAGCATGTATAATTATGTAGGTTTATTTTATATCCTGCTACTTTGCTAAAACTATTAACTGTTTCAAGTAGCTTTTAGTTGATTCTCTAGTATTCTCTAAGTATATACTATCATATCATATGTAAAAAATGAGTTTTATTTCCACATTGCTTATTCTAATTCCTTCAATTTCTTTTTCTCTTCATTGTTAAATCTAGCATTCCTACGTGCATCCTTGTTTCACCTCTGATCTTGTAGGGAAATCCCATTGCATATAATGCTTGCTGATAGTTTTAGATAGATATTCCTTATCATTGTAAGGAAAATTCTATTTATTTCTAAGCTCTTTTGTAATTTTAGTAGAAATAATCGCTGTATTTTATCAAAAGCTTTTCTCCATCTACTGAGATAATCATATGGTTTAGTTTGTTGATATGATTAATTATACTAATAGTTTTTCTAATATTGAACCAGCTCTGCATTATTCATATAAATTTTACCTGGTAAAACTGCATTAACCTAGTGATAAATTGTTATAATCTCTTTACTAATATTGTATTTATAATTTTTGCATCAATATTCATTAGGGAAATTGGTGTATAATTTTCTTTTTCTGTTTTGACTTGCTGGTTAAGATATCAGAACAATATTTGTATCATAAAAAGAATTTGGGGGGCAGCTAGGTGGCGCAGTGGTTAGAGCACCAGCCCTGACGTCAGGAGGACCTGAGTTCAAATCTGGTCTCAGACACTGCCTAGCTGTGTGACCCTTGGCAAGTCACTTAACCCCAATTGCCTCAGCAAAAAAGCAAAAAAATAAAAAATGAAAAAAAAAAATCAAAGAATTTGGTAGGACTCCTTTTTTTTATTTCTCCAAATAGTTTATATAGTGTTGGAATTTTAGAATGAATTATTCTTTAAGTGTTTGATAGAATTAAATCATCCATCCAGCCTGGGAGATTTTTTTTCTTGGGGAATTCATCAATAGATTTTTCAATTTCTTTTTATAAAATCGAACTATTTAAGTATTGTATTTCCTCTTCTGTTATTAGTTTTCTAATAAAACTTAGTATTTTATTTGTTAGTTCAATAGTTTTGGTTTTTACTTTCATTTATTAATCTCTTCTTTGATTTTCTGCTTTAATTGGAGATTAATTGTGGATCTTTAATTTGTTCTTTTTCTAGCCTTTTAAATTAATTAATTGACCTGTTCTTTCTCTATTTTATTCATTTAAGCATTTAGAGATATAACAGTTCCCTCAAGAACCATTTTGGCTGGATCCTATAAATTTTAGTTTGTTTTCTCATTATTGTCATTCTTTTTGATTAAATTATTGATGAAATTATGATTTGTTGTTTTCCTCACTCATCTTTTAGGATTAGATAATTTAGTTTCCAATTAATTTTCAGTCTATCTTTCCGTGACTTTATTACATGTAATTTTTATTCCATAATAATTTGAAAAGAATGCATTTTTTTCTTCCTTTTTACTTTTGATTCTGAGATTTTTAATACCCTAATACATGGTCAGTTTAAGAGTAGATTCTATGTCCCACTGAGAAAAGAGTATTTTCCTTTTTATTCCCATTCAATTTTCTCCAGAGGTCTATCATATCTAACTTTGCTTTTTTTTAGAATTCTATTTACTTTCTTAACTATCTTCTTTATTTTGTGATTAGACTTATCTGGTTCTAAGAGAGGGAGACTGAGATTATCCACTAGCATGATTTTGCTGTCTATTTTTTCCTATAACTAACTTAATCTGTCCTTCAAGAATTTGGGTGCTATGCTACTTGGTACATTTATATAAAGTATTAATATTACTTCATTGCCTATGGTTATCTGCTAACAACATGTAGTTTCCTTCCCTATCTCTTTTAAGTAGATTTATTTTTGCTTTTGCTTTACCTGAGATCAAGTTTGCAATTCCTGTATTTTTTTTTCACTTCAGATGAAATATAATATCTGCTTTGGTTTTTTATCTTTACTCTGAGTATCTCTGGTTCAACTGTGTTTCTTTTAAACAACATAGTGTAGGATTCTGTTTTTAATCCTCTCTGCTATCTGCTTTCATTTTATGGGAGAGTTCATTTCATTCATAATCATGTGTATTCCCTCCATCCTATTTTTCCTTCTATTTATACTTGTCTCTCTCCTTTCATCATGTACCTCCTTATCAGTATCTTGCTTCTGAAAACTGCTTCAGTTAATGTGCCCTCCCTTCTATCATTGCCCTCTATGAAGTTTTTTTTTTCCCATTTTCTATAAGGAAAGATAAGTGTCAATATTCAACTGAGTGTTTATGTTATTTCTTCTTTTAGACAAGTCCATTGACAGTAAGGTTCAAATAATATTCACTTCCTCCCTTCTTTCCCTCTACTGTAATAAGTCTTTAATATCTGTTCATGTGATATAATTTACCCTATTCTGCCTCTCCCTTTCCTTTTCTCCCAGTATGATCCTTTTTTTTTAACCCCTTAATATTTTTATGGCATCATATAAAAGTCTTATAACCATACCCTTTATACATTATATATAGAAGTATACATTATACTTCTTTATACATTATATATAGAAGTATACATTATACTTCTAACTTCCTTAATGGAGATCCAGTTCCAAAAAATCAGCAGTGCCATCTTCCTGTGTGGGAAAGTAGGAGGTTTAATCTAACTAAATAGCATCTTTTGTTTTGTTTTTTCTTTTCTATTTCCTTTTTTATGTTTCACTTGAGATTTGTGTTTGAAGATTGAATTTTCTATTCAGCACTGGTCTTTTTATTAGTAAAGTTTAAAAGACCTCTATTTCATTATATATCCATTTTTTCCCTTGAAAGCTTATGTTCAGTTCTGCTGGTTAGCTGATTCTTGGTTGTAATACAAGCTCCTTTGCCTTCTGGAATATCATATCCCAAGCCCTTTGATTCTTTAATGTAGAAGTTGCTAAATCTTGTGTAATCCAGACTGTGACTTCTTGATATTTGAATTGCTTCTTTCCTGCCACTTGCAATATTTTCTCTTTCTATCTGGTCTTTCCCCAAACAGATAATTCTGGAATTCAGCTACAATATTCTTTGGAGTTTTCATTTTGGAGTCTCTTTCAGGAAGTGATAAGTGGATTCTTTCAATGACTATTTTATTCTCAGATTCTAAAATATCAAAGCAATTTTCTTTGATAATTTTTGGAAGATGATGTCCAGGTTCTTCTTTTTTTTTTTTATAATGACTTCCAAGTAGTCTAATAATTCTTAAATTATCTTTCCTGGGTCTTTTTCCATATCAGTTCTTTTTCAGTGAGGCATTTTACATTTTTTCTATTTTTTTTCTTTTTTTTTTTTTGATTTTGTTGGGCTGATTCGTGGTGTCTCAAGATTCATTAGTTTCCATGTGTCCAGTTCTAATTTTTAAGGAATTATTTTTTTAAAGAATTATTTTTTGCAGTTAGCTTTTGTACATCTTTTCCATTTGGTCAATTCCACTTTTTAAGGAGTTGCTTCCTTCAGTGATTTTTTTCTTATTCAGCCAATTATATATATATATATATATATATATGTATATATATATATCCAATTATATTTTAAGTAGTTTTTTTCCCATCAATTTTTTCTTTTCTTTTTCTAGGTTGTTGATTCTCTCATGATCAACTCTCATTTCCTTTCTTAATTTTTTCCTACATCTTTATTTTGATTTTTAAAATTTTTTTGAGGTCTTCCAAGAAGACTTTTTGGGCATGAGACTAATTCATATATTCTCCTTTGAGGCTTCACGTGGAAGAATTTTGACACTTGTCCTCTTATGAGTTGTGTTTTGTTCTTACATGTCACTGTAGTATCTTTCTATGACCACGGTTCTTTTCTGGGTTTTTTAAAAATATATTTTTAGCTTATTTCATGACTTTTAAGGTTGACCTTTGCTCTTGGGGCAAACTGTGTACTGTCCCAAGCTTCTTGCACTGGTGCCCAGGGGATCTGGTCACTGGCCTTCTGAGCTGGAAGGCACAGGTTCTGGCAGCTTGGACACTGTGCTATAGTGACTGCATAGTCATGTCTGTCATTCCAGTATTTGGTAGCAGACAGTTTGCCTTCTGTGCTAGGGCTAGAGGCCTCATAGCTGACCTGTTAAGTCAGGACTAAGGTCCCCAGTTGTCAATCCAAGCTGTGATTAGAAGCCTTGCACTGGCTTGCCTGGACACATCTGCACTAAGGCAATGCTCCCCATTTACCCAAGTGATTTATACTTTTCCTGAAGTCTTTCTTAGGTTGTCCTATTTTGAAAAACATTTTCATTTCATCTTTTTGTGGATTCTGTCACCACAGAATCCGTTTAGAGACTTGACTTAAAATTGTTTCTGAAGGAAACTGGGGAAATCTCAGAAAAGTTCCTGGCTTCTCTCCACCATCTTGGCTCCACCCCTATACATGTAATATCAGTACTGTCATAGAATTAGTGGGGAGTCAAAGCCTGGAAGGAATAATACAAATAATAATTAGGAGTCACTGTAGTGATGGACAGGCAAAACAATTCCCTTTTTCTCCTCTGGAAGATCAAGAAGGTTTCCTGAAGCACTTTATGAATATAATAGCAGGTCTGACAGGGGAATGATGGCTGCTACAGTGTTTTCATGAGAAACATTTCAGTTTTTAATTAATAAGAAAATATCTGGAATAGTCATCAAATGATAATGGAGTCCTTCCAAACCACAGAAGGCATGATGCTGAAGAATAGCTAATGCTTTTGCTAAAAGGGTTTTAGACTGTAAGTAGAATGAGAAAGTAAAAATATTTCAGCAGGAACAGAAACCCCCAGCCTGCACTGAGATGTTACATTAGTTCTCCATAATTCTGTCATTTTATAAGGGCACACTGAAACTGTCACTCATGTTACCAAACCATAGAATTTTCCTAATGTAGCAAATATAAGACCAAACCAGCCTCTGGTGTTATGTGTCTAAACAGCTGATGAGTAATTACCAGGAACCTTTGGGGCATGGGCAATGAAAAGTAGAGGCTATTAAGAATCATCTGTAGTTGAACTATATGATGAAGCAAATTACTGTTTATGTTTCTGAAGGGAAGGGCAATGCTGGCTTCCTAAAAAAAAGATGGAAAAAAAAGGAAGCAGATGCCTCTGCCATCCCTGTGGGCTGGCGGCCAGCTTGCTGTCATTCATTTGGAAAACTTAGTTTTTCCTCATTATTTCTCATCGATTTAGATACCTAGATCTCTGAAATGCAAGTTGTCTCAATGGTGAGGCAGAAAAGGTGAGAGTTGTTCTAGGTTATTACACATTGCTCTAGACTTGTAGTTGCCTCCTTTTACCAGTGTCATGTACTCCGGTAAAACAGTAGGACAAAGGGAAAGCTGTTAAGACTTATAAGGCTAGTGACATGTGTAGTAAGATTTTTCCTGATCGAGTTCTGTAGGACCCAAGACACTTCAATTTCAAGACTAGCCAACCAAGAATGAATTTAAACTTCTGATTTACATTTTCTTATAATAGAAGCCTCTTCTCACCTTGCTGCCAAAATAATTTTGTCTTATACTATTTTCCTGCTTCTGAATCCTCAGCAGCTAATAACTCAAGGATAAGATATAAAATCCTAAGATTGGTATTTAAAATCTTTTACAATCCAATTCCATGTTTCCTTTCCAAGTTTATTGCATATTACTCTCCTTCATGAAATCCATGTTCCACCAAATTGGTCTACTTGCTTCTTTCCCCTCATATATAATATTCATATATGAAAAAAGTTTGACTTTTCTTATTCATTCTTGGAATTGAATCACTCCTTACCTCTATTCTCTGAGACTATCCATGTTTCCTTAAGGCTCATTTCATGTACTAGAAAAATTTCCTGTTTAGTTAGTTCTACTATTGTAGAATAGAACACAGCATTCAGTTTCGTCTAACTTTTCATAACTCCATATATAGTTTAAAATACTAGCAAAGAAAGCAGTTTTTCATTTCTTTCTCTAATGGATTAAGGCAAACAATGGTTAAATGACTTCCCAAAGTTACATACTTTGTAAGTATCTGATACTGGATTTGAACTCAGGTCTTCCTGATTCCAGACCCAGAACTCTATCCACTGAGTCATCTATATGCCAAGCCCCTTGGCATTCAGGTAAAACCAATGGACATATTTCCAGAATAATATTTTACATGCAAAAATATAAATAGCATTACAAAGGAAAACATTTCTATTGAAATAGTCATAAGATTTATTTCAGAAAAATTATGGTCTTGAGGTTAAGAACCCAGCTCCACTTTATGCACTTTTTCTTTTCCTCAAATTGTCATATATATATATATATATATATATATACACACACACACACACACACACACACACACACACACACACACACATCTTAATTTATGTATTGTAGTTCCCCAGCAGAATTGGAGGCACCTTGAGAGAAGGGACTTTTCTATTTAACACTGTGACACTAGTATCCAGCAAAGTTCCTTGCATAGGATAAAAAGTTAATGTTTTTTATATTAAATCATTTTGTTTCTGGAAAAAATAGAACACATCTGAATCTCATATACACTTATAAATATAGTTCATACTCTTCAACCTGACCAGCAAAATCCAATCTATCTTTCTTCCATAACTGCACATTATAAATATGTATGTATGTACATATATAATATTTTCCTTATTCATAGCTTCTCTTGATATTCTACTTAACCTTCTATAAAGAAATCCAAAGTTAGGGGTACACAGAACTATCTACTATATATCCCAACCTAAGAGTGGCTCCCTACTCAGAGTGATCCTGCTGGTCTAGGACACCTGGTCATAGAAAGTCTGCCAAATATATAGAGTAGTTGGCATGATGACCCATGATTTACTAAGTGAGGGCAAGAGATTTTTGACAGTCCATCATTGCATATTGGCAGTCTCCAGACTCATGAGCTTGAGCACATCCACAGGTGTTGAAAGTAGAATATCAGTTGTGGCATGGTTCTGACCTTATGAGGCAATGTAGTTCACTAAGGGAAGTGAAGAAAATAAGGAAAGAAGGTATTTAACACTTAGGGAGTCAAAGTAAATTTTAGTCTTGTAAATTTGAAATAGGCAGTGATGGAATGATTGTGTGAGACTGAATTTTTCAAAGGAAAGATGATATTATGGAAAAAAAAAACATTGAACCAGATTCAGGAGCCCTGGATTCTGTCCTATACTTGCCACTGTCCAACTCAAGGAACTACAAAAGTTTATCAAGATCATAGGATCATGGATTTAAAGCTTCAAAGTACCTTTGAGGTAGACAAGAGGAGCAAATGTCCGGCAAGTCAAACCAAAAGCTCACGACCCACCCTGAATCTAAGAGTCTCGAGAATCACAATGTTCCTAGCCCTGTATCTATATCATCATCCTGGGAACAAACTCTTGTGGAGATGCAGTTTGGTACCTGCTCCCAAAGGTCGGACAGCCATAGCTACTGAAGACCTCTCTCCTTTTCTGCCCCAATCAAGTACTTGTCTTCTTTGCATTATCATCAGATTTAAAACCAGAAACAGAAATAATTTGATCAATGTAAATGACGTTAAAACTAAAGCACTACCATCTCCTTTGCTGCTGAACCCTCGGGATCACAGGGCCTTTCTATCTGACTTACAGCTGAAATCTTTAGTAGGTGATATTTCTCTCATTAGAATGAGTTTCTGGAGAGCAGAATTTATATTATATTCTATTTATATTCCTGGCACTTAGCATAGTACTTTGTCTATGGTAAGGGCTTAATAACTTCTTTATTCATTTATTCATTCAGCTGAAAGGTACCTTAGAAATCATTTAGGGCAACCCTGTTCTTTTATAGATATTCCTATATATACATATAGGAAGATGAGGCACAGAATTGACAGGTAGAAGTAGAGGAGTTAGTGTTTGAATTGAATTCATCAGATGCCAAAGCTAATGCTATATACAATTTCTACTGGACAATATGGAATTTCAGTTTCTTTATCTGAAAAATTATGGAGATTAGACTTGATGGTTTCTTCGAGTTATGATATTGAATAATCCTACTAGCTAAAATAACCAAAAATTGTACTTCAGAAAACAGAATATTAATGAGGTTCATCTTGCTCTTTGACCCTATAAAAACAACTAAATGGCATGCTTAGAGAACTGAGAGTTTAAATCAAACATGAATAACAGTTGTATTTCAAAGTAAAGAACTTTCTGACTGGGCAAGATCAATGCTACAAGGCTAGATCATAGCACAATAACTTCCATGTTGTTAATCTTCTTGTATTTTAATAGAAGTCTTTTGAAAGGTATCAGTAACTGCTCAGTAGGGGCAACCTTATCAAGGATTCTGAAAGATTTATTGACTGAAGAAAGAACAAAAACTAGAGGTAATATTCAATTGAAAGATGTTAAATGAACACATAATTCCTCAGCCATGTTAGAGGAGACTTATTAGAGTTCTTTGGGTTTGATGAGCCTCCTAGATTAAAAATACTTTTTTGAATTATTTTCTAAAATATGATTTTATAAGTACAAATTATTTCACCTTCACAGTCACTGCAAGCATTATTGCAAGGTTCTTCAGATAGATTATTTTTTAAGCTCCTTGGACCAAAAATACTCAGTTTTTCTTGAAAGACATTATCCTGTGCTCCCAATGAAAAAGAATCTAGTAAGAATAGGCCTGTCCTGTGATTTGAGAGTTCTAGTACTTTTTCTCCTATCAAGTCATTGGGTGACATTGTCCAAGTCTTGATATATGGAAGAACAACTCCAAGGGTAATTAATAAAAGGAACAAAAAGGAAAAGTTAAGCTTAAAAAAGAGAAAAATTTTAATAAATAAAGCCATTATCTCAAGTCTCCTTTAAAACACAATTTACTGCTTCTTACCCAAGGTCTTTCCTTATCTCTTCAACTATTAGTATTCTTTCTTACAAGGAATTTGTATAATTGTGTGTTTTATTAAAAAAACATTAAAAAAAAGAATAGGCCTGTCGAAACATGTTTTCTTTGCAACAAAACTACAAATATTCAACTGAATGAATCTATTTTTGTAAGAAACAAATGCTATAGCAAGAGTCCAACCAAGAGAAAAGTATTTACTACATCAAAAAGGTACCTATTAGCCAGAGAATAAAGGTTTAGGCATCAATCTGTATCACAACTGGGAAAGTGAAACAATGTGTTCTGAATGTGTATAGCATCCAAGGTGATGGACACAAGCAATCACAGCTTGTATTATTGCTCATGTGGCTAGTTCCCAGATAGAGGGAGAAATAGTCAACTGTTTAGGGGAGAGGAGAGAAGGTACTTCCAATGTCATAACCATCCAAAAACCCATTCATAGGCTTCCTTTTGAGTTCCTCAGTTCATCCATTCATTCAATATTCATTGAATAATTACTATGTAAATGTGATTGGAAGATTTTAAAAGTAAGTTTAACATTTCACCCGCTTTCAAAGACTCTAAAATTTAAAGTTATAGAAAAGATGAATTAAAAAACAGTATGGTAAGTGCTATCTATTATAGGAGGAAATTTCTTTCAGGGAAAGCTTTGTAGAAAAACCAGCTTGAAAGGACTTTCAAAGGTTGGTATTACTTTCATAGGCAGAGATAGAAGGAAGTATATTCCTGGTGAAAGTTACAGTGTAAGCAAAGTCACAGGGGCATGAAAACTCAACATATATTTGGGGAATAGTGAGCAACATACATTGGTTAGACGATAGAGTTTGATGTAAACAGTTACTGGACAATAAGACTGGAAACAAAGTTTTGTTGACTTCTTTGGAAGTTAATTAGGCAATAGGGAGCTTTTGAAAGTTTTTGATAAGTGATTATGATCAAAAAACTAATTTAAAATGAATAACCTAGCAGTAGCATACAAGATAAATTATGTTACATTTAGGAGATGATTTTAATAATCTATATATGGAGTTGAGGTTGAAATTGGAATAAAAAGATTAGAGACATTTCAAAGGAAGTTTCCTGAAAAATTAATTGATTGATTCAATATGAGAGTCAAAGGGGAGACTGAGCATTCAAGAGGTTCTCAAAGATAGCCTGGTTAGTTGGAGAAAAGATATTAACAGTAATAAGAAAGTTAGGAAGGAAAACTGGACTTGGAAAAGATAAAGAGTTCAGCTTGATGCATGTTGAATTCATGGTGATGATATGACATCTAAATTCAGATATTCAGTAGGCATTTGAAAATGCCGAGTCACATGTAAAGAAAAGAGCTGAGATGGAGACAAAAATTCAAATGTTAGTCTCCTAGAAATGATCAATGAAGCCAGCGTAATATATGAGTTCATTGAGGAAAGTGCATAAAAATAAAAGATCATCTAGAACTAGGCCACAGAAACACTTAAAAAAACAAAACATGAAGAGAGCACAGTAGACATGCAAGAGGTGGAGGAAGTGCAGTTTAAGGAATGCAAATTAAGACTCCTTATAATCATAATTTTTACAATTTAGTAGGAAGATATGACACGTACACAAATAACCATAAAACAGAATATAAAGGAATGAGAGGTTGAGACAAATGTTTATGTAATTACTGAGGAATGAATCATTTATTTCTTAAGAGAACATAAATGGCTAGAATTTAATAGGGTTGAGTGGATTTGAAAGATGATTCTATGTATAGGGGACAGTATGAGTCAGAACAATGTGCAATACAGGGCAGAGTTAGTAGTCTAATACCTTAAATAGTGAAGTGAGTCAAGTAAAATAAACTTTGAAAGGCAAGGAGGTAACAAACTGTGAAAGGCCTTTAATGTCAGGCTTAGGATTTAACTGATTTAAGTCAGTAATAAATAGGAAGTTATTGAAAGATTTGTAGCAGAGGAATAATCAATTTGGTATAATTTCATAGAAATGCAAAAGATTGTTTCAAGGGGAGAGACAAAATTAGAATTAGTGCATTAATGTCTATAATTTCAAAATTTTATTTTTATTCTGAACTTTAATACCAAGTAAACATTTTTATATGTATAATAGAATAGAAGACTATATATGAAACTATAACTCTATTATATGCAACTTGTTTATGTATGTAATAAGTTCAAACTGAGCTATGTTTTCCATTCTGATTGGACTACTGGATAGTGGAATAATATACTCTTCCCAAAGTTTTCCTTTATTGAGGACAGAAATTGGACTTAGAGCTCACTTCACTTTTTATTTGCAGCTCTGCCTAGTTTCAACTCTAGGAAATAAGATGCCCTTGGCAGGAGTCTCCTACCTCCTGCTTTTCAAATATGTGTTGTTTTCTTCCATTATATTTTAAATTTCTTGAGGCCAGGGATTGTTGTTGGGTGTTTTTTTTTTGGGGGGGGGTATGATTTATATACCATATTTAGCACAGTACTTGATACATAGATAATAAATACATATTGAATTAAATTCAATATATAGCTTTCAAATCTGCTCTATATATGACTTCTTTCTAATTTTGTTTATACTTTCTACTTCATATTTAGGAAGTAAAAAAGTTGTTTTTTTTTAAATGATCCCTTCTTTACTTTTACTCCTTTTGCCCTCCCTCCTTCCCTCTCTCCTTCCTTCCTTCTTTCTTCCTTTCCTTCTTCTTTCTTCCTTTACTTCTTCTCTTCCTTCCTTTTTTCCTTCCTTCCTTCCTTCCTTTTTTCCTTCCTTCCTTTCTTTCCTTTCTTTCTTCCCTTTCTTCTTTTCTTTCTTTCTTTCCTTTCTTTCTTTCTTCTTTCTTTCTTTCTTTCTTTCTTTCTTTCTTTCTTTCTTTCTTTCTTTCTTTCTTTCTTTCTTTCTTTCTTTCTTTCTTTCTTTCTTCCCTTTCTTCCCTTTCTTCTTTTCTTTCTTTCTTTCTTTCTTTCTTTCTTTCTTTCTTTCTTTCTTT
>JAJPUD010001375.1:395474-448230 GCA_023553655.1 Myrmecobius fasciatus
TTTCTTTCTTTCTTTCTTTCTTTCTTTCTTTCTTTCTTTCTTTCTTTCTTTCTTTCTTTCTTTCTTTCTTTCTTTCTTTCTTTCCCTCTCTCAATCCCTCTGTCCTTCCTTCCCTCCCTCACTCCCTCTGTCCTTCCTTCCTTCCTTCCTTCCTTCCTTGCTTCCTTCCTTCCTTCCTTCCTTCCTTCCTTCCTTCCTTCCTTTCTTCTGGTTCTTTTTCCTTCATTTTGAATTATTTCTTACAAGTCTTTCCAATTTTCTCTGAAATAATCCATTTCATCATTTCTTAAAAAGATGTTGTATTCCTTCATACTCATATACTATCATTTACTTAGCCATTCACTAATAGGTAGGCATTCCCTTATCTCCATTCTTTACTTTTACTAAAAAGGGTTGCTATAAATAATTTTGGGCATGTGCATTCTTTTATAAATATGTGTCTTTATTTGATTCCCTTGGGGCATAATCTAGTAGTGATTTTGCTAGGTACCATAACCATCCCTATGCAGAAGACTCTCAGCTGTGTGTATTCATCCCTGATTTCCCTCAATCATTCAAGTAATCAAGAAGCGTATTAAGCACATACTATATGATAGACAATATGTTAAATACTAGTAATACAAAGAATAGCATAAACATGACTTCTGCTCTCAATAAGCTCACATTCTAAAGGCGGAGACCATATGAAAAAATTGTACTTACAATATACAGATAGATAGATAGAGAGATATCAAATAATCTGAAAGAGAGAAGTCTAGCAGTGTGAGAGACCAGGAAAAGCTTTTTGCATAGGCAAGATTTGAGTCAAGTCTTGTAAGAAGTTTGACAAACTAGGAAGCAAAATTGAGTAGGGTGACCATTCCAAGCATGGATGGCAGGCAACCTGTGTAAAAACACAGAGCTGGAAGATGTGGAGTATTATGTACAAAGAACAATAAGAAGGCCAATGTCAATGTTTTATAAACTATATAGAGAGGAGAAAGGTGGAAGAAAATTGGGCAGGTAGGAAGGGGCCATATTATGTAAATCTTTAAAAGCCAGAAAAAAAATTATATTTGTTCCTAGGAAAAAAGGGGAGTACCTGTAGTTCACTGAAGTGAGGTGGAAAGAAATAAAATTGATATAGTTAAACCACTTTAGGAAGATCACTCTAGCAGTTGAGTAGAGGAAAAATTAGAGTTCAAAGGAACATGAGATGGGAGAACCAATTATTAGGCAATTACAATGTCTGGACATGGGGGTGAGGACCTATTTCAAGGTGACATGTATGTGAATCATGAGAAGGGGATATGTATATATTAAAGATGTTGTGAAGGTAGAAATGTTAAAGGTTGGCACCAGACTGACTATGTAGGTTGTAAGTGTCAAGGAAGCCCCCAAGATTGTAAACCTTGAAGATTAGAAGAATGGTGCTCTCACAATTAACAAGGAAGCTGGAAAATGAAAGGATTTCAGATTATTCAAAAGGCAACTATTCAGAACTCCTGTGTCATATTACCTACTCATTTGGATGCCTACAAGCCAACATATCCAGACTAAACTCCCAAATCCCGCACTTCTTACTCCTTTGTTTTGAAAGTACTACCAAAGGAACATAGGTAACTAAGTTCCCAAGCCTTGTAATACCTATTCTGTGTTCCTCTCCTACTCTCCATATGCTTTCCAATTGTTATTTGTATATTCTATCTTCATAATATATCACATACAGCTATCCTCTCCTATCCACTCTCAATTCTAGCACTCATCTCTCAATTTTTGTATTATAATAACCTCCTGATTGGTCTTCCTGCTGCTGGTCTTTACACTCCTATCCTTCACACAATTGCCAAGTTGATATTTAGATTATGCTACTCTTTTTGTTCAAAAAGTTTGAGTGTCTTCTTATTGTATCTAGGATTAAATGCATGAGTTCCATCTTCTTTCCCTACAAATGTACAGAGATGGTCTTCCAAGCCTTAAATTTATTCCATCTTCACTGTTTCTTCTCATAATATCTAGATTTTGGTTTGTTTGTTTTTAATTTTTTTTTAATATTTTTATTTTCCCCTGTTGCATGCAAAAATTGATTTTATGTTTTTAAAATTTTGAATTCCAGATTCTTTCCCTTCCTCCCTACACCCCATCCCTATTGAGAAGTCCCATGTGAAATGCAAAACATTTCTATAAAAGTCATGTTGCAAAAGAAAATTTTGATTCCTCCCCCGCAAAAAAAAATATCAAGAAAAAAAAAGAAAGTAAAAAAAAAAAAAAAGTATGCTTCAGTCTGTATTCAGACTCAATCAATTCTTTCTCTGGTTATGGGTAGGATTTTTCATTATAAATCCTTCAGAGTATTTGTAGATCATTGTATGACTGAGAATAGCAAAGTCATTCACAACTCATCATCCGACAACTATGCTATTAGTTTGTATACAGTGCAATTCACTTTGCCTGAGTTTATGGAGGACTTTCCAGATATATCTGTCCAACCCCACCCCATTGCTCCCTTCCTTCTCCCCTCCATTGTCCCCTGTGAGTTGAGATATTTGGAAGCCTCCACAGTTTCTGTCACTATTGGTGCTGCTGGTGCTGCTGTTGATTCAGTGGCTCCCAAAGCCTGACCCTGGTCTGGGTTTCTCTCATGCCCTACTATATCAGACATTTGTTGCTGAGTTGATCTTGGGTTCTGTGAGCTGAGAGGTCTGCAGATGGCTGCCACTTCCTAGTTTCTTGAGGTCTGAGCTGTGCTGGTGAGGTCTGAGGTGAGATTGCGCATCGGATCTATGCAACAGAACCTTCCTGCTGATCTTCCATGCTGACTTTGGCTGGAAAATTGTTCTACTCCATCTTTTTGTGGGTTCTGATGCTTTGAAATTAGTTTAGAGTCATAATTTAAAGGTATTTGGAAGGGTTTAGGGGAGAACTCAGTAGAGTCCCTACCTTCCATCTTGACTCCACCTCCCAATCTCTAGGTTTTTTAAAGGCTCTTTTCAAGTGTTATTTCCTTCTAAGTGCCATATACTGGCTCTATCTATGTAAAATCTCTCTCTCTCTCTCTCTCTCTCTCTCTCTCTCTCTCTCTCTCTCTGTCTCTCTCCCTCTCTCTTTTTCTCTCTCTCTCTCTCTGGGTATGTGTGTGTGTGTGTGTGTGTTCTGGAGGGAAGTGAAGAGGGATTTTCATTTATATTTCATTCATACAAACTGGATTTCATTTATATATATAGTTCTTGGGAAGGAAAGGAATATCCCTTTTCCCTTACAGATCTACAGCTGTTCTCAGGTCATCTCTCCATCCATTATCATATGCTGCTTCTTTGTACTTACTTTAATAGGTTTTTGTATTTACTGATTTATTTTCATATTATTTTTGCCTAATAGAATATAAGTTCCTTTGGAGAAGGATATTATTGTTTTGATGTCTATCCTCCAAAGCTGATATCCCGCCTATAACACAGAAGGTGATGATGATGATAATGATGATGATGATGATGATGATGATGATGATGATGATGATGATGATATGATGAATATAGATGGGTAGAATAGAAGTCAAAAGGAATTAAAGAAGTAGAAAAAGAAAAATCTTTAGATCCAAGGACAGAAGAGGAAAATAAGTAAATCAAGGTTTTAAAGCCTATGGGATCAAAAAAAGAAATAGAATCTTTTGGATGACTTTCTACATTTAAAGGGATGGAGAAAACAATTGAGAAAGAAGCAAAGAACTGTTAAAGTGAAGTATATATGTGTGACAAAAGTTTTAAAGTAGTAAGGAATAACCTTACTTTTTTTCAGTAAAGTATTTTAAAGCATCACTTAATGATCATGAAGGTTTAGGAGTGAAACGCATCAACAATACAGTGCTTATTTCAAAGGTGTGACAGGATTTTTGTTTGTTCATTTTATTTTAGTAACAACAATATTCAAGATGTGGATGTGCCAGTAGATAGTTAAAATAAAGATGAAGCTTACTTTACTAAAGATGAGAAATATGAAGTTTTAGGAGATATTAATATAGATGTTAAAGTCTTTGACAATAATGAATATCACATGATGATGGTTGAGAAATAAATACTATAGATATAAATTAAGGAGCATCAAGTAAATAGATCTTATTTCTTAATCTCTTGAGTCATTTTTTTCCTTTGGATTTGGTGATTTCTAAGATTATTTTAAAAGTTCTATGATTCTTTGATTTTTTTTTCCCAATGAGAGGTGAGTGTGTGATAGGAAAAAGAATGGCTTCACCATCCTGAAGAAGTGAAAGGAAAACTACTGACTTCTGGGATAAAACAGAATGATTACTGAAGCAACATATAATTTCTGAGGGTCAATTGCAAAAAACAATTTTTAAGAAGACAATATCCCTAAAACAAAAATTTTCCTTAAGTACTCTAGCCTGAAATGTTATCTATTTTCTCTGACCTCTGAACACGTTATCTATTTTCACAGAGCTTGAAACATATATTGCTTTTTCAAATTGATTATCTGTATGGATCCTTTTGCTAATTATTTTATGCCTCCTTGTATAGTTATTTAATTGTTTCTTATGTGTAAGTTTTATCTCTGTAGATACCTTACAAAATCCTCGTGGATATGGACTATGTATTATCTTTATTTCATATTTCCAAGGAGCGCTATCAGAGGTCTTGTCATAAACTAATACGTATTTATACATATCATGACATAAAAATTTATTCATAAGGAGAGATGTAAATAAATAGAGGTTCTTGGAGGAGTCTATTTTCAGGAATGCATACAATTAAACATATGATGTATGGTGAAAATAAAAAAAGAGGCTCAGACTTAATGCTCTAAGAAAATTTGACAAAGAAGAAGGTTTTTGTTGTTATTGTTGCTTTATTTTGTGGAGGGTTTTTTATTTTTTTATTTTTGGTTGGTTGTTGTTGTTTTGAATTTTGGGTTTTGGGTTTTTTGTTTGTTTGTTTTGTTTTTGCTATGTATATTAGAGAACCCTTCAAGGATCAGGTAATAACTAAGCTGAGTCTTAAAGAAAAATAAGGATCAAAAATGATAGAGATTAGAAGATGAATTCTGAACACAGAGTGCTTGATAAATGTTTATTGAACTAAAATTAATTCCTTTTATTCCTAGAATAACTTTATTTTAGATTGTTTGGTTTGTTTAGAAATGTAAAGTAAAAGGTGGAAAAAACAATAATATCTTCAACTCTGCCACTCCTCCTCCACCAGAGCCCAACATTTGTTAACTGCAAAAAGTGAAATGGTCACAGCTAGTCAGTCTAATTTTGAGTCTGACTTATTATCTAATGACATTCAGTTTATGCTAATGCCTTTCATCTTAAATTGCCCATGTGCTTATCAGGAGAAAAGAACAACCGCACACTGAAGGATAATGCCATCTTGCCAACCTTTTTTGGCTCTCAGTGTCTTTTTTCTACATATTCCAAGAAATTAAATTGATTTGACCTTTGTTGTACTTTTCATTTCTTAATGCCAAGACTTTATGCTTTTATGACTTTCTCCTAGATCTAAGTATGTGATTTGTAACTCAAAGTGAAATGTATACTTTGGTAAGCTATTAGGTGGCTCTTTTCATGGAATTTCTTTATTAGCTACTAATTAGGGTGGATATAAACTGAAATATTTGGAGAATTATAGGAAAAAAAGTTATCCCCATCTGTGACTCCCAATTATAAATAACTATGTCATAATTGGAGACAATAAGAGAAAAATTAAAACACTCTCAAATCAGAGGAGGAACAGTAGGAAGAAAGAGAAACAAATAAATTTAACAATGTCAGAATGGTTTATTAAAGCTTAACTTTTAAAGTGCAGCTACTGCTGGCCAAGATAAATCCCACACTACAAATAAAGCCATAGAGAAAGAGGGAAATCTGTTCATATGAACACATTTCCTTGAAATATAAATATTTGCAGTAAACATAAGGCTGATGGAACAACTGCCTTGTAGGTTAAATCAGAATAATCACAAACCTGTGTTTTCTACTTGTCAGGAAATTCTATTATAAAATATAAAAATTCTGTTATAGAATATTACTAGATTTGAATTATGCATGTACACATTTGAATTATAGGGTCCCTCTACCATTTATTCTAGTGGAGATGTGCTTTAGGCAATTGCAGATATAGAGTGGAGGAGAATCAAATATAAGAATTAAAACTGTAGCTTTGGGAGACATCCATATATAGGAAATAGTTGAAGCTATTCATGGGCAAGGAAATTAGTGTAGAGGAAAATGGAATAGAATGTCAAGCAATAAAATTTGATCAAAACATGCAGTTAGTGAAGCAATGTAAAAGCATAGTGGGTAATTTTTTTTTTTTTTTTTTTTTTAGGCAATCATGGTTAAGCAACTTACCCAGGGTCACACAACTATTAAGGGTCTGAGACTGAATTTTATGTGATTCTTTTTTTCTTAAAATGGAAATAATCAAGTTTTAAAGGTTGCTGAAAAACAGGGACATATTCTTAGTGGTGCCATGAATTAGTGCAATCTTTCTTGAAAGCAATTTGAAATTATCAAATATAGTGACTAACATGTGCATATCATTTGACCAAGGAGTTCCACTGCTACACATATACTCCAGGGTAACACACACACACACACACACACACACACACACACACACACGAGGGGAGGAGAGGAGAGGAGAGGAAAGGAGAGGAGAGAGATGAGAGAAATAGGTTCATGCAAATCAATGTATATAAACCAGTACTTTTTATATTAGCAAAGAACAAGAAACAAAATAGATGACCATTATTTAGAAAAGGATTAAACAAATTGTGATACATAAAAACAATAAAATATTGATTTGTCCTAAGAAATGGTAAACATTATGAAAAGAGTGAAACATAGGAAAATTTACTTGTACTGATAAAATATGAGGCAAAGTCAGTAAAATCATATACATAATGATAATGGAAATGGAAGGAACTGGCCACAATCAATCAGTCAACAGCAAACAAGCATTTAAGTGCTTTGTGGTAATCATTATGTTAATTGCTAGGGATATAAATACAAACAGAAAGAAATATAACTCTTGCCCTCAGGACATTTACATTCTTTTATTAGCATATATACAAATATAAATTTATTTATACATATACATTTATTTATTTATTTATTTTTACAGATTTCCATATGAGTCAGGTTGAGAGAAAACCATCAGAACAAGGAAAAACCTTGAGAAAAGAAAAAAGCTGAAAATAGTGTGCATTGATCCACTTTCAGATTCTATAAGTCTCTATCTGAAAGGGGATGATGTTTACCATCCAGAGTTTATTGGGATTACCTTGGAGCACTGAATTGCTGAGAACCAAGTCTCTCCTAATTGATCATCACACAGTCTTGTTGTTTCTATGTACAGTGTTTTCCTGGTTCTGCTTGCTTTACTCATCATCAATTCAAGTAAATCTTTTCTAAAAATCTTTTCTAAAGACTTTTCTAAAAATCAGCCTGTTCATCATTTTTTTAATAGAACAATAATATCTGATTATTTTCACATATTATAACTTATTCAGCCATTCCCCAATTTATAGGCATCTACTCATTTTCCAATTCTTTTCACTACAAAAAGAGCTGCTACAAACATTTTTGAACAAGTGGGTTCCTTTGTTTCTATGAAGCTTATATTCTAATGGGGGAAAATATCATATAAGAAGAAACTGAAAAGATAATGAAAAATCTGAAGATCCAAAAGTACATCCAGGAAAGGAGTAAAGCTATGATGGCTTGGGTAACCTCCTTATATGGAGGCCCTGGTAAGAACTAGTCAAAAAGAAGGAAAAGCTACAGGGGTAGAGGCTATGTCCAATATGAAAAATCCAGAGGGTATAGTGAATTTCTAGGGTAAAAATATCATCTTCTCATTGTAGGAAAAGTTCAGAGAGTCAGGACTTTTGTGAAATCTGCAAATACATAAAGACATAACTGAATTGGACATTCTTCTTAGAATAGAGGGCCACAAGGCAATTAAAATGAATTTTATAAAATTATAAAGAACATTGTCCCCCAAAAGAGAAGAGAAGACATCCTCATTTTATTCCTTTACATAGATAGGAAGAGGTCAGAACACATTCATATATTTTGAAGCTTTTTAAATGTATTGGTTGGGTTTTACTGATTTTCTTCTCTTTTCTTTTCCTTTCTTTTCTTTTCTTTTCTTTTTTTTTTTTTCCTTTAAGCATATGTATTTAGGATGGCTCTAGAAAGGAGTCTGGGAAAGATACTTGGAGAAATTTTGATGATGTACAAGATATCGATACAATAGTTAAAACATTTAAATTAGGTAACTCAAAATTTTAAAATTTAAAATAAAAAATATAAATAAATGATAAGAAAAAAATAGAGGAATGAGACAGAATGAAAAGTTAAAAAAAAAAAAAAGTAAAGTACTTAGGTTCATAAATTTAGCAATGGAAGGGAACTTAGACAATGAGGTGATTTTTTGTTCTATGAATAAAGAACTATAAGACCAAAGTGATTGCATGGCTTCTCCAAGATCACATTGATATGAGAAACATCAGAAGAAAGTTATGAATCTAAGTTCTCCAACTCTAAAGGCTACATGTTTCCTATTGTCCCCCACTGCCTATGGAAAGTCTAAGAAACCAGGAGAATGAATTAAAAAAGAAGAGGAAGTAAATAGTTTTAGATGCAGGAGGAAAAGTAATGTTATTCTGTACTTAAGGAAGAAAGGACATAAAAAGACATCCTATGGATAATCTCTCTTGCAATTGTGTGTATAGAAATTGTTGAATACTTGGGACTACTTCACCAGTCCAGTGGCCCTGATTCATTAGGAAACCACAATAATCTGCTCATTTAAATAGGGCTCATTATGTATAGAATATTGGGTTTTTGGCACAGTTTTGGACTGACAGGCTATTGTTATGCAGTCAGTGCTTATTTTAAGGGAAGTTAATTAGGAACAGAAAATTGCTCCTTGTTTATTACTGCTCCCAAACCCCAGTACAAGCTGTACTAATCCCATCACTGTGAGGAGTTGGGGGTGGAGGAGAAGAAGAAAATGTTCTGTCAGCAAATTAGCTTCTCACTTTTCAGAGATAATCTTCCCTTGATAATGACCCTGAAGAATAAATACAGTCAACCCTATTTTATCTGGCTTGGAAACAGAGTATTCAAGTTAATAGAGAATTACCACACTGATTGCTGCTTTTCTATGAATTACTTCAATACATTAAGGATGTATCATTTCTTCATTGTAGAAACTTCAAGGAATTTAGATTGCAGCTTCTTTCAAAGATAGAAGATACTTTACAGGAGTTGTATTCAAAAAAAATAATCACATAGGACAATGAATCACTATCAATTTAATTAGGCTGGTCATAAAATCTCCTGTTTGGTAGCACATGCAGTGTACTAGACCAGTGTGTGGCTAGAGAATCCTGGGAGTCTCCGAAATCCTTTCAGAGGGTCTACAAATTTAAAATTAATTTATATTTTGATATTGTAAATGTCTATAAACATATCCCACATAAACAAAACCCCTTTGGACAGATCCTCAATAATTTTTAATAGCATAAAAGGATACTGGAACAAAAATTTGAGAACCATTGATCTAGATTTCAAGAACCTAGGGTTATCACCAAGACGAGTCAAATAAATAATCAAATAGACAGCAACCATTAAGTGCTTACTTATTATATGTCAGATACTGCAGTAAGACTGAGGGTTATATAAAAAAAAAGGAAAAGGTCAAAACAAGGGCAAAGACAAAAACAGAACAAAACTAAAAAAGAAACTTAGAACAAAACTAGAAACAAAACAAAACAAAATAAATGTAACATTCTAGGTACATTCAGCATTATTTGATGAGAAAATACTTTAAGACTTCACAGAGTTTTAAGATTAATTTCTTATAGAAATATACATTCTTGCCACATTAGTAAACCATAGAAATGCTTGGTAATAAAGGTTTTTGATGATCATATGGCAGATAACTGAGAGTTTACTGTAACTGATGAACTCAGTAGATAACTAGGAAAAAAATGGATTGTGACCATCTGTTGTACAGATTATGATAGACAATTGAATGGGTAATGCAGAGACTGAGTCTAATTTTGTCCCTAGACATCACTTTTACAATGAGTTGGGGTCAGAATTCAATAGAAAGAAGAAATAAAGAATCTATCCAATACAGACTGTGTCTGGCCTTTGGAAAAGTTTTATTTTAATGATCCCAAGTATTTATCTAAGACAAAAGTAGATATTTTAAGATCAATATCCTTTCAGTGATATAACATGACTACAAGTCATGGAATTCCAAAATGCCTGAAATATTAAAATAGCAGGTCACCTAAAAGGCAATAGAGAGACGGACAGTGTTTTAAGTAGCTTATTAAAATATTACCAACCAAGCATGTATGATTAGAAAAGAAGAATGAATGTTCAAGTCTTTTGGAAAAGGCAAATTGTAATCAGTGAAGAACCTTTACATTATTCTCCATGCAATATCAAGAGAACTGGAGAAAGACCTTCAATAGGGTAGTAGCATTCTGCAGATTTATAGAGTGTCATTGAGAAAAATTGTCCAAGACTTTAGGGTATGATTGGGTTTCAATATATATCATTGTATGGAGCATTTGCACTGATGAAACCTTAAAGTTTTTAAGGTAACTGAAATCAGTGAAATATTGGCCTGTCATTTGGAAATAATTGTTGCTTAGGAACAGCAATTAATTATTTTGGCAGATCTTTTATTTTTCAGCTTCAAATATAGTTTCAAGTTTTTTTTTTAAGATAAGATATATAAGAGGTAACTGTACTAATATAGATGTCTTTTGGGTTTCAAAGTAAACAGCTCATTTAGAACACTTTGAGGAGGGTTTTAAAATAGAATATAAGAGACTGGTTTCCATTTGTTGGTTTGTTTAATAGCTTGTATTAGCAAGTATTTTATCACTCAAATTACAGTGAGGTTCAAAGAAAAAAAATCCTCGGTTTCATTGTCTAGTATTTGGAAAAGGGCCTATTTTTCTGCTTGTTTGAGCATGCAAAATAATGATCTCACAGTGTGTTTGTTTTCCTGACCCCTAGAATAAAAAAGCAACCTGACATTAAAGACTGGAGTAAAATATTAGGCTGCCTTGAATCCACTTAGTGGCATGTTTGCTGCCACGTTAATTGTTTGGACGCAATTTTATTCGATGCTTAAATTTTAGAGTAGGTTCTTTTTCTTCTGACAATTTATGGGAAGAGAATATAGCACAAGACAGTGAATAAGCCTGTGAGAGCCACTTGATTGATTTTTCCACTGTAACAGTATGCTGGATTTTGATACAACCTAAACAGCTAAGTGACACAGTGGAGTGTAAAGGGATAACTGGGATTCTTAGTTGAGATTCCAGTTCTGCTTATTATTTGCTGTGCTCCATTTTATGAAAGTCATGAAATTTTTCTGGACCTCAGTTTATCCCTTTATAGATCACCAATCATGTTGTCTAAGAGATCTAGATAGCATTATCTCTAGGATCACTTCTAGGTCTCTCTCCTTTATCTCACTCTAAATCCAATCAGTATTTCCATTTGATTATGTGATTATTGCTAATGTGAGATTTCTCTTCTCTTATAATTTTATCTCAATCCTGAAAACATGAATGGGAACAATAATACTTTCCCAATTAAGAAATGAACTTTGTCACATATCTGCAGCTTTTTCACTCTAATTTATTAAAGTCAAGACTTTTAACACTTTCAACTTTGTTATATGCATGGGGCAAAGTGAACAATTGAGGCTAATATGGAATACAAATCACTTTCTATGAAATTGCCTCCAATTGGGGGAGGAGAGGAAGGAATCATTTGAGTAACTAGAGAATAATGATAATATAATATAAGAATAAAATATATTTTATATTATATATGTTTACATATATAACTTATATATGTAAACATATATATTTAAAAAAAAAAACCTTAGTTCTCTACTTCACTTTAAGTATGAAAATAAAGTAGAAATGTAGTCATTGTTATTGGTTTTCAGATAATCTTATTAAGTCAGGGACAAAATATGAAGATCAGCAGTTTTACTATAGTTTATTTATTTCTAAAAATACAATGACTTTCAAATCTCAGGTATCTTCGTGGTCACAGACACACTGATGCATATATCAGCCTTCTTATATCTTGTTTAGCAATTGTGGCCCCTAAAAAGAAAAATCACTACTTTCTTTTCCTATTGACCAAAACCTATTAATTATCCTATTTTAATTTTACTAAACTGGTCATTGTACGATATAGACAGGCAGACATAGAAAGATGGATGGATGGATAGATGGATAGATAAATAGATAAGGTAGGATCTTTCTCTCTCTCTCTCTCTCTCTCTCTCTCTCTCTCATCTTAGAAAGTTGCCTGGACCTAATAAGTGTTAAGTATCTTGTTCTAGAACTCATAGATATTAAGCTCTGGAGGGAGGTTTTAAACCCAGGTCTTGAACTCCAATTTTATCAATCCAGTTTCTTCATAATGCTGATTCTTCACAGGAGGCACCATAGTATATTAGAAAGAAGACTAGATTTAGACTAACAGTGAGTTCAAATCTCAGCTGTGTTACTTATTATCTTCATGAAGGATCGTGGGCAAAGCAATTACATTCTCTATATCTTATTTTCTTTATATATATATACATATATATATACATAATTATGGGTTTGAACTTGATCCTAAGATCATTTCTAACTCTATGATTTATGATTCTATAACCATGGCACATTATATTGATGTAAATTGATAGTGTAGTTAGAAAATACCACATATATACATAAACACATATGTGTGTATGTATACACATATATAAACACATATATACCTATTATATAATTTTATTATCTATTTATCTATCTATATACATTACATATCTCTAGATCACATATAATACTATATCTGTATAAGCAAAAGTTTGGTGACTCTATTTTGAATTTGGTTGAGCGACATTGTTTGAAAAGGCAATACACAAGAGAGGTGGTCATTTAGACCTTATTTCTAACACACTAATGAATTTGTATTCTATAGCTAGTTTTTATATTTCATTAAATGACAATGATAACAATAGAAACAATAGTAATAATTAATGATTAACTCACAATTCAGCAGAGTTTTAGAAGATATCTTCCTCAAATAAAACTTTGTGAAATAGGTAATGCAAGTATTATTATCTAGTATCTACAGATATTAATGTTTTCTTAATTGACAAAACATGTGACCTTTTCTCAATCCTCATTCCTTCTTGAAATCTCTGCTATATCTTACCTTGCTGATCACACTCATCTATGGGATATTTTCTCCTTTGGGAGTTGTTATAGCATGTTATGACATTCTTCAATCTCCATTTTTTCTGAGTCATTATCCTTGATATGCACACTAACTGTGGATCTATGGGTAGGTACTGTCCTGACAACTCTTTTTTGTTTATTATTATTCTCTTACTTTGTGAGAAACAACTAGATGGCAGAGTGGATAAAGTGCTAGTTTTAGTTAGTATACCTTGTTAAAATCCTAGACAACTCAATTTACCCCATTCAGTTTCAGTTTTCTCCTCTGTAAAATGAAGGAAATAAAAAATTACTCCTAATTTTTAAAGTAAGCATCAAGGAAAGTAGATTATCTATTAAATTATCCTATCTATGCAGATGCATCTCATGACTGTAAGATCTATATGTTTAAGCCCTACAATCTCTACTGAATTCTAGTCTCACATTACCCACTGTTTATTGAAGATCTTATTTCATTGGAAAGTTCTAAAAGGAAGCATTATCTTCCCTCTCTCCTGAAGAACAACAACAAAAAATCTCCTTATCAACTTCTGTATTACTATAGATGGCACTTAAATCCTTCCACACAACCAAATTCCTAACTGTAATACTTGACTGTTCAGTTTCCTGGTAGACTTATCATCTTGCTTTTTTTTTCCTCTCCCATATAGCCTTTCAATTCTGTGTATTTGTATTCCCAATTAGTTATTTTCTGTTTTATTTCTTTGTAAGGACTTAGCACTATGGATTCAAATTTTTCCATTATCCAAATTATTTATATTTGTGATGGAAATTTTTCTGAATGATATCATTGGTAATTGATAGATTTGGTACCCTTATATTTGTTGCTAATTAATTTTTTTTAATTTCTCTTAGGCATTAATCTTCTAAGGACTATACCTCAAAGATGTCTCAGTTTTCTTTCATGCTTAAGAATTCCCTTTTCACCAGCTGCAGTCTCTTTCCTAAGTGATTTCTGGGGAACCAAAATTGGCCTCTTTCCTTCAGGCCTGGGAAAGTCCCACATATAAGATGGCTCCTTGCCCCAGTTTCTTATGCTGTATAGCTCTCTGGTTGAACATTGATAAAGTATAAAAGGCTATCACCATAAATAGGTAGGAAACATTTCTGCTTTTCTGTGATCCTAAGTTTCTCAATTCTTATTTTCATTCATGCAAAACAATCATTTTTTTCTAATCTTATTATTTCTTTCTTTACATCTCTCCTGTTATTTGCCTTTTTGCTCTGTTCACAAAAATACGACCCTAATTCAAGTTCATACCATCTCTCACCTAGACTGATTTAACAGGTTCCTAATTAGTTCCCAAGTCTCTCCCCAGCTCAAAACCTCCTTTCCTCAGCAAAAATGAGTTTCCTATTGTATATATCTGACTACATTGACTACTCCCCTAATTCCAATGATTCCATATTACTTCCAAAATCAAAAATAAATTGCTGTTATTTAAAGCTCTTTATACCTTAATCTTATCCTACCTTTCCAGCCTTCTTACAAATAATTCCTCTCTAGTCACTCTATGTTATAAGCAAATGGAACTTCTTATAGTTCCTCATATATTATTCTCTATCCCTGATCTTTGTAATTCTGCCACTGCATCTTTTCTGTGCTTAGAAAGCTCTCTTCTTACAACCCCCTTTTGGTATCCCTCATTTGTTGTATGACTAAATTAAAAATCTTTCTTTCACCTGAGAATTTTTATGTTTCCTCTAATCTGCCCAGGTCATACTTTCTAAGTTTACCTTGAATTTACTTTGTGTGTGTCTTGCATAGACTTATATATAAGTTACTTTTTATCTCCCAATTAGGTTGTTTCTTGGGGAAAGAAACTGTTTTTCCTCTTTCTTTGTATTACCTAGTGCCTGCTATACTGGTTCATTGAGGAAGTTCCTATATTTTCTCTGCTATATTAGCACATACAAACCATTTAAATTTTGGAATAATTTTATGTTGTTGTTGTTTTTGCTGAGGCAATTGGGATTAAGTGACTTGCCCAGGGTCACACAGCTAGGAAGTGTTAAGTGTCTGAGGTCAGATTTGAACTCAGGTCCTCCTGACTTCAGGACTAGTGCTCTATCCACTACACCACCTAGCTGCCCTCTAATTTTATGTTTTTACATATATATGTATACATATATATACATATGTATGTATAAAACACATATAATCTAAATTGAGGAATCTAACAAGTTGGCAGATTTCTTGGTATAAGAAGGCTTGAGAACATGAAATTTGATTTAACAACATAGCTGATATCACAATGTTAAGTTGATTACTACCAATAAATATGATGAGAGATTATGATCCAGCTATTAATTCCAAAGTACTGGCATACAATCAGATGACCTGGATTAAAACCTGGCTCAGATGTAGATTGGAGCAAAGAGAGAAATAAATGAAAATTAATGACCCTATCTAGTTAAAATAATCTGCCTTCATGTAACATTATATATATATATATCATGGATACATGCATTATCTATATATACATATATCAATGCATATATATTACCGATTTATATATAAATACACATTAGTATATATATATATGTATATGTATGTATGTATACATACATGGTGTCACCAATTTCTCCTGTCTTTCTCTGTATCAAAAAAAAAATTTAAGAATGATAGTTAATTGCCACTTTATATGAGTGGTATGCACTTTGAATCTTAGAGAATTTCAAAAGAGAGTAACAAAAATGAGTTCAGAATAATCAGGGAAGGATTCATTGAAAAGATGAAATGGAAATAAGTAAGGTTTGTTTCAGCAAAGAGAAGAGGAATGTCAGTGAAAACAGAGAGATGGAATGGTGATGAAACAATTTGTATGACAAACACTGATTACATGTTGGGCATAGTGGGATGGTATAGAAGTGGATAAGCCAGTTTTCACCTTCTCAACAGAAAAATGGACTAAAGTTTCATTTTTGTCTTCTCTTAGTCCTGATATCAAATGTAGAGAGCAATATTTTATAAGCTTGAGGGACTTAATCCTGTTAAATGTGATCTCTCTTTATCACAGCTTGCTCATAAAATTTGTACTGAGTTTCTGAGTTAATGAAGATTTTGTGTAGAGAAGATGCCTTTTACCATCAACCAACCTATCATTGGCTAAGTCATTTCCACTGATAAACAGATTGGCACATGTCAGTGTGTTTCCTCTTTCTGCTTGGTTATTAAAGCTACATCTATCAGGAGACAAAATGTTGTCATAAATGGGAAAAGCCCCAAAGTTCTAACTTGAGGAAACATGGCATCTTTTGCCTATTAATTAAGCCTCCTCCCCTGGCCCCCTTTATTTTTCTTGTTTTCTTTTGGTGCTTCTCAAGTTGTTTCAAGTCATATGATAGGTACTTCATAAATGTTTTTGATTGATTGATGAAAGTTAGGATTTATTTTATTGAACTTCATTGACCTTATTTTTTCCTAATTGCATAAAATAGTTTTAAAAGATAAAATACTGACAAAAATTTGGCTAATGTTGGTCTCTCTAAATGATACTGCCAGATTTGAGAATGTATTGTATATTTGTTATGTTACATTATACATATGTAATTTATATTTAAAGAACATTGTTCTTTAGTTCCTTCCAATTTCTTATGTGACCCCTATATTTTAAAGCTAGTTGAATAGAAATATCCTTTTTTCACTGAAATGTTATAAGATTTTTTCAATGTACTCAAAAGATATTTACCATCATAAGGTAGAATCTGACCACAGAATTTCTGGTTCCAATATTGAGAGAATATCAGTTATAAGTATTAATTTTAATGATATGTTTTACCAGAAAATTCTACAACTAGTTAATATAATTTTATTCATCAATGTATTCTTTAAATATACAAATATGTATACATACAGACACACATATATGTAAATCCCCTTGTGTCTAATATTGTCTAATATGTTGACCAAATTAGGCCAATATATTCAAATATTATTAGAGCTCTATTTAATGCTAACTCAGCACCTGGAAATTTCACCAAAAACATCAACATTTGGTGGGTAATAAAATTTGACACTTTAGTAAAGGAATTGAAGGAAGGTTGAGTAAGGGATTTGTGTGTGTGTGTGTGTGTGTGTATTAATATGTAATTTTCTCTATTAGCTTTTTTTAGTTATTAGTTGGAAAATTACAGAATAAGATACCTAGTTTTTAGGTGCTGGTAGAGACAAAGCAACAATTTAGATTTTTTTGTTTTGTTTTGTTTTGTTTTCCTTTCTCCAGGTACCTTTTCTCCAACTACCCCATAAATATATCTCCAAAACACTATTTCATTTCTTCTCTTTTCTTTAGGACTTCTTCCTTCCACACTTTCTACTTGGATTATATGTATCCCTTGTATGTCCTCTACAAATAGTAATAGTGCAGTTCTTGCTATTTATCATACACAATTTTCCATCTGTCACCACCATGTTTTTTAACTGCCCCACCTCCAATAATTTCTCTCTTCTCTAGAATCCCTTGATTACTTCAACACAAGTGCTACCTCCTACACCAGGTCTTACTTGATTTCCTCCCACCCAACTATTTCCTTCCCCCTAAAATCAATTTAAATCCATTTTATATATGTATGATACCTCCCCTAGTTAACCTAGTAGCTCCTTGAGGACAATTACTATTTTTGTTTTTGTCATTATATCCTAAGTACTTACTGGCATTTAGAAAATGCTTGTTGATTGTTTGATTGACTCTCTGGTGAGACTGAATAATACTGTTGCTACATTTCCTGCTGCATGCTCTGGGGCAAGAATCATTGCCAAAGCCTTTGGTGGATTAGAAAGAAAATGAGACTTCAAATCCCTTGTGTTAGACTATATGGCCTCTGAGGTTGCTTCAACTTTCTCTGAGATTCTATGTATTAATATGCATAGTAACTAATTCTCACTTTTGCCAAACAGAATTTATTTAATTAGTTCTTAAATTATTTTTATATCATAAATTTTAAAGTTGATTTGTATACATTTTATGATAATTACCCATGCTATTATGAATATAGGTAGTATGTTTCTTAAGTCCCTCCTCCACCCAATCATTAACCCTTGTTATTAGGTTTTATAAAGAATAATGGAGATTTATGTTTTTCCTTTTTCTTAAAAGGTGTACTTTATTTCCCACCCATCCTTGAATTTTTTTTAAGTACAGGCACACATGCTAGGTTTTATAATGCTCATGGGAATGTTTCCTACCACATTGCACACATAGATCATTCAAAGTGCTTGTGTGCTGAGATGATGATCTCCAGACCAGTTCTCCAAATGGTATTGCCTTTGTATGACTAAGGTGAATAACATTGTAAAGACAAACTATTCTTGCTCCCAAAAGACGGTAATTTTATTTAAATCTTCAGCCAAAGTTGATTAGCAATTCCAAGTTCAGTAAAATATAAAAGGATAATAGTCATGAAGGACAATTTGTGGTTAGTCTAAAATGACTGATTTGATTGATTTTTAGAACTCGTTCTTGTTCAAATGTAAATTGTGCTGTCAAACTTTTAGAGAGGAATTGCACAATGGTCTTTGCTCCCTTTTATCTATTTCTTACTTCCATTTAAAATTCTGTCTCACAGAATTTTTTAGTAACTCGGTGTCTAGTATCTCAAAGATTCTTTGGGGAAAAACATTTCTGCTAAGTGTCTACATTTACCACTGTGTTATTTTCCACATCCTGTGATTTGTGAGACTGTGATTTTTAAAAGAGGGGTAGGAAATAATTTAACTAGTTTGTAGATGTTTCTTTCCTTCTTTTTTCTTTTTTTTCTTTCCTTTTGTTCTTTCCTTTCTTCCTTTAGCCTTCTTTTTCCTACTTCCCTTTTCTTCCTTCCTTTCTTCCTTTCTTCTTTTCTTTTTCTTTTTTTTTTTTTTGGTGGAGGAGATTGGTTTTGTGATTTCAGTAGTACAGATCAGTCAGTAAGATTTATTAAGGCTTTCCTATATATCACACACTGCAATAACAGTATATAATACAAAGAAAGTAAAAAGTGGGTAGGGAGAGTGCTTAGAGAGTTCCCTGGGCACTAAGAGGTTAGAGCTAGCATAAATAATAATAACAATAATAATAATGATAGAGAGGAAGAAACGGATAACTGAGATTAAAAGTGTTTTAAGGTTTACAGAGTAATTTGTATGTTAATTCATTTTATCCTAACAATAACTTGGGAGGTAGTTAATATAAAACCCTGTTTTACTGAGAATGAAATTAAAGCAGAGGTTAAATGACTTGCCTATGGTTTCATAGACAAAAGTTTCTGAATTCAGCTTCAAATTCAAGTCTTCTTGAATCCAGATCTAGTGCATCCTCTGTGCCACAATAGATGCTATATCCTAGGTCTTCATTGCTTCATGCTCATTCTACAATTCATGCCAGTGTAATGCTTCTGCAGAGTTCAACCCAGTACAATAACATTATATTTCTAAGTAATGTATGTTAAAAAGATATTTCCTGTGTTAATATAAAAGGTAAATCAAAAGCTTTAGTGTAATTTTGTTACTAAATTTTTAACTTTGTTTCATATGGTATTTTGTGACTTTTTTTATGACTTGCTTAGTAATATTCAAAAATATTAAGTATTTACTATGTGTATACCAATAGCTTTATATGCTAAGAGTAACAGAAAGTCAGCTAAGATACGGTCAAGGCTCTCATGGACTTTTTATTCTTGTGGACAGGGGAAATGAGGCACATGAAGATTATGATGTTATATATATAATATAGCACATTACATACATTGCAATAAGTTACATAAAGTATTAAATAAATATGTTGGAGATTTACAAGGCAAACTAGTATGTATGATTGTAGGAAAATCATCGCATAGGCATTAGGAAAGATTTGAAAGAAGAAATGGTATTTGACTTGATAGTAAAAATAAGAAAGAATTCTTTAGACAATGTGTAAGTAAAGATATGGAGCACAGTGTTGTATATTTGTTAGATTGTGGTCCAACCCAACTAGAGCTCATAATACATGGAGGGATACAATATGAAATAACAATGAAAAGATAGAACAATTCAAGAATGTAGAGGTCATTGAATTTCAGGCAAAAACTTTCTATTTGTAGCTAACAAGTATTCATTGGTTGGTGTGGACCAACCAACTAATTTCCATTTCCAAAGTGAATGGACCTAAGTGAAGATAAGAAAGCTTTCTTATATTAAATCTTTTGTGTTTGTTTGTTTTGTTTGAGGCAATTGAGGTTAAATGTCTTGCCCAAAGTCATACAGCTAGTAAGTGTAAAGTGTCTGAGGTCATATTTGAATTCAGGTTCTCCTGACTTCAGGGTCAGCGCTTTATCCACAGCACCATTTAGCTGCTCCAGACATCATATCTAACAAATCAGCAACTCCTTTCCCAGAGATTTGACCGTAAGGTTACAGGACATTTTTCTAATATGGTTAATAGCACTACTTTCTAGATATTAATCTAAGGATTCTCAACTCTGGGATTCCATTAAGCTCCTGCAATATCATTCAAGATAGTATCTTACAAAAGGTTTGATAAACAATATGTGGATTTTGTAAATTTTTCCATGCTGAGTATAAATATAATTACCTTTAGTATGGATAAAAAAAATCCATATTCTGAAATGAAAGACACAAATATAAGCATATCTATTTTCATTATTTATTCAATTTCTTGGCAGAGTTGGTAAAATAGAAAACCAAAACAAGAAGGCTATACTTTGGGTTTTTTCAGAACCAATGTATATTACTTTCTGTGATACTACTTTATGAATATTTTTTTAAAAATGCATCTGTACGATACAAAATATTTTCTTTATTATAGAACCTTCAAATTTTAGCTCAGTTTGCTTCCTCCATTGTATTAAGGATAGCAGTACCAGGCATCGCATTTTAAAGATTTACCTTCCTTTTTTTTTTTTTTTCTTAAAAAGACAGTTTTCAGAGACATTCAAAATACTAATTAAGTAGTAATATGTTATGGCAGTTGTTACTTTCTGCATATCTGGTCAATGCAGTTATACATATTTGAACAATGTGATTAAGCAGGATATGAATATTTGAGTTAGTGTAATAAAGGAAGACCAGTGATTCAAATCACTAAGAAAATAGGAAATAAAATATTTTTAATCTGATTTTTTAGACTTAAAATAAATTCACCTGCAAAAATTTACTACAAGAATTCTTTGCTGACAGCTTTTGATTGGGTTACTCCTTTGTTCAGAAATTCCAGTTGCTTGCCATTGTTTACAAATAAAATATTCAAAAGTCTCAGTCCTGACATCACAAAATTTCCCATATTTGCCTCTACAAAATGTAAGTTTCTGGTCCAGAAATACACAATTAGTTAATTTAGAAATTAATCTCCCCCACTCACCCCGTTCTAACTATCCTTACTCAATGCTCTATCTTTCCCAAAGTAACACTTGATAATGTGGTTATAGCTATGTGGAATTCCCTCCTTGGTACTTAACATTACTCCTCCTTCTCCACCCCCAAGTTGAAAAGATCTTAAGTCCAGATTGCATTTTCTTCTTGAAGCCAATCCTGACTATCCTGGTATGAAGTGAAAGCTTGTTTTTCTGAACTCTTAGAAGACTGATTGTATCATTCATTTGACATATACTGCATTGAGCCAGCTATTTTACTATTAATGAGAATTCTTCAATTTTATTTGTTTGTATCACACCCTGCCACAGTCCCTAACAGTGACATGTAAGTAGTAAGTACTCAATAAATATTGATTTCATTTGACTTCTTCTTCTACAGAAAGAGTTTATATTAAGATAGTCAAGAGAGGCAGTATGACATAATAAAATGAGGCATGAACTTGAAGTCTAGAAACCTGGGTTTAAAACCTGCCAGAGACAATTACTTTCTGTTCTTTTTTATTAAGAACAAGCCACTTAACCTCTCTTTACCTCAGTTTCATCATCTGTAAATTGGGAATAACAATTGCTAATCTACTTCACAGACTTTTTGTAAGAATCAGATGAAATAATATAAATAAATCTCCTTGCAAACCATAAAGTACAATAAAAATATTTCCTATAATAATTTGTAAATGTGAACACTATTGTTTACAGTTATACTTGGAACAAATAAGAAAATAACAAACTCATTTTATGTGGATCAAGTGAAATAATACATGTAAAATACTTCATAAACTGAAAATGCCATGTAAATGTTTTATGTTATTATTAATAAGACATAATTCAAACTCAAATTATGTCAAAACTTAATTATCAGTTTTATTATGTTAGTTTCTTCTAAACAGGTAATTACATCTGCATAGAATATTAATTACATTAACTCTAATTAAAAAGATGTAATTATCTGTAAAAATGTATAACTTTGCTCTGATCTATTAAATTTCAGTCATGCATTTGGAAAAGTTTATTTTCTAAGTAACTTTAAATCTTAATTTTGTTTGAAAGTGCTTATCAACCACTGAGATCCAATGCACTTTGAGATACTTTCTTCCATGTATCATTATAATACAATAAATAGAATGATCTCAACATTTTTTTTCAAATGAAATGAGATATTTTATTTTGAGGGCACTTGCGCTTCTGTGAATTTCATTGGGCAAGTTTCATTTGCACTTAAAAGAATTTCAAAAAACGAAAAACATGTATTTGCATAGTTCTTTCAACAACTACTTATACCTTATACCATTTTCCACATATATTCAGTATACATATATAAAATGTAGTAGGTTGTTTATTACATTCTTAATTCACATTCTACTTAACTCTTTGGAATATGCCATAATGAAATTCCCCAGAAGATAATCGGAGCCGTAGGGAGGATTTATTCATTACTGGGACTGATGGTGGCTAATATCTTCATTGGCAAGCAATAGAAAGTGAATTCTTTTTGCTTTAAGACTTGTAATTATTCATGCTATTTATTTTATTTTATTTTTTTGTGCCAGTTTGATAAAGAGCAAGAATTAAAATGTTCACTAAAGAATCCCTGCTTACTGGCCTTTCTCCCTCATGACATTTATTTCTTCTTATGAAAAATATTTTCTGCAGGTACTCTCAAAATGCTTAGCTTGTCATATTTTTCTATTTTTTTCTTTATTTGGGTTAGATGAATTTTTTTTTCATTTTCCATCTTGTAAAAGGAAAAGTTCTTGAAGCATAGAAGAGAATGATTATTATTTCTCCTAAAATTCACAAGTTCTAGTGTATTCTTTCCTTTGTTTTCAGAGACATTGTCTTTTGACAAAGCAAAGATAGTACATACGCATATGTTTATGTTTAGAAGGAAAAGATTACAAAGCAGCCCCCTCTCTTACTGCCCTTCTCCTATAGTATTCAAATGTTGCTTTTTGCCAACTATTTCCACTATTCCCTACATCTTACATGGCTTAGAAAAGAGTTCACAATTTTATTTTATACTCTTTAAGAGCTATGATTTCCAGAGGATGGGGAAAGGAGAAGGTCAGGAAAGGAGATACAGATGTAGGAGCTAGCCAGCAGCCAAGAAGCTCTCCTGACTGGTCTACACCTGCAGCAACATCTGAAATGATTTGAAGACTGTAGCTAAACATTATCTTGTGTAACTGCATCCATGGAGCCAAAATCCATGACCTTGACTGCAGCAGATATTTTCTGCTGAATATTATATTATTCCAAGAGAAGTCAAATTATTCTTTCTGGTAGCCAGAAAAACCTCAAAGCTTTCAAAATCCAGCACTGTCAGAGGTGCCCTGAATCTGACATGGTGACCAACACAGCAGCTTAAAAGTGGTACCTATAAACAGTATTTTGACAGAGTTCTGATTTGCCTGAGCTGCATTGCCAAGGACAAGAAGCAATCAAAAAAGAGGCAAGAAAGGCTGAAGGGCTCCTTATGGTCCTCAAAGAAATCATAGCTGACAGAAAGTTTAAAAAGAATCACTTCATTTGATAAAGAAATAGGGAGTCTGACAATATCAAATCATTTGAAAATTGACTCATTTCCCCAGGGCTTTGTATTTTCTCTTTCCATTATTCCACTAGCCAACTCTTTAATCAGGAAAACAATTAACAGAATGGGGGGGGGGGGGGAAGGAGCCACTCTTTATTTTTAAAATAAAATATATGAAAATAAAACATGAAGAAGTTGAAGAGGGAAACAAGACCTTTAGTGGAAGTTTCTTGTCAACAATTTGGCTTGCTTAAATTTAAATAATTATTGCTTTTTAAAAGCCAGTCACGAGGCTAGTAGTAACAAAGACTGAGTGTTTATAGGGAGAGGAAAGGTTGGTTTATCCTATAGAAATTTTGGTTCTCAGCAAACAGATATATCAAATTGTCATAGAGAAGGGTCTATCAGAAAGGAAGATACTGATTGCCAGACTTTTTCTTAATATATACCATACTCTAAGATCTTTTTGTCCTAGAGTAAGAGCCTTTATCCTTTTTTCTAGTTATCTCCTTTTTGTGTGTGTTATCTCCTACTCAAACCCTTCCCTGACTCCCTTAATTGTTCTTGCTCTCTCCCTCCACAGATTATACCTGGTAAGGTTTATATATTATTTATCTCTAGTAGAATGTACTTCATTCAGAGAAGGAATTTTTTTTTTGTATCCATAACATATTGCCTTGCATAGTGTGCTCTTATTAAAATATTTTTGTAGAGATGGATTAAATTACTTCTTTATGGAAATGTCAATTTTCCTATCCTCTCCACTTGCCCTAAGATATGATCTAGTAGGTAGGAAAGAACTATATTTAGAGGTTTTTGATAGATTTGGTGGTTGTGCTTTTTTTTTTTTTTTTGCTTTTTTTCGCTGAGGCAATTGGGGTTAAGTGACTTGCCCAGGGTTACACAGCTAGGAAGTGTCTGAGACCAGATTTGAACTCAGGTCCTCCTGACTTCAGGGCTGGTGCTCTAACCACTGTGCCACCTAGCTGCCCCAGGTTGTGCTTTTTTTAAAAAATGTTTTTATTATGTGTTGTCAGCAACAAAACAAAAACCAAAACAAGTACATTTATACATTAAGTGACAGTTGAAACTGATGAGACCATTTTGAAATTTAAAGAATTGAAAAACATGCAAGTCAGTTGATTTGAGGCTTTGGATTGGGGCAAATTGTTATGTTCAAATTGACATGTTCAAATAGGCAGTATGTATATATCACATGAATGATGCCTCTTATAAAAATTATCAAGCTTTTAAAAGTTGAAGAGCTATAACTCTAAATATGATGCTTTTCCTTACCCAGAAATGATTCAGTCATTGAAATGGCTTAGGTAGGAATTGACTAACTCCTGTCTCCCCTCTCCCCCCCTAAAATATCATTCATGATTTAGAACTTCCAATGATCTAGGCATCAGGACTTTAGGATCCTGGAGTCAGTGTCCAGGGAAATAGATGAAAGTTTCTGGAAAAGGACAAAGTATAATGATGTATAGATCTCACTAGACAATTAAATAATTATTTATTAGGTGCCTACAATGTATCATGTACTGGGAATTCAAATACAATGTCTAAAACAATTTTTATTTGTATAATTGGATATGGAAGTACACATATTAGTGTATACAGAATATATGTAAAACAAAAAAAATGTCAAAAAATACAAACTAGTTAACAGTTATTTTGAGCAGGGAGAGCATTAATTTCTAAGGGAGATCAGAAAATTTCATTTTAATCTGTCTCTTCCTCTGTCTTTGTTTCTAAAATACCTGTATGGCAATCAAATTAAGCCTTTCACACACCTTCCAAGGGTTTTAGAGAGTTATAATGTGAGAAATAAATGGAAATGCATCAAGATAAGCAGTCAGGTGAAATTAACTAGATGAATCTCAATATATTCTCATTCTAAGTATATTTCAAAAATAGGCAGTTTGACACAGTATCTAATTATAATGGTTAACTAAAAAAATAAAAAAAACTGAAGACAAAGGACTATGGACTTTGCTTCTAACATATGTAGGACAAGGAGGAGGCTGTATAGTCTTAGAGAGAATGTACTTTGTGCTTCTTCCAATAATACAAAATACCTATGTATATATAAAAAGTATGTTTTTCTCCACCTAGGAGAAAAAAATCAAGAGGGCTGAAAGAATGCATTTTCACTTTCCAGATTATCAGGGGAAATGAATCCTACTTTACAAGGAAGGAAGATGTAGTTAACACAGAAAAAAAAAAAAAAAAAAGAGGGAAAAATCTTTCTTCTCTCTACCTTTTCCCACTTTTTTCAATTGGTTTATTTTGGAAGATATTTTGAAAAAGAATTCAGTCTAGAAATCTTAAATCTCACACACACACACACATACACCCAGCCCATTAATTTATCATTGAGGCAGCCCCAGGAGGAAATAGAAATAGGACAAGTGAAAATTTACATACTGATCAATAGTAAGATCAGGTTCTTTTACTAGTTGAAGCACTTCTAGGCTGGAGAAGATAGTGAGGATATTGGGGGGGGGGGAAGGAAGGGGGAAGAAAAGATGGGAGGAAGGAAAGGAGAAAGGGAGAGGAGGGAGAAGAGAGAGAAAGAGGGGGATGAGGAAGGAAGGAGGAAAAGAAAGAATGGGAAAAAAAAGAGAAAGGAGAGGGAGGGAGGAAAAAGAAAGAAAGAAAAAAGAAAAGAAAGGAGGAAAGAAGGAAAGAATGATAGAAAGATAGATGTGAGGGACTCTAAAAAATTGTGGAGAGAAATACTATAGATGGTACTGAATGCCTATCAAAAGAAGTCTGGCTTCTGCTTGAAAACATATTGTAAAGGGACACCTCCTACCTTTTCATATACTGCATTTTCTTTTTGGGTCAACTTAATTGTCCATAATTGTGTCCTTTATATATCTGACTCTAAATTCAAGATAATTTTTTGTGTCTATGGTGCATGATGTTATAAGTAGTGTTTAAACTCAAACAAATGCTCATGCTCAGCAAGCCTCTACCCCCCCCCCAAATTGAAGTATTTTTTCTTTACTGATATCCCTCATTTTATCTGTGCAAGGAACTCCAAAATTATAAATTCACTTCATTACTACATATTGTCATCTAATCTATAATTTTAAATTTAGAGTTGCCAAGGCCATGAGAAATTAAATGATTCATCCTGGTTACAGATCTGATATTTGACCAAGGAATGACTTTATTCTAAGTTGATCTGAGGAGAAGACAAGTTCTCTAGCCACACTATTAATATAACTATATAATAATAGTGATTAACAATGATTTTACATTAAACGCATGAACATCATTTATCTAAATAGTCTTATTTTTTGAAAAATTTCCTACTAGTCAAATATTAACCTTCAGCAAATATAAATACATTTTATAAATCCCAGATTATGTTTTTGAATCTTGGTTTCTGCATCTGTAAAATGTGTCAGAATAAATTGACCCTGAAGTTCTATTCAAGTCTCTATCTATGATAGAACATCCTATGATACCTCAACAGATTTGAGATCTCATCAATATGGATTATTTCCCCCAATAATACAAGTAGAAATATAACATGTCTTCTCACATTGTGTAATTTTTGTCCTTGTTCTATTATAAATTCCCCTACAGAAGACTGGACCATAATGAAAGAGGCCTTTTTCGGGGCCTCTTAATAATTTGGGGGTTCTATATATTCCAGTGAAGTTATCTATCTGTCATTCTCACTCTATGGGTTACCAACCTCCTATTTTGGTCACATGTGACCCTGGTAACATACTTTACTTCTCATCCTCAGATCCCTACTGGTAATAACCTATTTGCCATGCTTATATCTAGCATATATGTCCCTATATAAATAATACTAGTGCCAATTAAAAATGTCCTTTGAGAAGCATGCTATCTTTAATTTGGAAGGCTGGAATTAAAGTGAAGAATTGTAATAATAGAAAGCACCAATGCTTCCAACTACTAATATGTGTGTGGGGAAAAAACCTCAACACAATTCTCAAGTCTTGCCCTTGTGTATATGTAGCTAGGGATAATTACCTCACTATGAGGACATGCCTGGGAAAATAATTAGCAACATCTTATAATTGTCTGAGGACCAGAGAAAGAGAGGAAATGTGAGCATCTGTGTGTGTGTATGTGTGTGTGTGTGTGCGCACATATGTGAGTGTGTTTTTTTCTAAGTATTCACGTATCAGTGGGTTATTACTTTCTCATGTAAAGTTTAATGTGTGTGTTTATGTCATGGGCTAGCAGTTAAACTTCCCACTTCCTTCCAAAGTAATATTTTTTACAAATCAAAAACCATGAAAACATCAAGCACAAAACAACAGCTTCTCAAGTAACACTGGAGAAATTGTGTGATGTAATGCAACGGGCTCTGCAGGAAGGATTAGGACACATGAGGAGTCTATGATCTGATGATCTCGTGTTCAACTCATCTGCTGCTTAATTATCTTGGACAAGTCACTTTACCTTATAGGTCAAGAAAGACCATAAATGAAATGATCTTTTAGAGTCTCTTCAGTAGTCAAAGTTTTAGGATTCTCCATCTCTCTTGAGCAGGGGGCGACCTATTCTATCAATATACATATAAAATGGACTGAATCATTGCGCCATCTAGTGTCAAATGAATGAGAAAAAAATAGGCATTGACTAATGTATGAATGCAACTAAGTGTGCATTTATTATATATCTGTTATGTTTAGACACTGGAAGTACAAGAGGAAAAGCAATAAAGACTTTAAGTCAAGAAACAACTTGCTATTGGAATTTTCATTCAGGCATTACATGTAGGGGAAAAAACAAAAACAAAAGGAATGGGCAATTGAGTATATTCATTTAAAATATATCCCTTCCAAGAGGTCAAAAGGATACTCTAATTTCTAGAGGTGATATAATTGTTTTGTATGCTACAATACTCAATTCTAGAGGCAGGCTCACCTGTTTTTCCTGGAAATTTAGGTATATGAATGTATATATATATGTATAATATTCAAGGTTGAGGTATTTTGAGATATACTTTGTACTTGCCAGAAGGAAACTTGTCCTTTAGCCGCAGGGAAAGGCTATTTTTGAAAATGTTTCATTGTGTAACAAAAGCACAGTGATCCACAAATCAACACTATGTATTATCTATTAGCATGGGTTCCTATGAACCCATTTATATTGTAAATAAACAAATATTTATAATTTGTATTTTATATTTATATTTTAGATAAACATATAAGGGAAGTGTAATCTTGTAGAGGAGCTGGGATGGGAGGGGGTGATAATCAATTGAAACTGAATTAAAATTTAGTCCAAAAGTGATGTAGCACTATAAATTTTATAGTGCATAAAGGAACCTTAGAGATTATCTAGTCCCACCCACTTATTTCTCATCGATAAGAAAATTGAAATGCCTTGGCCAATGTCAGACAAGAAATAAATGACATAATTAGGACTAGAATTTGCATTTCCTAAGTACCAGTCTGGCATTCTTTGTTCAGACTAGCTTGAACAAATGAATCATGCTAACTGCTAATCAGTGTTGTGATAGAGTCAGAAGTTTAAATTAATATAAGGCAGCCAAAATAACTGTAAAAAAAGTTAAACAAATTGGAGTGGTTTTACCTCTTATCTTGAAAGAAATATTTTCATGGCAAAATGTATATATTAAATTGTAATACAATATTCCTTGTTAATATAGATAGATGTAAAAATACCATTGTATAACTTTAATAGAAATGTTTTTGCAATAAATATTAATACACTAAGTCTGTATATTATGTATTCTGGATGGGATAGAGGGAAAGACAAATAATTTTTTAAGAGTAAGGGGAAAGGAGAAAATTTTGGTTTTACAAATGAAGTTACACTAAAATCATAAAAAAGGAACAATTCAAGATGTTCATATGTAAAAGTATTAGCTTATTTTTGAATGGATTAATCATATATGACTAAGTATGAGTTTAATCATGGAATAGTATAGAACCTAACTATGATCAGAAAGACATCATTTTGGCCATAGAATAATGAATTTTTTATCCACAATCACTTTTGAAAACTTGAAAAGTCATTTTAAAAATCATATAGGCATGATGATCTATACTAGTAAGGAATATCTATGTGAAAATTATCATAGATCTTTAAGGTATTTTAAGGTATTATTAAAAACAATTGTTAGCTCCTCATAAATCAATCACTAGGCATTTATTAAAACAACTCTATGCATCAGTCATTGTGCTGAGGATACAAAAGAAAAAGCACAAAAAAAAAGTTCTTATCCTTAAGGTGCTTTTATTCTAATTTAGGAGACAACATGTATATATAAATAGATTTAAACAATATAAGTCAGAAGTAGATATATAAAACAGAGTTAAGGACACATAGCTGAACAGGTCAAGAATGATGTGTTTCTTAAGGCAACATTTGATCTGAATCTTGAAGGAATCCAGGGATTCTTAAGAGGAAGAAGTAAGGAGGCAGAGCATAGCATATATGGAGAACAGCCAGGGTAAGGCAGAGTCATGGAAAATGTTTTGTGAGTGGTTCTGCATGACTAGATTGTAAATGGTGAAGAATGGCTTTGTGAGGACCAAATACTGAAAATACTGGAACAGAAGAGCTTATGAAGAGGCTTTACATGAGAACCAGGAAAATTAATATTTGATTCCTGCTGTTTATTAAATGAGCTCCCAACTTTTCAGCTAGGAATTTTGAACTCTTTGTCAACTGGTCTTATTTTACCTGCTAAACTTATTAAATAACTCTTCCCCCACATGTCACTTCTACAATAAGCTTATTATCCTTTGACTTTATCTCTCTTCCCCTGCATCCCTCTCATCCTTCACATATTCCCACATTCTCACCATCTACCCACATTGTTACTACTACAAAGGTGCTTTTCTCTCTCCTTTCTATACTCGTTCCATAGGGAAAAGTACAGAGCTTAAATTTGTGATTTCATTGATGTAGAGAAACTCAGGGAGAGAAAACACTTCTACCAGAACAGATGTCTTCAGTAAAAAAAAAAAAAAAAGTCAGTTGCTCAGGGCATTGAGAAGATAATTGAACTGCCAGGATATAATAAAGATGTATGACACTACCTGTGTGATTCTGGCCACATCACTTAACTTTGTCTCAGTTTCCTAATCTGGAAAATGAGCTAGAGAAAGAAATAGCAACCATTTAAGTCTTTTGGCCAAGAAAATTCCAAATAGAGTTATGAAGTTATGAACACAAGCGAAGAAGAAAAACAAAACAGATGAGATGAGAATTCAGTATGTTTTGAGTCAGAGATTATTTTCTATTTACTATCCCAATTTATATATAGTATGTGTTTAATAATAAAACTGCTTATTGAATTTCAAAAATGCTAAATTCACTGGTTCTTTAAGGTCTTAATTCCAGATTCTTCTTATCTGTGGAACCTTTTTTTAACAGGTGCAACATATCAATGACTATTTTTATTTTATTTTACCAGAAAGATATTCATTCTATGATCACTTATTAAGTATCAGTTGAATACCTTGCCTTAAAACTGTTTCCATATCATTCATATTTGAACATTTTATTTAACTTAGATATATCTCTATTTCTCTATCCACCAAGCTCATCCAGTATAGCATGGTTGCCCATAATTTTAAATTAGCTGAATTTGAAACCTTGGATTCTAAAATAATGAAAAAAATTAAAAGAATAAATTTAAAATCACAAACTTTTAAAGACATAAGGGACCATAAAGCTTATCTCTTTCAACAGTCTCATTTTCTGAATATTGAAATCCCAAAAGAATGAGGTGTATTCCAAATCACATAGCTAATTAGTTAGAAAGACATCTAGGTATATATTCTCAGGGAGTTTTTGCATGAACTAAATGAAGTAGTTAAATTTTTATCATCCTAACATGCATGCCATTTAAGATGAGAGATTGATGTTTACTTCAGGGCTTATTAGTGAATATTGTGACTAGCTTTTTTCCTGATTAGGAGTCTCTAGTATTTATTAGGATAGTGTTGTATAAGTTTCCTTCTAAAATGAACTAAGTTTGATGTGGAGAAAAAAAGATAAGGAAGGCAGATTCTATCTAGTGCTAAATATGATTAAAACATTAAATATTATTAAATATGGCCAAATCATCAATTTTCCAATATTTATATCAATGATGTAGAGGAACAGCTGTATCCCCTTTTAAGAAGAGTGGCACCTTCCTTGATATAAGAAAGTACTTTGTAATGATTAGAGATATCCAAACACAAATGATCATTGACCATTATGTAAACATTGTATATTTTATATAATTTGAACCTCATAATTATCATGAACTCCATTTACTTTATGAGAAAACTTAGGCTCAGGTGAAGTGGTGTGAACAATGGTACATACCTTCCTTACCTTATTGTAGCAATTATTCTAAGTGCCAGAACCATTACAATTCCATATTCGTTAAGATAGAAAGAACCAGAAGAGAAAGAGAAAGAAGAGAAGAAGGAAGAAAAGGAAGAGGAAGAAGAATAAAAGGAAGGAGGAGTAGGAGGAAAAAAGAACAAGAACAATAAGAACAAGAAACAGAACAACAACAGCAATAATAGGAAGAGCAAGAGGAAGAAGAGGAGGAGGAGGAGAAAGGATATGAAGAAAGAAAGAAAGGAATTTGGAATAAGGGTGGATTTAGGATAGAGAATGCGCTTCCTTTTGCACATGTTAAGTTTTGAGATGCAAAGAATATCGAACATGGAGATATCTAGCATGTGATTCCAGGACAGAAGACAGATTTGGACATAAGTACCAGTTATCTAGACATGTTAAGTGAAACTATAGGGACTGATAAGGTCAATGGAAGAAATCACTCCAGAAAAAAGAATTAGGGGACATCCTTTCTTAGTGAGTAATGTATAAATGATGAACCAGATAAAAAAAATATCAAATGCTAAGGGAGATAGAGTATCCAGAAAAAGTCATGATTGCTTTTGAAATATAAAAAGACATCAAGTAGGATGAGCTCAGTGGGAAAATGTTATCAATTCTGCAGTTAAAAGATCAATAACCTCAAAATAATTGAAAATTAATGTTTAGCAAATATAAAACACAAACTTGACTCTAAAGAAGAGATATGATTTTGGGAAAGGGGGAAAATGGAATCCATAGCGGAAGGACATTGTGCATAACATTAAGTTTTTATGTACTGAACAATTTTGCTATAGGGTATGCATGTCAAAATATTTGTTAATAGCAAGTAATTAATGAAACATGGCAACTAATTTTTGCCACCAAAAATGGTATTGTGTTACTTATTTGGCACTTTTTTTCTTTTTTTCCCCTATCAAAAATATCCTATTAATGCAAAGATTTTTCTCTTAAAATCTTGATGTAGAGAAAGAGAGAATGGTGGATGAAAAACTTAACTTTCTTAAAAAGCTTTTCTAAATATCAGTGAACCAAAGTTCTGTGAATAGGATTTGATTTGGATTTTCTTTGTTTTAAAGCAATTCCTATTGACCTGAATCTTTCTCCTTCTTTTCACCTTTTTTGATTCTGAATCCATTCAATTTTTAACAGGCTGATCATTTTTGAAAATGTATTCTTGTGTTAAGAATAATTTTCAGTGTCTGCTCTTAATAACAGAGGGCATTACATTTTGAAGAAATATTAGAGATCCTCTAGGTCTAACCCCATTGTTTTATAGATGGGAAAAATGAGATTCAAAGTGAGGCAAATGACTTTCCTGAGACAATAGAAATAGCTGGAGAGTTCTCATAAGAACCCACCTCTTCTGATTTTTTCCTGGTTTACTGGTTTCTCCAATTGACTCTACTCAGAACACATCACTTTAAGTAATTGTCACTATAGGGACAGCTCAGTGGTCATCAAAGCTAAACATAGAATATGCGTTGCCTTAAAAAAATTGGTACATGTTTGAATTAATTTACCACATGGATATTTTCAAAATGAGGATTGGTCATAAACATAGGATTTCCATAAATCTCCTCTGCACACATTTGTGCTGTTAGCATTTATTTCTCTATTGAATATTCATTCATTGGGATTCTCAGAATTCACCCATTTTACTTCATAAAACAGTGAATCTTTGGTAAGCTCCTCATTTTCCTGAGCATGCTATTATGCTGAATGCAGCCTTGTGTTTTCCCTAGATTGAAATATGTTAAAATCCAGTTCATTTGACCATTGTGGATTTGTTTGCATGCTGTATCTGGGACTGCAATCTCAGACAGTCTCAGAAGTGCCAAATACTGTGAATTTGGCAAATCATAGTGTATTTAGCCATAAATCTCCCTTCCTATCCCCATACCAATGAGGGCTTTACTGGCTGGCAGCCCAGGCCCGCACAGCAGGTACCTGTCTGTTTTCCAACACCTATGGTGATTTAAACAAATGCAAATTGATGCAAAATAGAGCTATGAAGTTAGGCCACTGGAGGTTTTGAACTTGTCATTCCTGGTATTTTGGAAATTGTGGTCAGTTACAAAATTCATCCAAAGAACTCCTTTGCTCATTTGGGCCACTGATTTAGAAGGTTTGCATTGCCAACCCAGAACATGATAAAAATGTCTGAGAAATAAGCGGATTAAAACCCCTTGTAGTAAAGTTTCTTGCTGAAGTTATCCTCTGTGGACTGCTGGCATGAATATTCAAGGCTGATATTGAATTTGGGGCTCTTGGTTTCTAGATATACATATTTTTAAAGGATCAAGAGAATGACTTGAATTCCTGCAGGATACATTGCCTCTAGGACCCAACGTCTCCCTTCAAATAAGAGCAGCCCTCAGAACTCCAGGACTTATTTTGTACTCAGATCATATCTGAAGTTAAAGCCATTATCCCAACATGAAATCTGGTCTAAAGACTAAGGAAAGTGTGAATTATGTGCCCTTTGTTACATACATTTAGAAGAGAAGTACTATCTGCCTGCCACAGGAGGTAGACATGGCCGTGGCTATTAATTAGGGAAATCCCCAGCTAAATTGAAGGGCAATCTTTGCCAGGGGCAGAGGATGTAATGTTGGAGAAGGTAGAGGAAGAAATATAATCCAAAGGTCAGGCCAAGGATCCATATTAGAATGACAAAGTCATTTCTGTTCTACTATTCTTTATGGGCAGAGATCTAGCAATTAATTAATCAATGAACTTTTATGATTTTCCCAAGTATTGTACTGAGTACTAGGGAAGAAGAAGAATTCAATGGAAGAGCTCTTGCCTTTTTCTTCTTCTTTTTTTTTTTTTTTTGGAGCTCTTGCCTTTTGGAGTTTATTGTGAAAAACAAACTATGTACATATAATCAAAGACAAAGTTAAAAAGGGTAATTTGTCCTGTTAGGCACTAACAGTTGGGATAATCAAGAAAGATTACAAATAGAAGCTGATACTTGAACTGAGCTTGAAGGAAGCTAGAATTTGTAAGATGTAGTATTGAGGAAGGGGAATACTGCAGCATGAGGGAAGTAAGAGGAACAATGGCAGACAGGGAAATAAAACATGTTATGTAAATGAGATTAAGACTTCTTCATATTAATTTTCTGTATGAGCCCCTAGGGCCATATATCAAATATATATTTATTAAAATTAATTGATGACAATAATAATGGCAATAATAATAGTACTATGTTATTTAAGATTCCATTGATCATCCTACCTGAGGTTGGGTAAAGTACATAAATATTGCTAAAATTTCCTAGGTTATACTTTCTATATAATAAAAGGGAAACAAAATGTAATGATCAGTTAATAGAACTCTATACCACCAGGGGAAGAGAATAAATCCCAAAATTAAGGACATACTAATATATATATATATATATATAATGTACATACATATATATAATAGATATAATTTTCCAGATATAATAAATTAATCTATACATTTTTATTGAGTTCCAGGTAAAGACAAGGTAAAGTAGAGTAGTTAAAGGCATATAATAGGATCAAATCCCTGGCAAAATTAAAGCATATTAATTATTTTAGGTTCCAAGAAAAAGAGGGGGAGAGAGGAACTCAGAAAAATTATTGCATTCCCTTGGTTTGTTTCATAGAAGCCCATCTTTTCTGATGACTTGATTTCCTTATCTTTTTTATATTCTTTCTAATCCCTGTAATGGAGCTCCTAGCCACAAATCATCATTGCAATACAAACTCTTTGTTAACAGATATAATTCATTTAGTTAGATTAAAAATTACTAGGACTATATAAAGATTTATCAGTTTATTTTGCCAATCATTGTAAACTCAAAACACTGTAGAATTATTTACCATACCTACCTCACCCCCCAGTACAGCACATTTGAATTTGTTTCTTTTTTTATTCATATATTTTTAAAGCTTTATTGATGATAGAGAGGGGGAGAGGAGAATATGCATTTACATAGTACACGATGTACCAAATACTGTGTTAAGCATTTTACAAATATTATCTTGCTTGATTCTCACAACATTCCTGAGAAAGAGGGGAAACAGTTGAGAAAAACAAGTTGAGAAAACTCTTGAGAAAACACTTAAGGAAACCAAGGCAAACAGAAGTTAAGTGATTTGCTAGCAAGTAAATTTGAACTCAGGTTTTCCTGACTCCAGGCCCAGCACCCTATCCACTGGACAACCTATTGCCACTAATATATTTTGTGTTTATAAACAAACATTTCCAGATTGTCCCCAATCCATAAGAGTTCTCTTGTGACAAAGCAATTAAGCAAAACCAAAAATAAAGTGATCTTATCTAAAAGTATATTCAAAATGCTTTATCCATAATACTTCCCCACCTAATTGCATTTTAAATTGTTTTTAAAATTGATATCAACTTATTTTCTATTGCTTTTTTCCCAAAGAAAAAAGAAATCAAATTTCTCATAAAAAGAGATTGTTTGCTTTCTTGTGCTTTTTTTTTCTTATTTAAAAAATGACTTTCCATTGTACTTGTGCGTATATGTGTGAGTGTGTATTAATATATTCACATATGAATATTCTCTGCTCAGATTATGGCTCAATGGTTTTCCCCTTGTGTGAATTGACAGGTCAAATAATTATTTGCAATATACAAAAGCTACAGTTTTGAACATGCTTATGTTTCCCTAGTGTCTTTCTTTGTCTACATACACCAGTGGTACAGAGGAAGGGATATGGGATCTGGAATTACATTTGAATTCCAGCTCTGTTGTTCACCTACTGTGTGACTTTGGGCATGATACTTCATCTTCAAGCTCAGGTTCCTCATCTATAAATGAGAAAGATAAATTAGATAATCGTCAAAGCCTATCATTCTAATTATATGATCAGCATCCTTTTTTTTACTATAGCAATCTTAAAATTGCAAGCAATTTTAAAGTGTCAGAAAAAGTGATAAAAATAAGACTTCTGTTGATCATATAAATTAGGCAATAAAACAGTCATTAAACCTTAAATCTGCATCTGTGTACAGAAATAGGATTTTAAACAAAGCCAGTTTCATTTAACATTGATTAAGGTTGTCAGTAGACAATATCCCTTTGAAATGTTTCAGGGCTTTAGAAAGGTTAATATAGAGAGTAAATCTCTCATATATGAAAGAAAGTGAATAGAACTTCTTGTTTATTGGGCCAAACTTGCAAATATTATCTCTAGAACCAGATCATATCATGATATCATGATCAATGACATACATGTCATTGTGTGTATATTTATATTAATAAATAGGTGCACATTATGTTTTCTCCTATATTCTGATAATTCACCTAGATATGTCATGTATGAGTTTGAATATTCCTATTCAAAAATCTATAAGAGAAAAGAATATACTCTACTCCTAGACAAACTGAGTTCAAGTCTGGCCTCAGACATTTAATAACTATATGATCCTGGACAAGTCACCTAATCTTTCCCTGCCTTGATTAAATCAACTGTAAAATGAGGTTAATGATAACACTAAACACTAATCTGTTAGAGCTGTTGCAAGGATTAAATGAGAAAATATTCACAAAGTGCTTAGTAAACACTAATGTACTATATAAATTCTAGCCATTATCATTAATACTCATATATTATATTCTATATAAATATGTGGATGAAACATGTAAAAGAACAGAGATGTTGCATGTAGTATATAATGTAAATATACAAATGAGTGGGACATATGTATTAGAATACATTATAAGTAAGATATATAAATATATTAGAATAAGAATATGTGATATGTATTAGACTAGAATTATAGCACAGTATCAGAGTAGGAATATAGATTAGATATGGATGTAAGTATAGGTATAAATGGTAGAGGTATAAAGAGAGAGAAACAGAGACTTAGAGATTGTATATCTGATTTATCTCTGATCATAATATGGACAAAAAATTGTGTTCTAAAGATTGTTCCTTCATATATGACTCTAAAAACAGGATATGTGATTGTTTCTCATTCATTTCAGAGAGACTCATCATCACAAACTGGCTTCCATCAGATGATTTCTGTGGCAACTCATTTTCTTAGAAATCCTATCTGTCAAAAAAAAAAAAAAGAAAAGAAATCCTATCTGTCCACTATACCCTATCCCAATCTGAGTAACATAATTTATGGCCTTTTATTATGATTTGTGTGTGTTCATTCTGTGATCAGGACAGGAAAGAAAGCAAAGTCTTATGATGCACTATTCACCCCAGCATTTTCTCCCTATGACATAGTGACTTTAGAGATTAATCTGTTGATCAATACATATTTATTAAGTACCTATGTGTTGTGCATCATGATTGTACAGATTTCTTGATATTTTCTTGATATATTAAGTATAATATAGCAACAAGAAATTCCAAAGTGGAAGGGTACTTTGAAGTATACATTCTCTTGTTCAAAATACAGGTATTTTTCTCTGTTTAAGCTTCTGAAATATAGTTCTTTATCAAGATTTGTATAACTACAGGGAAGGACATCATTAGACAGAATTGCAACCAAATGTATAAGAACTTATATGCAAGAGATATCTAGGATCAAGGCCATGGAAACAGATGAAGTATGAAGGAACAAATAAATTTTGAAAATTAAAGCAAAGAAAAATTTAGATTCCAAGAAATCAAGTAGTTCAATATAGAAGCACCAAAGTCAGCAAAAAACTTTGAATGTGGATGTAAGAGGACCTACTGGCACAAAATTAATCATAGCCAAAGGGAGATTTAGGTGCTTAAAGATTCAGGTCTCTCTTAATTTGTGGTGGGTTCTAGATTGCTTCAGAGGGAATGCCATATTCTGTGTACAATGCCAAGCATATAGCAAGAAATTTGTCCTAGCCCATCTTGTCTTATTTCCTCTGGCCAAATTTCCTCATTGCCAAAGAAACCAAGAAAGCTAGTCTGCTTGAATATTTTCTTTCTGAAGGCAGAGTCAGATCCTACAAAAATTTTGTTTTATCTGGACTGTAGTCTGTGAGTACCACATGTTTGCTTTTGGGTTTTGAGAAGATTGAATTGTGGAGAAAATGTTGAGACTTCATTTACATGATGATTCCCATGATGATATGCTGGAATTCTTACCAGTCTCATAAAAGTTAGTACCACCATCTGTTATTACAAAGTCAGGGGCAGAGTGAAAATATCCAACATATTCCAATAGGTATTCTCTAAGCAGCTTTTTCCATCCAGTAAAAAGAAATGCCCATGCCCTAAAAGATATAATTTTTACCTTGAGTATCAAATTTGTCTTCTTCCTTCCTTCCCTATTTCCTCATTCTGCCAATTTGTTATGGGTGTTCAGTGGTGCAAATATTTGATTCTCTACTGGTAAGATCTTTGAATACAAATGACTCACTGGAAATTAAAATGGAACATAAATGCCACAGGCTGGATGCTACAAACACAGAGGAATCTACTGAAGCTAGCAGAGTAGAACCATCCAATATGTCTTGATGGTACCTGATTTGCACCCTGGAGGTATCACATGGCCAACCTCTCTTGTCAGAGCTCTTGTAGTGATACTTTAAATTTAATTGAATTTTCAAGAATGTCAGTTTTTAGTCATTGTTGTTGATGGCTCAATATGTGAGTTTCCTTAAAAATTCATGGCATCTATTACTATGTGTTTGATATGCCTGGTGACGTAAATATTAATTACTCAAAGAGTTAATTTGAATCCTGCTGATCTATATATATATATTTTTTTCCCTGTCTTTTCCCAGGAAAAGAAGAATATATTGCAACCTTCAAGGGATCAGAATACTTCTGCTATGACTTGTCCCAAAATCCCATACAAAGCAGCAGCGATGAAATAACCTTGTCATTTAAAACTCTTCAGAGGAATGGACTGATGCTTCACACAGGGAAATCAGCTGATTATGTCAATCTTGCTTTGAAAAATGGAGCTGTCTCCCTGGTCATTAATTTGGGATCAGGGGCTTTTGAAGCACTGGTGGAACCCGTGAATGGAAAGTTTAATGACAATGCCTGGCATGATGTGAAAGTAACCAGGAATCTGCGTCAGGTAACAGTACAATGGATAAGACTAACTGACTTTGTTTCCTGCTACAGCTGTCCGTGTGGTACCTTTAAACCTAACAACATGATACTACATGTGGTTTTCACTTACAAATTAGCTTTTTTGAAATTATTATTTCTACCAAGATGGATCTCCCTGTCATACTTGAGCAGGGGCATATCTAGAAAGTTTTGGGGCCCAGAGGCTGTTTCACACAGGAGAAAAGTTGCAGTTTCCCAGAGGGCTGCAGGGATTGTTCAGTAATTTCCCAGCTCTGGTTCTTGGATTGGTGTATTTTTTTTTTTTGGTATTGTTGTTATTGTTGTTGTTGTTTTAACAGTTTCATGGGGATCATCATGAAGCATGCACATTGGGGTCATTGAAACTAAGTTCCTTTTTTTGTAACCAGAGGACTGCTTTTACAAATGATTAGGTTTGGGGGGGTATTTTTTCCTTTCCTTTTGTGTTTTTCTTCATCCTCCAAAAGTGGGGGGAAAATCAGACAGATGACGTGAAGTATGAATCTGGGATTTTGCATATGACCCACTAGTATTCCTTTGGGGACTTTTCCTTCTCCTTTCTTAATGGAAGCCCCAAATAAACCAATGGCCTATTTATTGGATTTTTGTCTTTAATGGTGTCTCCCCATATATATTAGATCCTAGAAAAACTATAAATTTCTTGGTTTAGCCATGGGTTGATATATACTGTATATTTATCTCAAAGGCACAAAAATACAGTATATTCCATATATATGATTAGATTAGCATTAAATGTTATGTTTATATATTATTACACAATCCTTTTTAGTTACCATTTGATATTTTACATTTATTAAAATTTATCATTTTGTTAAGTGTTGAAAGTGACTATTTTCTGCCATACATGCCTCTTTTAAACTAATATCCTTTAACATATTTGTTGTTTCTCTAAACAGTTGCAGATTGACTGGATTATCTCTGGTTTTCCTTTACTAAAACAGCTGTCTGTTTCTGAGCTGTTAACTGTCTAACCTTTTCTCTTCACTTCTTTAAGAAAAAAAAAATACAAAACAAAACAAAAAACAAGGACTTAACTATATAAGCTAGGGAAACAGAAACATCCTTAGGGATACAATGTTATTCTAGCTAAGGCATAGAAGTCCACCAAAGTATTTTTGGGAGCCCCAAATGTCTTTAAGATACCTTCTGTTCATGCATGGATAGGACCCCAGCATGCTTTATATTGCCCTGGGAAATTTTACAGTCAGTGAAGTCACAGCAAAGTCATAGCAAAGGTTCCTTACTGTTCCCATCTCTTTGGTTCTTCTACTATTTCTCAGGTGGCAACCAAGAGATGCATACCACTAAAGAGAAGCAGCAAAGAGAAATGGGGTTTGGGGCACCAGCTTTCTAGATCTGCCTTTGCTCAGGTTACCCACCAAACAGCAAATTGGTAGCCCAAAGGAAAACTGTCCTTGTACAGTTGGGGTGCATGTGTGACAGGCCAGATACAAAATTCCATTCTACTCATTCTATGTGTCAGGATCTTTGCTTTGTTTCATTGCAGTAAACTGTGATCCTAAAGTCCATCAATATGACCGAAAGAAGTTTTGGAGTTGAGGAGGATTCCTTGTATGCAGTAAAATTGAGTACTAGGGCATTGCCAACCAATTCCTACAATTTTCTGTGGGAGGGAAGGGCGGGGGAGGGATCATTTGGGGACTTAGGGCAAGCAGTGGTCAGCTGATGAGCTTTAGGCCTTTGGATCCCTTTAACCATTTTAAGTATCTGTCAGTTGTATTCAGTGGAAGGAGGATGGAGGGAGCATTGCATTGCCATATGTCTGTTTCTGTTAAGGAGTGAGTTTATGAACTACAATCTCAGGACAAATCTTATTGCTGTAACCTCTGTGGGAGGCCTATTTGTTAGTCTGCTTTTTTCTTGTAAGATTTTTTTGCCCTTTTTCTATGTTACTAACATGCTTAATAACTAACATGCCATTCATGGAATGTTTCATTCTACTAACCGTTACCTTAATCAAAAAATGTACTAACATGGTAGAAACCATCATATTTTTTAAGTAACAATCGTTATTCTGTTCACAGTTTTTAATTTCCTTTCTCCCCCCTTCTCCACAAAGCACTCAGGCATTGGACACGCTATGGTAAACAAACTACATTGTTCGGTAGATATCATTCTAATTGTTTCTTATTTTGGGTTTGCCGTGTGTTTTCTTTCTTTCTTTTAACTGTAGACATCATTAACAAAAGAGGAACTGCGGTTGGTACTCTTCTGCTTACTTTGGACTCCTTCTTTCCATCTGTTGTTGACCTCCTTATTTTTTTTCCTGTTCCTGTCAACTTCTGTTTTCCAACTCACCTGTAGGGGCATCGTTAACGTTTCGAACGTTTGCATCCAGCTGTGGTTAACAAGGGATAAGACTAAAATGGTGGCTGGCCCGAGTGACCGCAGGCTTAGCCAGTTTCTAACCATTCATAATGCATGGCATGAAGATTTGGTTTGGGAATGATGGAGATGCCATAACCATTCATCTTTCCGTCATCACAGAGCAGTTTTGTTTCTTTGGTTCTCCCTGTTTTCTTTCCTTTTTCTTTTCTGAACTGTCCAGCATGTGCACATCAGCGTGGGCCGCTTCCACTGATTGTTTTGCTTCCTTTTTTCCTTTGGCATGAAGGTAGACACTTGCATGCTAAATAGCTGCTGCTCTATAGTGCAAATAGTGATGTCGCTGGATATAGCTTGCGCCCTTTATGTTAACAAGGTGCACGTTGTGATTAGTCAATGACAGACAACTAAACTTTACTAATATGTACACCAGCAAAACTAACCTAGGAAGCATTTTACTAACACCATTTTTGTGTCTGCTAAATAACTTTTTAAGTTGCAAATAGGGACTATGCTGACACTAGTTCAATAATCAGCTAAGTCTTTAACTAGCTTAGATCTTGTAGGGATAGTTTATTAGAATCCAAGACTAAACCTCAAACAGACATGAAAATGGGTTCCACAATAGGTCTCCAAAAAACAAACAAACAAATAAATAAGAACAAAAAAAAATGAACCAAAAAAAAGCAAAAAGCAAAAAAAAGCAAAAAAAAAAAAGAAAAGAAAAAAAAAAGAAAAAGAAAAGAAAAAGTCAAAATACAAAAACAAAAACAAAAACACAAAACAGGCATACCCCAGGATTGCAGTATCTAGGTCTGAGTATAGCGTGTCCTTTCCCTGTGCTTTGTTATCTAGGTGACAATATCAGTGGATGGAATTCTTACCACAACGGGCTACACCCAAGAAGACTATACCATGCTGGGTTCTGATGACTTTTTCTATGTTGGAGGCAGTCCCAGCACAGCAGACCTCCCAGGGTCGCCAGTCAGTAACAACTTTATGGGCTGCCTCAAGGAGGTAAATATCACTCATGACTCAAATTGTCACTGATTCATTATCCCATTATTGCAGGTACTGGAAATGAAAGTGTCTTTGCTGAAGAATGTTTTACAAATGATGTTTCCTGAGGTCAATGTCACAACCTTAAATGTCATTTAATATATTGCTTATGTGGTATAAAGGAGAGAAATATAAACTTGTTAAGGAAATATGTAGGAGTTCCTCCCTTCAGGAACTTATATCTAATACAAAATTATAGTATTTGGGATAGCACTGTATTGTTATGAAAAAAAGAGAGTTAAGTGAGATAACAGTGAGTGGTCAGCAAAATGTTGGGTTCATTTCCACTAATATGCCTTAGGTAAAGTTGTTCCTAAGCAGCAGCACAATGATTTCTAATAGCATTATTCTTCAAGCATAAAAAAGAAGAGGAAAGAAAGTGAAAAAGGCAAGTTGGTAAAGGATAGAGACTTAAAAATAATATGGAACAATTTAATCATATTTATGCATGCAAAATATAGCATGCTGAAAATTAAACTCCTAGTTATTTAATTGCATGTATGCATAAGACTAGTTTGTGCCCCCTTTTAAAAAATCTCTTAGGCTGCTATTTTTCTCCTCATCCTATAAAGTCAGAATGTTGATATAGTTCCTGACAGTAAGTGTTGTTAGAGGGTGGAATATGTAATACTATAATAGAAATTATATTTCTGATGAACATTTGTATGTTTCAATTGTCTGATTTCATTCATGCCTATCCCCTTTTTTGTAGTTCCTAGAATGAAAGAGCCTTGTTTGCATGGTGAACATTTGACTATGTGTACTTTGACAGTTTCAAGTTTGGTGATTTTGAGCTTATGGATGATTCTATCTTGTTGCCATCTATGTACAATGAGGCTCATTCAGAAGGAAAATATTTCTATGTGAATTTGAGTCAGTAAGAGATGGGAGGGGTGGCATCATGAACAGCAAAAAATATTGGTCCAGATGCAATCAGAGCTACAGACAGAAGTCTCTTGCCCTGAGTCATCCCTGCTATTTTAAATTCACAATGTTCTTTTTTGTTTTCTCTTTGTAAGAGAGAACTCTGGAGAATCTTCAAAATGGTATAAGTTCAATAAGAACAAAAGAGTTCATTTCTCTTAGGCTAACTCTAGACATAACAGGGAGAAAAATGTGAAATACTATTCTAATTACTAATTTTAGTGTGGATTGTCTCCTGAATGTCTATTATATCAATGAGTATTGGATTTTTCATCAAGTGACCTAGGTTCTCATCATAGCTCAACCTGTATGACCTTAGCCAATATTCTTAAACATGTTTCTTGCTATAAAAGAAAGTGATTAAAGTAGATGATTTTTCACTTCTAAATTTAAAGTCTTATGTACTAGCATTGATCTTGGTATTGTAAGAAATAGTAAAACAAGCAGACAGATCTGTATATAGTTATGGATCATGCCCTGAAGAAATTTACATCATTTGAACAAATGAATTATTAACAATTCTAATTTAATCATGGAATAATATTCAACTTCATATTGAAGGACTACATTATATGACAAACCCACTGAAATTAATCTTAACAAAAGTATTACTTGAATTTGTCCTCCGAGAAAGAACTGAATGGGTAGAGAGGAATAGGATTGCTTTTGATAAATAATGAATGAAAGATATGAAAGAAGTGGGTAGGTATAGTTTAGATGCATTCAAATAGTTTATAACAACCAATTTTCCTGGATAACTAAAACCATACCTGGCCTATCTCTTTATCTTAACTTCATTCTAACATCTCATCTCTTAACTTTTCACTGACTTGAATCCAGATATCTTTATTTTTCCATTTACCTTACTATAACATAGCAGTTCAGAATCAAATTTGAATGATGGAGCAGTAAAGGGTCCTTGCCAAGAATGAGGCTAGACATTTAATGGGGACTTCCCATAGGAATATCCTTAATGATGAATAAAAAAAGAAGGGGATTATCTTCCTGTATACCTTAATCTGCCACTAGTGCCACTAATTCATAGTTTGAATTTGGGCAAATCACTTAACTCCTCTTCATTTCAGTTGTTTCTGCTGTAAAATTATGTGACTCCATCATGAAATCTAAGAATCAATGGTTTAGTTGACCATATTTTTATTCTATATATTATAAAACTACATGTATATCTTTAGTTCTTAAAAAAGGAGCACTTAGATAAATCAGCTGGGATTCCTTACACTGAAGATACCAGCAGATTAAATGATGTTTTTCTTTTTCCTCTATTAACTGTTATAGAGCAGGACAGCAACTGGTTTTACCAATTATAATCAAAATAGTCCTAAATCCATTGTTTCTATGTGTTAATATAGCTCAGTTGACCATCGTTTTTATAAATTTTTTGTCATTCCTCTCCTAGTCCAGCCCCCATCAACTCTGGCAGACTCACAAATACAAGACAGAACAAGCAATGAACAAAGAAGTATGACCTACTAACAGACAGCATTGTATTGACTGTTTCTGCGACCACACAATGAAATACTTGTGTGTCCTCTGTAGATTTAGAATCAAAAAAAAAAAAAAAAGAATGAAAGCACTCCTCTTTATTGACTCTGCACGTTCAATTTTTCTCTCTTATAAAACTCTGCCAAATGTTAGCAGCCAGCTCCACCTACTTTTTCTTTGACTTTTGTAATTGGCTTCATGTACTTCCCTCCTGTCCTGTAGTGATGGGTAGTGACAGTAGCTGCGATTGCCCAATAGATCAAAAACATGGGACAACTTCAGAGCTCTTTGATCCTGAGCAATTTCCATCCTTGTCTGACTTTAGTCTATTTAGAAACCCCCACTCTTCCTTGACTTTGAGCCTAAGCATGGAATAAAGCTTCCATAAAGTATCATGGATTTGAAGTTAAACCATATTCATTCAGATGTGCAAGCTTTGTCAAGTTACTGAAGCAAAAGAAAGGGAAGAGACATCTGATTTTTTTAAAGGCAAAGGTTTCTATGAAATGAATTTTATAACAAAATGTATAATTCTAATATCCTCTCTCTTAGTTCTTGCAGTTAAAATCCAGTCTGTTTTAGGTAAATCTGATTTTAGCTTTTTTTCCCTTGAATTCCAATTAGGTCACTATCCAGAATTTATGAAAAGTGCCTTTTGCCTTCCAATGAACGAGCAAATACATTCATTTCAGGTTATTTGGAGCTGTTTCATATTCCCATTTGATTTTCAGTATGGAAATGTCTAAACTTTGGAAAGAATTTTTTCCAACAAGTCTTATCTAAAATAACACTGAGTTACAGAGAAAAGAGCAAAGGCATTGGAGTCAATGTGGATCACAGTTTGAATCGTGCTTTTCTCTTCTTTTGTGATCCTGATCAAGTTACACTTCCTTGATTCTCATTCAGCTTCCTCATTTATGGGGTTGTAGACTACAAATCTCTACAATCCTTTCCAGTTCTATGACTGTAACCCAATGAATAGTGATGTCATTTGGTCCTCTTCAAGAAACAAAGGACAATAACCAACCAATCAATATTTTGTTCTGTTTCTTTCTGGAAAAAAGTGGTATTCTTTTCATATTGTGATGTAATAGAAGTAGAAGTAACCTGAGAGTCAGAAGACCTGAGTTTGAATCTGTCTTTTCAACCTATTTTTTTAAAAAAAAATCACTATATCACAAGGACTCCTGCTTTGTCTTCTTTAAAATTAAATGGTTGGATAAGAAGACATTTAAAGTCTCTTTCAGTTCTGACATTCTAATGTTCTAAAGTACACATTAATTAAAGAGAACTACCACATATTGTTGACACTTTAGTTTACACCCTCATCCTTCTAAGTTTTAGAAATTAAAAGTAAATCATTGATTTATATCAAGATAATCCATAATGTAGTAGCATTCTTTCTTTATAGCTTTTGTTCCTTCTGGATTCAGCATTTAACTTCAATGGAATATTATTTTGGAGTCTATTTATTTTCCAATAACCAAAGGAGAACCAACAGCAAAACCATTTATTTTATTACTTGCAAAGCAATGACTTTAGTGCTAGGAATTCAAAGAAAAAAAGGGAAAAGAAAAGAAAGAAAATAAACAACCCTTGTCTTGGAGAAACTTGCTGGGGAAAGGGGTCACAAGCTTAAATAGATAAATAAATATGAGATAACTTGAAGAAGAAAACTAACAATTAGGAAGATTGGGAAAGTTTAGTTGAAGCCTAATTAGTTATATAAAAGTCTTTGAAACTTTCTCTAGATTTTAATTTAATTAACAATGCTGAAGATAGTTTTTTCTGGTATGCCTTCATTTGCATTAAGGACAATCCATTGATATTGACATTCCCTTAGAAAGCAAATGCAACAAAGTCAATCACCATCAAATTCCTTGCTCATTCTTGGAAGCTAAGAAATTTCAGGCCCCAGCGGAAAGACTTTCTGCTAAAACAAACAAAAACTGATTCCTTCTTATCAGCCAGATTTTTAAAGTGACTTTTAAAAAAACCCATCAATAAAGAACCTTTGTGGGAAAACTAAACAGTGGACACTGAAATGCTAGTTGCCTAATAAATTATTTCTTTGTTTTTCAGTAAACATATTTAGCACTCTGTAGGATATCAAAGAAAGAAAAGCCATTTTAGACACTTGCAATCAAATAAGGACCAGATGACTATAATAATCATTAACATTCAAGTAGCACTTTAAATTCTGCAAAGTGCTATATGTATATATCTCATTTTACCTTTACATCAGTTCTATATGTTATGCACATTTTTCACATGAGGAGAATGAATTTGAGTGAGATGAGGGGACTTGCCCAGGGTTACCTAGCTAATAACTGAGAAAGGATTTACACTCAGATCTTCCTGACTGGAAGGTTAATACTCTATCCAAGATGGTGCCATGTTGCCTCATAGATATACACATTTGCTTTCCATTATTTTTAAAATATTTTTATTTTCTGCATAAGAGCAATAAAATTGGTTAGTATATATGCAACATGACTTTGTAAAGACATTTTCAAATGCAGGTTAAAATCATCTTTTCCATCTGTTTCATTTAACTTCACATGCCTTTCTCTCTGTTTAGAGGAGCAAAAAAACCAGTCTGGCCTCATGGGTATTCGTAGGATGTTACCCATCAGTGAGAGCTGTTTTGCCAACTCACTCATCTTCACTTGAAAAAAAAAACAAGTTTGTCCACTATTCATTTCTTTATCCCATTGTACCCCTATAGTTCTTTGAAATCAGTATTTCACCCTTGCAAGGTGAACATTCCTTTACGCTCTTTTGTACATGGGAAAACAAACTCAGGAGGTGGGAAAGCTTTTCATTTTCAATAAAAAGCAACCCTGAAAAGTCTTTGTTGGAGGCCAGTTTTAAGCCATATGTGCTCACCTACGGTTTTAGAAACAGCCATTTGAGTGCAGAAGTTGCCTGTGAGAGGTAATTTTCTATCTTGTCTTATAAAGTTTCTTGGAATGAGACTGAGAAGTAGTTCTAGGGGGAAAAATAAGTGAATTGCTAAGGGGAATTAAATCCCTACTGAAAATTTCATCAGCCTAATTAGATCAGCACAGCCTTTAATTACTCTTATAAACTTTTAACTCTGAAAATTTGGAAGTTGCTGAAGGGTGGATGCTCTTCTATGAAGTGAACAAAGAGTAGAAGCATTGTGTCCCAGTGGAAGTGGATGGTAAATTCTGTTATGAACAGCATAATTGTCAGAGATGTACCCTCAGCATCATAATTGCTCTGGATCCCAGCAAAGGCTTATTTGGAACAGTTATTTTACATGTTTTGTCAACAATGTCACCTCCAACCTCCTCCTTTTGTGGCATCCCAGGAATTTAGCCTGGCATCAAATTAGGCCATAGGCAAAATTTTGATGTTATAGATGTTTGCTTTGTTGTCTCTTGATCTCTGTTCTGAGAACCATACTAATTATCAGTCTTTTGGAATTTAACATTAAAAAATTCCAGCTAGAACTTTAAGCTAATATGCCAAGTACATTTATACTTAAACCTCATAAAATATTAGTGAATAAGGATTTGTTAAGCACCTATGATGTGCCAAATACTATTCCCTGAGGGTACAAAAAGCCAAAAACATGTGAGTTGAGAGTTTTGGTCTCCTATTAATATAATTTTAGACATTTAACAGGTAGTGATAATTGGAGGAAAGCGTACCCATAACAACACATAATATAAGCATTCACTAACAACCAGTATAATACAAGTGATACCTTGATTATCTCATTCTTTAAGACATTTTCTCTATGACTTCTTGCTGTCTCCAGAATATTTTGTCACATATATACTCCTGTGGCCCTTCCCAGTGTAATTTAGCTTTTCTTCCTCACTTGTTTTTCCATCCATTTATTCAACTTATATTATTTATTGTTCCCAGTCTCCATAGGGCTAACCATCAGAACTATCCATTTTATGGCCTAGCTTATCTGATGAACTTTCTGCTAATAGTTTAGGGGTAAAGATATCCTTTCTCTAATTTTAAACATAAAATAAGTGAATATGTTTGTATGACTTTCTCAATATATTAATTAGCCAGTAGAAGAAGAGGGTAAAACAATGGCTGATCAGTGAAGGAGAATTAGTCACCCCTTAAATCAATATATATATATATATACATATATAGTTGTCTTTTCTGACAACTATACCTGAGCTCTATAAAAATCCTTAGAGGAAAGAGAGAAGAGGGAGAAAACATGGGGGAAAATGAGTGATGAATGTATCCTTCAATTTCTAGTTGAAATAGAAATCATCCTAGAGTAAGGGGAGAGTAGATTATTATGTGAGTGATTTCTAAAGTGGAAAGGTTGGTGCTGTTCATAAATATGCTCACACATACAAATGTGTGTGCATGTGTGTGTGTGTGTGTGTGTGTGTGTGTGTGTGTGTTTAGAATGTGTATCACTCTTCAGTATTGACTGAATGGGAAACCATAGGTAAAAGTAATCCCCGTAATCAATAGTCTCTTCAGGTTGAGAATAGGTATTCATTGAAGTTCCCTGTTACTTTTCAAATTTGTGATTCAGTGATTCTTTTTCCCTTGAAGTATCAAGATAGGGAGATAAGAAGTCAAGATTTAGATTCAGAGGGTCTGGAATCAAATTCAAGTTGTGACACCTGCTTTTTGAATATTTGGACAAATCACCAAAATTTTCTGAACCTATATTTCTGTTTGTCAAAATGAGAAGGTAGGGCCAGATGATCTTTGAGGTCCATATGAGCACTTCTTTAATTATCCTTCTTTCCCTAAAAAGCAGGACATTAATGGAATTAATAATCCTCTGAACTCTGTAACCTCACTTTCAGGAAATTCTACCTGTTTCATCCAGGGCTCCAACATATTTTATATAAACTAGCATCTGCTTCAACTAGCATTTATTATTCAGTTGTCCAAGATATCAGGTAGGGGCTAGGAATACATATGCAAAGGGGAGAAATGTCTTTCTCTTGAAGGAACTTATATTCTATTGGGGGGAGGATGTTGTAAATAGATGTGTAAATGTAGAAGAATCTGAGGAGTGTGAAGATACTCTGTAGGAGACAGAACATAAAGTGAGAGTTGAATGTAGCTGAAGAGTCCAAAAGACATAGATAAGAATGGAGCAAAATGATTGAATCAGCATGAAGAAAAGAGATGGAAAGATAAATACAAAGAACAGCAAAAGTAAGATAATTTAGCTGGAACATAGTGGTTTATATGAAAGGAAATTAAATGAAATAAGTCTGGGAAGGTAGTCTAGATTAAGATCGTGAAGTAGAAATCATCCTTGAGTAAGGGGAGTAGTAAGTTACCATGTGAGTGATTTCCAAAAGGGAAGGGTTGGTTCTCTATATAAATATGCCCACATATGAAAATGGGTGTGTGTGGGGGGGTGTATGTGTGTGTAGTGTATGTGTGTGTAGAATCTGTATCATTCTTCAATATTGACTGAATGGGAGACTTCAGATAAAGGTAGTCTCCACAATCAATAAATAGTCTTTTCAGTTTGAGGTTGGACTGGGTATTCATTGAAGTTCCCTCTCACTCTTCAAATCTGTGATAGACAGACAGATATGAATTTCATGGATTCCCCAAGTCACCATCTAATATTAAGAAGTAAAAAACCAGAATTCTTCAGATCATCAGTAAAGGGCTAAAATATTCTCTGTCTGTAAGATGTTTTTAGCTAATTTAATTTAGATATTATTTTTTTTAATCCATTGATTGATTAGAGTGTCCTCATCTGTTTCTATGTGGTATTGGGTCATAATATAAATGGAAAGAAGAGTGGATAGAGCAACAGGCCCTAGGCAAGACACCTAATCTCAATTAGCCTTAGTTCCTCACCTATAAAATAAAGTACTTGAACCAGAAGGTTTCTCAGGCCTCTACCAATTCTAAATCTATAATCTTATGTTCCTGACTTTAGAGTACTTAGTAATAAATCATTCTTCCCACCTTTTGGCAAGATGATGACAAAAGGGTTCTGAATGAGGTTTCTCCCAGGTTTGAGTCAATGATCATATGATGCTCAAGAGTTGCCTGAAGAATCATACAGCAAATGCTAGAAGCCAGATTTGAATTCAGGTCTTTCTAAAACCCAGCATTTTGTTACTGAGAAGGCACCACTAGATTGCTGCCAGCTTATGTTTGTCCTTGGTGTTTTCTTCTCTTATCCCCCATTCTCTTTCTTCCTTAAATACCAAGATAAAATAAATGTCAAGGGTAGCATTCAAAGGGAAGGAAGAAAGTCATCAAATGGTGAATGAAGTAATATGGTGAAGAATAAAGGAACAATTTTTTTTTAATAAAGCTTTTTATTTGCAAA
>JAJPUD010001376.1:0-17702 GCA_023553655.1 Myrmecobius fasciatus
TTTTTCTATAATAGTGCAATATAAAGAATACTGAATATGGATACAGAAAACCCCTGGATCAAGATTCATCTCTGCAGTTAACAACATGTATGATTTTGAACAAATTATATGATTGCAAATTAAACCAATTATATTGAAGTATATTTCTTAAAATATTATTCCAAAAGATTAAGTTCATGGATTCTAGTTCAAGAATACTATAAAGCCAGATGGAGCCCTGATTTTTGAGACAGGAGACCATAGTTAGAATCTCAGCTCCAAAATGTATTAGTTGTGTGAATATTTAGAAGATACTTAAACTCTGTGTCTCAGCATCTTTATATGCCTACTGAGGAAATAATTCTATAAGAAATGTCTGAAGTTTGTCACAAGATAAATATTAGAAAGGACTGTGTTATATTAAAAAAAGAAAACTGACTGGAAGTCCATAGGTACATGTATTTAAATGCCAATTCTAAAATGTTCTAGCTGTTTAACTATAAGGAAGTAACTGCACTTATAAGAGTCTCATTTATAAAACATGAACATTAGCTTCTTGATCAGAGCAATTAGGTGATATAGTAGACAGAGCACTGAGTTTGGAGTAAAGAATTATCTTCCTAAATTCAAATCTGGTCTCAGGCCTTTTCTAATTGCGTGATTCTGGAGAAGTCACTTTACCCTTTTTGACTCAGTTTCCTTATATGTAAAATGAGCTGGAAAAAGAAATGCCAAACCACTTCAGTTTCTTATCAAGGAAATCCCAAGTGGGGTCAGAAAGAGCCTGACAAGACTGAAATGACTAAACAACAACAGAATCTTTCTGATTTGGTTATTGTGAAGAAAAAGTTATAAGGCGTCAAGTACTATATCTTTATTTAAATCATATCTATTATTATCCCTTTTTATTATAGAAAGCTCAATTTCCCATAATACTCTGAGGTTTTTACTTATACAGTGGATAGAGCACTGGTCTAGATTAAGGAGAACTTGAGTTCAAATTAGAATTTAGATTTTTATTAGTTTTGTGAGCCTGATTATGTCTTTTATTCTTTTTTGCCTCAATTTTCTCAAATGCAAAATGGGGATAATAAATAATAATAATAATAATAGAGTAAAAGTAATGTTTGTTGGAACCAATACTTGCTCCATTATCCAAACAATGTTCTTTCAATTATACCACATTGCTTCATAATATGGGTATTTAATGATGGATACCAAGCCTCTGTCTTTTTCCCTTCCGGGGTAAGTTTGTCTGACACCCACTTCCCCTATTGGTAAAAGTAATATGTGTATTTAAAAAATAATAATGCATTACCATATCATGAGCTAGTAAAGAATTTATTTTGGGTCCCTTCTAGAATAAATATTCTATGATTTTATGTGGATGAAAAGCCTTTGATCTCTGCATAATGAAATTAGTTCAGTTTCTGTCCATTTCTGTTAAATAGGTGGCCACAGGGACCATCTATTCCCTCTTTCCCTTAATTTATTTGATCTCTGAATTAGGATTGTCTCCCATTGAACAAAAGATAATGTCCTGAACTGATATTTTAAAACAAATATTTTTAAATTAAGTGCATTTTCATGTCAAAATTATATATTAAAAGATTATTTCTCTACTTTAACATACAAAGGACATACACATATTATGGAACACTGATCTATGCAGCAGAGTGTTGGGCTTACTTTTTTTTTTTTAAACTTTTTATTTGCAAAACATATGTATGGGTAATTCTTCAACATTAACCCTTACAAAGCTTTCTGTTACAAAATTTCCCCCCCTATGCCCCACCCGTCTCCTAGGTGGCAGGATATCCACTACATGTTAATTATGTTAAAATATGTTAAAATTGACAGATCGAATATATGTATACATATTTCCACACATCATTTTTGTGCAAGAAAAATCGTATCTAAAAGAAAGAAAAATCAGAGAAAGGAAATACAATGCAAGCAAACATCAATAGAGAGCATGAAAATGTTATGTTGTGGTCCACATTTCACATCCCTCTCTCTGGTTGTATATGGCTTTCTTCAGTGAACAATTGGAACTGGTTTGAAACATTTCATTGTTGAAGAGAGCCATGTCCATCAGAATTGATCATCATATAGTATTTTTGTTGCTGTGTATGATGATCTCCTGGTTCTGCTAATTTCAGTTGGGCTTACTTTCTATAAACTTATCTCCCATGACAGAATTTAATCTTCTTGACTGTTTCATTAATGTTTTCATATACATGTGGCCCATATACTCTGTGGCCCACCACAGAGTAGGCATTAATAAAGTATTTCTCAATCGATCGTTAATCTTAGATTTTTTCCTACTATCTCTGGCTATGGACAAGTGACTTTGCCACTGTGACTCATTTTGTTTTTTTCTCATCTAAAATGAGGCAATTGAATTAGATCATCTTTGAACTTGGAAAATCTAATTACTTCAGTCCAAACAGCAGAATAATTGTTACTAGAGCAGGATAATATAAACTCTTGAAAGCTCCAGTATTTTTTTTCCATCTGTGAAATGAATATGATAATATTTAACATTACTTGCCATGGAGAGGTGAAAGGGAACCCCTTTATTATCTGTAAGGACTTACTGAAGAGTTAACTATTTTATCAGGTATGCTCAATAAACGTTTGTGATTATGGAGTTCAAGCTCAAAGGGATTTTATTGGCTATTTTGTGTATCTACCTCATTTTCTAAATGATAAAAAGAAGGTTCAGGGAAGGGAAACTCAAGTTTATGGGTCCTCAGAATGTTTCCCACGCCCACAATAACATGAAAGAACGGCTCAAACTAATCAGAGTACAATTTTGTTTAAAATAAATCCTTTAAAAATAAATGATCCATCACAGCTATATTTATTAGGAAAGTTTTATGTTTTTGATAATGACTTGAGATTTTCTGAAAACTACACATATCTGTAACATGTAACATGTACCAACATTCTTATAAAAAAGCCCCCGAACTATGTCTTTCTTCAGAAAAACCAGCAGATGGCAGCATTTCTTTGGAAATTGGCCAGTAGGCAACCTTTTTTTTTTTTTTTTTTTTTTGGTGAAATTTTAGAACCAAGGATTGGATAAAGAGGAGAAGAAAGGAGAGGAGAGAAGGAAGGGAGGAAGGAATGAAAGAAGGAAAGAAGAAATGGAGGGATGGAAGAAAAAAAGAAGGAAAGAAGGAAGAAAGGGAGAGAGGGAGGAAGGGAGAGAGGGAGGAAGGGAAGAAGGAAAGGAAGAGAAGGAAGGAGGGAGGCTATGGAGGAAAGGAAGGACAGAAAGGAAGGTGAAAGGGAGGGAGGAAGAGAGAAAATGGGAGAAGGAAAAAAAGAGGGAAGGAGGAAGGAAGAGTAGGAAGGAAGGAGAGAGGGAGGGAGAGAAGAAAGAAGGGAAGGAAGGAAGGAGGGAAGGAGGGAGGATGCAAAGGAGGGAAGAAAGGAAGGAAGAAAGGGAGAGAGGAAGGGAGGGAGGGAGGGAGGGAAGAAGAAAAGGAGGAAGAGAAGAAAGAATTGAGGAAGGAAGGGAAGGAGGGAGGAAGAGGGAGAGAGTGGAAAGAAGGGATAAAAGAAGGAAAGAAGGGAGGGAGAAAAGGGAAGGAGGGAGGGAAAAAAGAGAGAGGGAGGAAGGGAGAAAAAGATGGAATCAGGGAGGGAGGAAAGGAGGAAGGGAGAGAAGCAAGGAAGGAAGGAGGGAAGAAAGGAGGGAGGGAAGGAGCCAGACAGACAGTGATGGAGACATATGGACAAACATAGAGACAGACAGAGACAGAAAGGACAGACAGATACAGAGACAGAGAGAGACACAGAGTTAATATAAAAAAAAGACAAGAGACAGATACAGAGAGATCTTCAACACCTTATCCAATGTCATCAGCAATCCATGATCTTCTATTCAAACTCCATCTGTCCATCATTGCCTCTTCTGAAGGAAGGGAAGCTACAGAGTTAGAATCAAATAATGATGATGGCTCTGGAGGTTTTTTTTTTCTTTTTTAATATAATCTCCACGGCTTCTTTGGAGTCCTAAAAATCTTTTCATGGGGATGAATAATGCAATCAGTCTCCTTCAGCAATCAGGCCAGCTGAACACCAAGCCGGTGATTTCATCATTTCATCTGAATGGCTAATGCCTACCCACAGAAGTGGCAAGAGGAAGAATATAGCCAGGTTGGGCCCTGGCATCTCACGCCCAGGGCTTTGGCCTGAGTTTCAATACAGTCATTAGATCTTCTCTCTCCCTAACCCCTTCCTCATCTCCTTTGCAGCTCTTCTTCCAGGCAAAGAGCGGAGTGGGGGAGGGTGTTCGTTGAATAGCACAGTGGAATTACTGCATATTGTCCCATCTGTCGTCTTTATTATTTCCATGTGTATATGTGTGTCTAGCTAGATTGAAACATCCTAATTATAATGAACTGCTTGCTGAAGCCTCTGGGTTGTAGGGCCAACTTGGAGCCTCAGCAGCTCAGCTGAGTTTGTACCAGTGGCACATCAGATTAAAGCTAGCATCTCTGTAACCAAGCTCTGCTGCTAAAGCATGATTACTCTGCCTGTTCCACCTCCTCTTTGCTTTCCCATTCTACTCTGGCTAGAGATCACAGGCCTGGCCCTTAGATCTCTATCCCTGGCTTTATGACTTCCCAGCAGGATTCCAATTAGCTCAAGTAGTGTCAGGAAATTCTCATAAAAAAAAAAAAATCCAAGCCTGAAACTACCCTCTCAAAACCAAATTCATTTTAATTTATTTGAATAAAAATATTAAAGGAATGTCTGCTATAAACTATATTCTAGAGACTGTAAGCCTTTGAAATTAGATAAGAGAGCCTGAGGCTCATTGATTATGAATATAGGGGCTAGGGTGCTGTCCTGGGGCAGACTCCTAAATGATTATCCTTTCACAGCTTTTGCCTTATTTTGTTTTTCCTCATTGCTTTCCCTTCCCTCAACACAGACCAGTAACCTTTTCTGGAGTCCCTGGCTTGCTTGACAGGAGTGTGATTTTAATTCTATTTGTTTAAAAGTTGGTTATGTGTATGATGTCGTCAAAGTGGAGTTTGAAGGCAACTGCAGCAGTTTGCACTGAATTATTTGTCTTCTTTTTCACTGTATCTTTGGAGTTAGGCTCACCTGTATGTGTAAGATATGAAACAAGAAATTTTGGGGTTTTTTTTGCTTGTTTCTTTGGATTTTTTTGCCACATCCGGCCAAGAACTGAGATGTTGTTTTAAAGAAGCAACTATGGGAATATCTGAGAAAAAACAGTAATGGAAAGGTGTCTTTTAGGCTATTTGTAAAGTTTTGCAAAACTCAAGATTCACTGATGTAGATGTGATCTTGGACTCTTAAAAGTCAGATCAATAGAACTTGAGTAGGTTCTAGTAAGTTGGAAACATTACAAATATGGCTTAAGTTATTCAGATTCATCATTTAATTCATCTGTTTAGTCAAATCAATACACAAAGACTTTCTATTAAGGCTTAATAAGGATATTGATAACCTTTGTTTCAATCTTAGAGGACTTTGTATACAATTTTTACCCTGTGGAGAGAATGCATATGAAATAGTGCTAGTGGAAGCTTTGGGGGAGAAGGAGAAGGAGAGAGAGAGACAGACAGACAGACAGACAGACAGACAGAAAGAGACAGACAGACAGACTTCATCTTGGTGTGGGAAGAGCCACCTACATGTTTCTATATTCATTTTGGGGAATGATTTGTGGAAAGAAAAGAAAAGGTATTGAAAAGAAGAACTGGTGCTTCCAGTTTATCTCTATAAAGGTTTTGTAGAATTTTTCCTTAGGTGAAAGCAGGATCTCTCTTAGTTGGTTGAACAAAATCTGATTCATCTCATTTAAAGAGTTCATTCTTAAGTATTTTCTGCTACATTGTAATTTGTAGGGTTTTTTTTCCCCAATTTCTCTAATTCTTCAATTTCTCTTTGCTACCTTATTGGAAAAATGGGTTTATTCACTAGTAATACTCTTTGTGCTTATCTTTTGTGTAAGTAGCATTTGTTGGTTAAAAAAAAAGCTGATTCATATAAAAATAAAGTAAAATCCTGCTTAAGTAGTAGTAATTAAGGAAATAACTTGAACCTAAAAAATTACACTCCTAGACTAGCAATATCTGGGGTAACAGACAAATATAATTATCATCTAATAGCCTTTCTCAGAGGAGAACAGAATGACCAGACTTATAGCCCCCAATTTCTGCTCCTATCCACATTGGATTCTCAGTCTCTCTAGAGGAATAGGAAAGTATGTCTATGCTTTCCCATGCCTTCCCTTGAGACACATTGAGATAATTCAGGTGAACACAGATATTGTACAGGGACAGCACACAACCTACATATGGAAGAAAGGAGTAACCTCACTCATCTTTGCCATAATCATGTGGATTGATCTTCCTAGACTAAATAATTGTATGATTTTCAGCAAAATACTTAATCTTCCTTAACTCCAATTTCTTCATCTCTAAAATAAAGAGATTGAATTATATGGCCTGAGGCTTTAGGGGCAGTTTTAAATTGTTTTCCAAATAGATGGACTAATTCACATGTACACCAACAAAGCACTAGTGTGCCTGTCTTCCCAAAACACTTTCAACATTTTTCATTCTCATCTCTTGTCATCTTTGCTAATCTGATGGCTGTGAGGTAAAAACTCAGAGTTGATTTAATTTTAATTTCTCTTATTATTTATTTGGGGTATTCTTTTATATTACTATTAAAATATTTCAATGCTTCTTTTTAAAATAACTTCTGTTTCCTTTGATTACAGCTTTGTGATAAATTAATCAATGAAAAAATCATTTATTAAGCATTTATTTCTGCCAGACACTGTGCCCAAGTATTGGAAATACAAAAATAACTAAATATAATTCCAGACCTCAAGTAGAGTACATTCTAATGCAGCATAAGTACCATGTAAATGACTAGGTGCATACAAGATAAATACAGAATATGTGGGAGATGATATCAAAGGAGAATTCTAGATTATTTAGGAAAACTAAGACAAGTCCTGTGAAAAGATTACTGAAGGATGCTAAGGAAATTTAAAAAGAAAGAGTGAAGAGAAAGCTTTCTGTGCTTGGGAAAAATAAATGCAAAATTATGAAGATGGGAGATAGGTGCATGTGGGAAACAAAAGCAGTCAGTGGACCTCGACCATAGATAACATGAATGGGAGTAAAGAAATCTGGAATGATAAGAGAGGGTCAGGTTATGAAGAATCTTTAAAATGCCAAATAGAGATTTTTACATTTGATTCAAGAGACAATAGTGAGACATTGGAGTTTATTGAATATCCATGAAAAGGTGGATACAAAATTGGAAAATCACTTTGGTAGCTGAGTGGAGGATTTATTGGAGAGGATTAAGGGGAGACTTGAGGCAAGGTAATCAGTTAGGCAGCTATTGCTATAGTGATGGGAACTGTGTGAGTAGAAAAAAGGATGTGTGTAAGGGATATATTGTGAATCTAGAAGTGACAAGGATATAAATGATTATTTTTCCTGTTTCTATCAAATCTCCATTTATCTTTTATATCAGATATGTCTCAAAAATATTTGCTGCAAATATCTTCCTTAATTATTACTCATGTAATTCTAGCTATATGAACTTTTTTATTCTTATGCAAACTTTTACATTTTATATAATTGAAATTGTTTATGAATAGAACCCTGGACTTGGAATCAAGAACTGAATTTAAATCTTGACTCACTATATTTCATGGGGAAAGGTTCTTAACATCTTGTCACCTCACTTTTTCTTTTCTGTGAAATGGGGATACTAGTGACACCAAACTCACAGAGCTGTTAGGAGAATCATGTGAGATAACACATTTTAAGTGTCTTGCACACATTTAAGAGGCATTTAAATATTAACCGTTCTAATTATTTGAAGATAGTTATTACATTTTCCCTGAGTCTTCGCTTCTCCAGATTAAATACGCTTCATTCATTCAGGCAACTTACATGTGTCAGTGATTGTCTTCCACGCTGTTCCTGGTACAAGACTTTCTCTTAGTTCTGGGCATTTTTTCCTGGCTGTTCTCTATGCATTTTTGTCTCCATTCTTCTCTAGGTTCCTTCAAGTCCCAGCTAAAATACTACCTTCTACAAGAAGCTTTGCTGCCCTCTTCCTCAAACTCCTCCTATTTTATCCCCCATATATCTTGATAGGACATATTTGTTTGCATGGAGTCTCCCTCATTATATGTTGTGCTCTTTGAGATCATGATCTACTTTTGCCTTCTTAGCACAGGACTTCACATATAGTGGGTATTTAGCTTATTGTTGCCTTCATTCAAAGTCCTTTTTCATTTTGTTTGGCTTTGGACACTCTCTAGCTTATCCATTTCCTTTCTAACTATATAGTATTGTTATTGTTTGTCCTTTGTTCTGGAAGAGGACCATGACATCAGAGAGGTGATGCCATGATATGCAAGTGAATTGGATTTAATTAAGGAAGAGCTGTGCAAGGTCACCCTTGCCTCACTTTCCCTTCCAGAGCCATTTGGACCTTAGCTTAAACTATAATATTCAGAACTGAGCATAATACTTCAGATATGGTTTGTTTAAAGCAGAGTATAGAACTCCGATCAGTTATCTCAATATGGCTTCGGTCAAAAACTATGTAGAGTTTAATGTATAACTGGGGCCAGTTTCAAATTGTTTTCCCATAGAGATGGACTAACCATTTTAAACATTTTTTTAAAGTTTTGAGTTCCAAATTCTACATTTCTTTCCTCTTTCCTCTACCCTTTCCCTGAGATGGTAAGTAATCAGATATAGGTTCTGCCTGTGCAATTGCAAGGAGAGCCTTCTTAATTATTTTTGCAAATCTTTAAGTGCAATATAAATGTTAGCTATTATTATTATTTTGTTGGTCCTTCCAATCAGTCGTTGCATATATTCTTCTCCTGGATGTCAGTGTATGAATGCACATACACACATGTATATTTCTGCACTGCATATGCATGTCAATGCATGTATGGCCTAAAACACACGTGCATAATGAATATATACAATTTTGATACATACATATATGAATCTGCATTTGTGTATGTAGACATAGCATGTGCACATACCTGTGTATATGGATTGAGGAATATACCTGCATACACATGTATATTGCATATATGTACCTTACTATACATGTATGTATAGTATGTATATAGATAAAAGAGATACCAAAAAAGCACTAAATCACACCAGGAATAAGATGGCAGTGTAATAATTATATTTTTCACAATGGAGAACTAGTTTTAGAGCTTTTATAACCAGTTTTGAATGATGACAACTACTTGGATTTTGAATGGTGACTAGTACTAAGTACTAATTCAGAAGAAACCCTCCCATAGATCTAGCTGGAAGTACATTATATTGTATCCAGACCCAAATCAGGTAAGGGTATCCTTTTAGAATCTAAGACCTGAAGTTTCAAGGATTGACCACCAGGGGGAGAAATTGGTCAACCTTTGTCTTCAGATTTAAATTTATTTTCTTAGGCATAGATTAATTTCTTTCACCTGGAAAGTCTTACATTGAGGTAAGCCCTTCAAAAACCAGAGGCAGAGTAAAGGAGGAGGAAAGAAAATGTGAGGGACAGTTTATTCAGGTTATGGCTAGACATTATCTATCATAATTGAGCTATAAATATTTCTGTGAGATTAATATCTAGAAATTTGGACACCAGTAAGGGCAGAAGGTTTTTTGGCAGATGGTGGAGAATTGAATTCAAATCCTGACCCTTTTCTTTACTGCCTATATAGATGGGCCTAATCACTTTTCCTCTCCAGAACACAGATTTTCCATCGTTAAAATAAAAAGTTTGGATCAGATACTCTCTTAAAGCTTTGACATTGAAGGATATCTATACCAATAAATTTTCTTTTCCATTAGAGTATGTTTCTTGAAGTTAGGGACTTATGTATTTGTATTCCCCACACTTAGAACAGTGTTTGCCACATTGCAAGTGTTTAACAAAATCTTACTATTGATTGATGACCAAATCTGTATATTAGTGGTCCTGCCATTTCCCCTCAACTGGTATTTTTTAGCCTAGGCTTAAAGTTCTTTGTATACTTAATATTTGCTACATGTCAATCTTAATGGTTTTGAATTCATCCAGGCTGGTAAATGAAACTTCCTTCTTGCCATTGCCTGTCCTCCAAAAAAACCTTTATTGTTAGAAATTTGGTACTTTTGTCCTTGAAAAATTTCTACCAAGAGAAGAACTCTATTGGAGAGATTTAATGAACTTTAGAGAGTCATCTAGACCAACTTCTCATTTGGCAGTTGAAGAAATTGAGTCCTAAAGAGTTGAAATGGATAATCAGAATTTACCACACTGGTAAGTGGAGGAGATGGGATTTCAACGCCAGTCTTTGACTTCAAATTTAACTCTCTTGACCCAGTACCAAAATGTCTCTTGTCTGATCTTAGTCTATGAAAATCTCAAGAATCCAACAAAGTTGTCCATCTACAAAGTGTGGGAGGGGCCAGGGATTAAAAAGGTTTTCTCACTTTGATTACAAAGGGAGATAAGGACACAGGGAAGTATTTATCCAGCTATACAAGGAAGTACTTATCCAAGCTATTTACATGCTTGAAGACATAATATCAGATTTTCACCAAATCTCTTTCATAAATTATACATTTTTAGTTTCTTTAATCCATTTTCATACGGAATGATTTAAGGCTTCCTCCTTATCTTTTTCAACCTGTCTTTTCTAAAATTGCTACCTAGAACAGAACCCAGTCTTTAAGATGTGGCCTAGCTAAGGCAGAATACAAAAAGATTTATCTTATTTTCCCACTTCATGATATCATGTTGTTATTATTGTAGCTTAGAGACACATCCTAGAATAGGGGAGAGAAGGCTGGATTTGGAGTTGACAAAGCTTGAGTTCAAGTCTAGACTCTTATACATAATGGTTATGTGAGTCTTGCCAAGCCCTCAGTGTTCCAGGCAGCTCTCCAAGATTATAAATGGCAGAATGATTACCCGTTTTCATTGGTATCAGAATTTTCCTCCCAAAGAGTTGCTTAATGAATGAAATGATAGATCTGGACAAAAAGATAAATGCAGACCAAGAGTGCATTATACCCTTTGCATGTGCCCAAGATACTGTTAAGTCAGCCATCACATAATAGAAAGAGGACTGGACATCCAAAGACCTGGGTTCAAATTCTGAATGTGGTGCCTACTTGCTGTCTGAGTCATATGAATTTATGTGAGTCCATCAACTTCTCTGAACCTCCATTGCCTCATCTGCAGAATGGGAACAGCAATATTGAATGTTCCTATCTCAAAAGACTGTTTTGAGGAAAATGCTTTACCACCCCTGAAGTGCAATAGAAATTGGAGCTGTCATTGTCAACTCATAATGAGCATACAGTCCACTAAACCCCCCAAGTCATTGTCACACAGGCTGTTGTAGAGCGCGTGTGGGCTTCTGGCTTGATAAGCATGCATCTCTATCTAATGGGCAGCCTGTCACTCGAACTCTAATAGAAATCACCTGCTACTCAAATTATCATTAAACAAATTGACAGCAAATAGCCGGGTTTCCCAGTGTTAATGCTTCCAGTACGCCTGCCTGCCAGACTTTCTGAAACAAATGAAGGAGAAAAAATAATAATAAAACCAAGCCCCTGCACACAGCTCAGATGATCACCATTCCTAGGACAGGAGAAAATCTTCGCAGCTGGTGTCCAAGTCAAGCTCATCCTCTTGTTCTTCAGGAACACAGAAGTCCACAACTCCATTCCATTTCCCAGAGGTTTTTTCTCCTTTGCTTCTCCCCAGAGGCATGCGTCATAGTGGGAAGTGGACTGAATCTGGGCTTAGGGAACTTGGGTTCGAATTCCATTTCCAATAATTAGTGATTATATGATCTTTGGCAAGTCATTTAATATGTTATTTTTTAGTTGCCTTAGAGGGAAAGAATTGGTATTGCTTGTTTTACCTGTTACACAGAATTTTAAGGAAGCTATGTGGATGTGAATTCTGAATTAGGTTGTTACATAAAATCAACTTAATTAGTGCATATGTGAGAGTATTTGTATTTTTAATTGAAATAGTCGGTAGAAATGAAAAGATATTTGGACCCAGAGCCTTAGGAACTAGATATAAGCATCCCAGTGTTGAATATAATGATTACTATGTGATCCCGGAATAATCACACAACTCCTCTGAATCTCAATTTTCCCATCTCTAAAATGGGAGAAGAAATTATTTCACAACCTCCCTAACAGGACTGTGGTGGGAAAATGTTGTAAACCTTAAATTACAAAGGAAACTTACTGTTATTTATTTTATCAATTTCCTTTGTAGCTTTTTTTCTTCTCTGTGTCCCATGAATGCTGAAATAGTCTGCATAGGTTGAACCAAGGAGGAAGGAAGCAACTTATAAATGAAACTTAACTGTATTTTATGGAAATCTACCTTAACCAATTAGTTTAAAGTATCTCTTTTAGGGTTTGATATCAAGCTCTTAATCTATTAAGTAAATGTTTATCTTCATCCTTCCTTCCTTCCTTCCTTCCTTCATTTATTTATTTATTTACTGAGGCAATTGGGGTTAAGTGACTTGCCCAGGGTCACACAGCTAGGAAGTGTTTAAGTGTCTGAGGTCAGATTTGGACTCAGGTCCTCCTGATTTCAGGGCTGGTGTTCTATCCACTGCACCACCTAGCTGCCCCCATCTGTATTTATTTAAGGTGAAATATCCGGGTGGGTCAATGAATAGAGTACTAGACCTGGAGTCATGAAGACTCTTGTTCCTGAGTTCAAATCTGGCCTCAGACACAACTAGCTGTGTGACCCTGGATAAGTCACTTAGCTTTGTCTTAGTTTCCATAAAATGAGCTGGAGAAAGAAATGACAAACCAGTCGAATATTTTAGCAACAAAACTCCAGTTTGTGTCACAAAGAACTGGGCACAACTGAAAAAAAAAATGACTGGAAAACAACAAAACATTCCTTGCAACATAGAGGAAACGTTGCATTTAGAACCAAGAAGGTTGGAATTCCTGGCTCTCGTGCTCATTAGCTATTTTTTGCCCCTTTGCCATTTGGGGCCTGATTGATTTGAGCTTGTTAATCATATCTTTAGGAAATTGGGACGTCCAGCTAGGTATAGATGATATCTGAAGTTCATTACAATTCTGAGATTCTATACCGATTACCTATAATGTGACCCAGTCCAAAAGTCACAGCAAATAGTTTTATGAAAACTTGTTGTTGTTTTTTCAATAAGACATCTTGCACCGTTATTGTTGTTTATATCCTATGGGCATGAATGTCAATAAAGCAGAAAATGAAACTTTTCCAGGGTATAGACTTTCATATGGTTCAGACACAGAGGAATCTCCCATGCATTTTAAGGGGAACTTTTCCATTTTTATTTTGAAAAATCTCAAAGACTCTTTCTAATCATTTGTGTCTTGGGAGGGAGAGGGAGAAGAGTTGGAGGAGATAGTTGACCCCAGGCATTATTCAGTGACTGGCTTTTCTCCAATGGTTATTATAGACCCATGAGTTTTCCATGAGTCTTTGGGAGGAAGGAAAGGAAGTGGTGTACACCCTTGAGAGTGCCTGAAGGCTTCTCCTTCTGTTTCTACCCATCTTTTCCACTAGCCAGGAAAGTGCAGATGAAGGGCGAGTGAGCTCCTACATCCAGTGTCCTGTTGGATGGGCTAAGCTCCGGGGTTACGAGGGTAAGCCTGACAAGGAAGAGAATTCAGTGAAACAAATGACATATGGTCCACAGCTCCTTCTAACCACAATAGACAACTTCTGAGGCATGGCCTTAGGGGGTTCTGCTCTGCATCGGCAAGAAACTGGGGGAGCTGGGCTCGCCAAGTGGACAGATAGTGGGGAGAGGCAGGTAAACGTGGGGCTGTCATGGAATTAGAGTCTTTTTGGTTGGTGTCATAAGGCAGATGGAGTTCAGATGTGTGAGTGTGATAAAGAAAAAACAGGGACAGTTTAACTGAGTAGACTCCTACAAAACAGCAGGAATTTCCACAGTCTCTAAACTGAATAGAAGTCACTTCTTCCTTGTTATTTTATTTTCCTCATTGGATAATGATGAAGAAGTAGTTTTGGGGCATTGAAAAATGTGAAATATTATAAAAAGAAGAGTTTTTAGTTAAAAAATAGTGACTTTTTCCCTTATTCATTCTAGAAATGTTTTCTTCTTTCCTGCTGCCCCCCTCCCATCCCATTGCAAGATGCATATATGAGATTAATTGTGCGTGAAGTTTTTGATTCTGTCTAGAAGTTTTTTCACTGCAGAAGGGTCAAATGGCAAATCACTCTAGAATTTTTGCTGAGCAAACCCCAAGTGGGTAATGAAGAGTCAGACAGGACTGGACTAGTGAACAAGATGATCCTTATGAAAAAAATTGACAAAAAACAATCTGTGACAAACACATCTATGTAATGGGAGGAGTACTGAATTCTGAGATAGCAGTTGTGGATTCAGAAACTTACCACCTGTGTGACCAGGGGCAAGTCAGTCTCTCTGAGCCTCAATCTTAGTCTTTTTGTTTTTTTTTTGTTCACCCCACAACTCTTTGTAGGTGTGAGTGAGTGAGTGTGTGAGTGTGTGTGTGTGTGTGTGTGTGTGTGTGTGTGTGTGTGTGTGTGTGTGTGTGAGAGAGACTCTGGAAACTTTATACTTCTACCTCATTCAGGTCATTATGTTCAGCTCTCCCACTCTTTATGTTCTAGAACCTTGAATACTGTTCTAAAACCATCTTGATGAGTTTCACCTAATCCTGCCCCAAACCAGCCTCCTAATTACTTCTCATTCAGAATCTACTTTCCATGCTATGTTATACCTGCCTCCTTCTCACATCAATTCCTCTTTATGTGCTCCCTTCTCCCTATTATAATACAAGCTCTTTGAGGGCATGAACTATCTTTATTTGGTGCATTTTTATCCCCATTGTATAGCAGATGCCTACAACATTGAATGCTTAATAAATGGTCTTTCCCTCCTTCCTTCCTTCCCTCCTTCCTTCCTTCCCTCCTTCATTTCTTCCTTCCTTCCCTCCCTCCTTCTTTCCTTTCTTCTTTCTTTCCCCTTTTCTCTCTCTCCTTTCCTTACTTTTTCCCTCTCTTGTCCTTCTTCTCTCTCCTCTCTGTACTTTCATTGTTTTTCTTTCTCTCTCCATGCTTTTTTCTACTTCTCTTCCCCATCCCCTTCTTATAACAGATAGATAAAGGAGTAGATGGAACTTTGGGCCTACCATCAAGAAATCTTGAATTTCAAATCGGACCTGTCATATAATAGCTGTATGATATGACCTTGGGAAAATCATATAAATGCTTTTTTGCCTCAGTTTCCCCAAGTGTAAAATGAGTACAATAACGGTAATTTCTCTCTTGATTCAAACTTGTATAGTTTCCTGTAGCACTGAGAGGTTAAATAACTTGTCCCTTGCCAAACAGCAGTCACAGCTAGTGAATTCCAGAAGCAGAATTTAAGTCAGTATCATATTCTGATTCTCAGACAATATAGTTCTACCTCAATTTGCTTATCTATAAAACATAGAATAATGATAATTGCTGCATTATTTGAATCACAGAGTGCATGTGGGGAATGTGTTTTGGTATCTCTAAAGGGCTCTAAAATGTGTATCTTTCTCTGTTCTCAGAAGATGCTCTTTTCCTCCTGGCATTTCCAGCTTCCACCATCAGTTGAGTGGTTCAGAACCCTCTATCCTTGCAGACCTGCCTCCTCATTACAAAGGGGCACTTGATGGTAATGAAAGATCTTTAACAGCCTGATGAAACTTTTTTGATTGGCTGAACTAATGCTCTGATTTGGAAAACCTGTTTTATCTAAGGAGAGCTATTAAGAAGAAGGAGGGGTGGGGGAAATAAAGAAAAACGAAGTCATGGATAATAGGCCATCCAGCTCCAGAGGGACCAGGTCAACCACAGCACCTAATTAACAGCACTTTGCAGGCAACACGTAGAAGAACTCTGAGAAGAAGCCATTTGGGATGTAGTTCTGGAAGCTGTTGCTGTTGCCAAAGAGCCAGAACTGAATGACAATTGTTTTTATCTTTAATAAAATAATTCTTACTTTCTTTCATTTTCATTCTCTTTGGATGCATCACTGTGGCTTTGTGTTCTCAAAAAATACCTACAGAAGAAAAGTGTTTACCATTGTGGGAGAAAGTAAATGCTATCTAGAGTTGGAAGAAATCTCAGAGATCATCCTCTCCAGGATTTCTTAACCTGCTTCAATAAATTCCCAAAGGGTCCATGGATAGATTTTTCAGGGTTTAGCTGCAAGGGTGAAAAAAATTAAAAAAAAAATATAAGGTAAATCTGTTTTCACTAATGTCTAGTTGGGGATTATTGAGCTGGCATTCAAGATGTTTAATTTTTTTATAGCTGTATTTCAATGTAATTGATATACTTGCTAATATTCTCAATTTTAAAACATTATTCTGAACTGGGGCCCATTGACCATCCTACCAAAGAGACCCCTTTTTTTTCAGCTTAGAATACTAAATTCCAGAGAAGTGAAATTATTTGCTCCATCATTCTCAGACATTGTACTTTTATGTGATTTAATTTAGATCAATAGTTAGAACCTTCAGGTTTCTTTTAAATATATTTAAGGAAAATGGGTTGTGGCTTAAGAAGTAATGGATTAGGGTTCTAATTCAAACTTTATGGTAGCTGCATCTTTTGGACAAATTTTTTTTTTCTTTTCTTTCTTTTTTTTCTTTTTTCTTTTTTTTTGGGGGGGGTGAGACAATTAGGGTTAAGTGACTTGCTCAAGGTCACACAGCTAGGAAGTGTTAAGTGTCTGAGACCAGATTTGAACTCAGGTCCTCCTGACTTCAGGGTTGGTGACCTAGCTGCCCCAAAATCTTTTTTTTCTACTGTACTACTGTACTAATCAGAGGGTACAGAACAACTTTCCAACACCCAATTCTATAAAATGTTAGCAAATAATGCCCAGCCTCAAAAAGATATCTGAAATGAAACAGAGTCCAATCACCAATTAAAGGCATTTGTTGTCTGAGAAAAAGATATGTAGGAGGGGGAAGATCTTATAAAGAAGGAAGGAGGAAGAGAGAATTCTCAGCAGTTCAAAAGGCAGTGGAAAAAAAAGTGAGATATAATTTTTAGAGTTTTTCAGTCAGAAAGTAGGGCTTTAAAAAGACATCTGTAGACACAATAAGCTAGACAGTGGGAAGTTTAGCAAGTCCTTCAAGTTTTCAGGTCTGTAGCTTCTGTTCAAGATTACTCTTCAGGTGATCAAGGCTAGTGCTGTGTTTAAAGCTGGTACACACATTTCCAAATTTGGCTACAGAACACTCACAAAGGATCACTGGTATGTCAGCAATTTTGGGTTTCCGAAGCCTTCTGGTTGGCAGGTTGTTGTGTAACTCCATTGTCCTTTTCCTCTGTGAAGAACAGGCATTCTAACTGATAATAAAGTCATTAAAAGCCCACGTCCACAAAACCAATTCACCATTTTCAGTAGGGTAGTCTTAGGAATAATCAGTCTCCTCAACAGGAGGTTGTCAACTACATGTGACAACATTTAAATGAAAAGAATCCCTTCTCCCACCATATGTTAGCTATTGTTTGGACAGGATCTACGAAAGCTCCTAGAAGGACCCTACAAATTCTGAGTTTCCAACCTCCAGCTAATATATATATATATATATATATATATATAT
>JAJPUD010001376.1:17802-65271 GCA_023553655.1 Myrmecobius fasciatus
TACATACATATATATAATATGTATATATATATATATATATATGTATATATACTTATGTTTGCACAATTAATTATAAGGTAGAAATCTTTGCTGGTGGAAGAATAAGTAAACTGCTGATTTCAAATATTATCAAGCTCCATAGAGAGAAGTAAAGATGGAGTCTAAAAAGATGCAAAAGCATACTTATAGAAGCTTTATTCTTTTTTTTTGCAATGTAGCTAATATGGAAATATGCTTTATATGAGTGGACATGTATAGTGTATATAAATTGCTTGTCTTCTAAGGGAGGGGGAAAGGATGACAGAAAGGAAGAGAATTTTAAATTGAAAATCTTTTAAATGAATGTTAAAAAAATTTTTACATCTGAGAAAAAATAAAATCGGAGATAAAAAAGCAAATAAATTATAGAACTAGAACATGAAGCAGGTTTTCTTAGCCCAAAAGTAATTCACTTTACTGATATCACACTGCTTTTAATTAAAAAGAAGCAAACTAATTTAATCATTAGCCTTTTAAAACATGTTTTATTTATGTCTTAAAGAGAACATTGCTATCATTTTATAATAGCACATATACAAAAATCAAACTATTGTAACAAAAAAGTAAATATTTAAAGTCAGAAGAAATTAGTTTAAGTCTTCCATTTCAAGAAGCTCCTTGTGTGAATTCAGCTAAGTCACTTAACATACCTAGTCCTTGATTTTCTCAGCTGAAAAAAATATGAAATTTGAAAGCTGGATTTTCTGTTCTCTTCCATTTCTAGGTCTTTAATCCTATGATGTATTGAGCATTTCTTGCATAATTTGCTTCATTCCTTACTAATAGCCCACCACTTCTTTTCTGAGAAGAAAGAAAGATGTTTTCTTATCAAATCTCTGGAATCCATGTTGAACATTGTAATGATAAGAGTTCTGATTTATTTTATTATTAATATCCTTTATGTTATTTTGGTTTTTATGTATATTATTGTTGTTTCTATTTCTTTTGTTTTATATCAATTCATATAAGTTTTCTCTAGTTTCTCAGAATCTTTCATCGTCCTTTTTAAATTCCAAATTTAATCATCAACAAATATAAATACTGAAAATACAAAGAAGGAATAGATCTTAACATAAAAAAGCAATAATGTTCCATTAACTTCCGAGACAGTTATTTTTGTCCTCTTTTGTCACAGCCTTCAATGAATAAATTAATGAGCATTTATTAATTACTACTGCATGCATCACACTTTGCTAAGATTTGAAGATGCAAAGATCACCAGAAGCTCTAATTTAAATGGGGGAACTGACACATAGAGGTTTTAGCTTCAAGATGGATGGAAATGTCTCTTGGTTATTAGGGCACAGCAGCAGAGTAGGTGGTAAAAGATAGATAATTTATTAGCGTTTCCACTAATAAAAGTATATTTATTACTTATGTTGAACCACTGAAGTGTCTAAGATTTTGGTGATAGACACCTTCTATTCTGTCTTGAGTAACTGTAGCTACAACACCAAAAGAACAGTTTCCAGACTGCATCTTCATGAGTTTTATTTCTAAAATGGTGATGGTAGAGTCTGCACTGCAGGCACATGTGGTAGACTTAGGGGATTCTGCCACTGTGAAGGCTCCTGGGCTTGCCTGCTTGGGGATGGAAGTTGATCACTATAAATATTGATGAGAGCAAGAAGAATTGGTCCCCTCCTCACTGATTTTATAACTTTAGGTTGAGAGTAGACCTTGTAGACTAGTGTTTACCTCGATCCCCAAAAGCTCTTTGTTCCAGAATCCTAAACTATATAGAAGTCCAAAGAGTTGATAGTTGAAAACCCAGAGTCCCTTCCATTCATTGGAAGAAAAACTTTGATTAAAAGTCATTTCCAGTAGTATCTAGAAATACACTATTCTCAGGCAGTGAACTCTCAATAAACATAAATGCATCTAAAAATCTCGGATTCAAAAATAAAACAAAATAGTATATCAATTTATCTGTTTGTCATTCTATTGGCAATTTGCATTAATGGTAAAAAATACAACCACAGCTGTATCCACATATCCCTTTTATTTTCACAACTCTGAATTAATTCACCCATTTTAGAGTCTTGTGTAATTTGGGAGAATTATACTCAATTACCATTGGTTTCTACCCCCATACGCTGCATTCATCAGACAGCAGCAGGTAATGGTTGTTTTCCTTTCTAACATTTTCCCCACTGAACTCCCCTACACATCAGGAAGAGAAGAGGAGATATGGCTTACTGCAGAAAATCAGCAGTGTAGTAATGTTCATAACTAATTCATTATAAAGAAATCCTTGGGATTTAAAGAATGGATCAAAGGAAGTAAAGCTGGTAAGAAACTTAAAGAATCATCTGTTGGAAACTTATTTTTCAGATGGGCACAACAATGGCCTAGGGGGGTGAGGTGACTTACTGATTGTACCATAATTGGCAAGTGGAAGAGTCAGAATACATTGGTTTCATTTCACTCCAAATTTAGGGCTCTTTCTATAACTCTTCCTGTTATTGCATCATGTTTTTGAGTATGCTATAATAAGAGATTATATTAATTATAATAAGGGATTTCTGATTACCGAAAAAGAACTTAGATTTAGGATTGGAAAGGATCTTAGAATTCATCTAGGCCAGTATACTCATTGAACAGATGAATAAATAAGGGCCAGAAAAGGGGACTGAAAACACAGATGACATTTCCTTCCCTTCTCATCTAGGAAGCTTATGAATTTTTCCAAGGTCATACAAAGAAAATGCAGTTCGCTGCTTCTAAATCCCCATCTCTTTCCATTAAACAATACTACCACCTTCACAGAGTCAGCTGAACATATTGTACACCTTCAGAGAGCAATACTTGCATCCATTTTCCTCCAATGGCAAAGAGTCAATCGTGTCTCTGTCTCTCATCAAGTTTTGTTGTCTTTACCCCCCCCACTCTACTTTATCTCACCATTCTATGAGGCTATCATCTTTACTCACTCATTCAGTCTCCACTATTTATTAATCTACTATTCAGTGTGAAACATTCTACTAGTTATTAGAGATACAAAGACAAAAATAAAATAGTCTCCATTTCTCTTTACATTGATAAATAACATGATGCATAACATATAACATTTTTATGTTTTATTTATTATGCTAATGTCCCTTTCATATCATGGAAACTAAAGTCCTGTGGAAAATCCATATAAAATTTTTCAGCTCTCCCTTTGTACCTGAGAAGAAGTCTGAATTATTATTACATTAAAAATCTATTTACCTACCTATCTATCTCTCTGTCATCCTTCTGTCATCAATCTATCATCTATCATTCTACCTATTTATAATTTATTTATAAATTTATCTATCTATATACATGTATGTAGTATATCAAATATATCAAAAGATAAAATGTGTTAATGTTATGCAGTACTATACATATATTTTCTGCATTTCTGAATTTCTAATTTTTTTTGTATTGTCTACTGGCCTTAATTTGTTGTCTTTGTTGACTTCTACAAAACTCCTCCCAAATTCACCTTTAATTTCTTATTCTGACCCATGTTATATTGAAATTGCATTGGGGAAAGTCATGACATAGAAGGAATGACTATAGAGTATTCCTATATATATTTATATGAAGTAACATATATCAACTGTATATTGTTTCTCTTTGTATTTAGGACAACTAGAAGACCTGGCTGGAATCAGGAAGATTCATGTTCCTAAGTTCAACTCTGGCCTCAGACACTAACTAGAAGTATGACCCTGGCCAAGTTATTTAATCTTGTTTACCTCAGTTTTCTCATATAAAAAATGATCTAGAGAAGGAAATAGCAAACTCCTCCAGTATCTTTGCCAAGAAAAACCAACAGGGAGCCATGAAGAGTCAGAGACAATTGAAATAACTGCACATCAAACAATCTTGGTATTAAATATTATATATGTAATATATCAAAATATAATATATATTTTATTCCTTATACTTATTCAAATATTCACATATGATGCATACACAGAATTAAATTCAAAATATAAACTAATTATAAAATTATTTCTGAATAAAGTATCCTAGTAGCTAAAAAGATGAAGATCAACTTCTGCTAAGAGGTGACATGAGCAGAGTTTTGATAGAAAGTAGAAATTCTTGTAAATAGAAATGAGGAAAGGCTTTAAAAATTGGTTCTGTATTTTCATTCTTAAAATATTTATAATACTTCTGACAGAGAACTCTTATGACATAAGGGAACAAGCAACACTTTGGGAATTTACTTATTCATAGTCCTTATCTAGAAATATTTCTGATTAAGGACTATTTTGGGCAAGTCTCCTTGCCTCCTTCCTCTTGTGATTCCTCAGCATGGCCACTAAATTTTCCATTTTCTCAGAATACATTGAAGTGTGTAATTTCTGTCCCACAATTTTTCCAGAATGCCCTTCACCTCAGTCTCTCTTAAGCCCAATGCATGGCTACAGCTCACTACTTCCAAACCTATCCTGGTACTCATCAACTCATCAACTTTCATTCCAACTGATGAGGTACAATTGGTGTAAGGACACTGAGACAAATGCTTGTAGGAAGAATAACTAAAGTAACACTTAGAGATTGTGAAGAAAGGGAGTATCCAATATGCCTTGGTATATAGGATGAAGCCTGATTGAGAAAAGCTTTAAAAATCAGACTGAGAAATGTATATTGTATCTTAATGACAATAGGGATCCACTGAGGATTTTAATTTATCAAGGGAATGACCAAATTATATTCGTGCTTTAAGAATACCAATTTGGCCACTTCAAGGAAATGGATTAGATGATAATCTATCATCCTTTATTGGATTATAATAAAATATTAATTACTGAATCATATTAAAATGAATTTCTGAGTTAAATTAATGTTGTCTTTGGCTGCCATACATCTCTGCTTGACAAAAATATCAAGTGTTTGCTGACCATGGTGTTGTCTATTTTCTTCTTTCTTTCCTTGTTTCCTTACTACTTTGCTTCCTTCCTTCTTTCTTTCCCTTCCTTCCTTCTTTCCTCCCTCTTTTCCTTCCTTCTTTCATTTTTTCCTTTTTCCCTCTGTCCTTGCCTTTGTTCTTCCCTTCATTCCGCCCTCCCTCTCTATCATCATCATCATCATCATCATCATCATCATCTCTCTCTCTCTCTCTCTCTCTCTCTCTCTCTCTCTCTCCCTTTGATGATGATTGCTTTACAACAGTTAAACTTCCTTCAGAAATAGTGAAAATCTGTGTCAATACTTGTCCTTTTATTCATTTCCTATTTGTCAGCATCAGGAGCTTGCATAAATAACTCAGGTTGAAGTTGCCTCAATTGCTTGCCACATCTTCTTCTCATTTTTATTCTTTCTTCTAATTTGCTATTGATTTTGATCTTTAATTTATTAAGTTGATGGTCTGACTATACACCAATAGCTGATTTGGAAATGAGTCCCACATCAGTAACCAGGAGTTTCATGTCTATTAAAATATAATCAGTTTCTTTTTTGTGACTGTATTTGATGCTCTTCATGTTCAACTCCTCCTTTTTCTATTATTGTTAAAAGAATTTATGAAATATAGATATGAAACAAATATAGATAACAACCTTTTGGACTTGTTGCTGACTCTTGTATCATATTATTTAAAGTATTTGTCATTTTATTCTATGCATACCTTTGCATTGAAATCATCAAGTTAACATATATTTTTATTTAATTTGGAGAGTGTTATAAAGTTCTTAGTAAGATTTTTATACCTTTTTAATTCTGTCCTGTAGATATTGATGAAGAGGCTGAAATTATCTGAACAGGAGAATTTGGAAATGTTTATTAGAAATATTGGAACATATGTGACTTGATATCCCAAGAAATGTTAATTCATCATTGATTGTCTTTGTACATTTTGAATTAGATATCAAATGCTGTCCATAGATAGTTCAAACTCACATGTCTGAAAAAGATTATTTTTTTCTCCCAAATTCATCTCTTTTCCAAATTTCCCTATTGATGTTAAGGGCTTTGCCATTCCTCTATTCATCCATTTTGAACTTTATTAAAAAGTTCACCTTATCAAGGATGACTTTAATCATTCTTAATCTCTCCCCGCCTTTCATATCCAACTAGTTGCCAAATCTTAATTCTATCTTCACATATCTCATATTCACTCCCTTTTCTCTATCATATGACAAATGCAATAATTCAAATCCTCATTGTCTCTCATATGGACTTTTGTGATAGTCTTCTGATTTGGTCTTGCTACATCCAAGGCTGTTTTACTCCCTAATTCATTCTGGACTCTTCAATAAATTCCACTAGCTTCCTAAATTCTACAATATCAAATTCATTCTCTTCTATTTGGGCAGTTAAAGCCCTTTACAAAATTGTTCCTACCTTCTTTTCTAGACTTAGTATACATTAGTTCTCTTCAAGCACAATATATTCTAGCCAAACCACCCATACATAGTTCAGTTAAACAGAGAGAAGCAACAGGATGTATTGAATACAAGGGTATATTTCAAATCAGAAAGATTTGGATTCAGAGGCTTCCTTGGACACTCTACTTGTGAGATTTTAGCAAGTAGTTTAAGGTCTGGGAGTTTCTGTTCTTTATAATAATAACAGATTGGATAAGATGACCCCTATTGTCCCTTTGGGTCCCATCTATGATCCTACTCAGTATACTTTACACATGACATTACATCTCCTTTGTACATAGTTTCCTGTATCTTCAATGTTTTCTATATTGAGACTTTTCTCTTAACATCCCTAGTTCCCTTCAAAGCTAAGTTGAAATGCCATCATATAAACTGTATCTATTAAATTCCTCAAGCTGTGAATACACTTGGCTTATTCCAAATTTCACACACACAATCACATAAATAATATGAATATATTATATATGTCCAATATATAATATATAAGAGCAGTCAGACCTCCACATGCTTCAGCATAGTCTTGGACAAACAGGCAGTCTCTACCAGCCAGACTAGCAAGTGTTTCAGTATAGCTTGGGGAAAAGAAACAAAACAAAACAAAACAAAACACTCCTCTAACCTTAGGACACATCTGAAACTACTATTAGGACACAGGCTCAGCACCAGGTAAACTTCCAGAACCCTACAGCCTCCAGCAGCACCAGCTACCCCTCTTCACCTCTTCAGTGCAACACCAGACTCATAGGTGCCCTGTGGATCTCAGTGCAGTACTAGAGAGAGTCAAGACCTGCAACTCCTGTTACAAGAAGCCAGAGAAATTCTCCTTCTACCTTAAGAACAGACCTCAATTTTTTTTAAAAAGGAAAAAGACCAAAAAACTTAAACCAAAAACAAGAATATAAAAAAAGACTAACCATAATACATTATAAGGAAGAGTGACACAAACTCAAAAAAAGGACAACATTGTCAAAACGCTTATGGGCAAAATTCTGAAGAAGTGGTCTCAAACCCACAAAGAATTCATGGAAGAACTCAAAAAAGAACTTTAAATCATATAAGAGAGGTAGAAGAAAAATTGGGGAAAGCAAAGAATTATGAAAAAAGAGTAATTATCTTGAAAAAAGAAAACAATTGCTTAAAAAGTAAAATTGGACAAATTGAACAGAAAGTACAAAAGCTAACTGAAGAAAACAATTCCTTAAAAGTTAACATTGGGCAAGTGGAAATTAATGACTACATGAGACATGAAGAATCAATCAAACATTTTTAAAATTAGAAGAAAATATAAAATACCTCATTGAAAAAAAAATTGATCTGGAAAACAATTCCAGGAGAGATAATGCCAAAATCACTGGAATACCTAAAAACCATGATCAAAAGGAGAAACTGGATCATATCTTTCAAGAAATTTTCAAGAAAAACTGTTTTGACATCCTGAAGTAAGAGGACAAAATAAGCAATGAAAGAATCCAGTGATCACATCAGCAAAGACAACCCAAAAGAAAACAGCTCCAAGGAATCTTACAACTAAATTTCAGAACTACCAGATCAAGGAAAAATATTCCAAGCAGCCACAAAGAAACAATTAAAATTTGGATAAATCAAACCACACAATAAATATAAAAGAAGTTAAGGACATAAATAGAATATTAGAAAAGTTAGGTATAATAGACATTTGGAGAAAATTGGATGGAGACAGAAGGGAACGTACTGAGATGTACACAAAAATTGACTATCTATTAAGATATAAAATCTTCAAAATCAAATGCAGAAATAGTAAATGCATTTTTTTTTCCTATCCTGATGCAATGAAAATTGCTTACAATAAAAAAACAGGGAAAAATAAACCAAAAATTAATTGGAAACTACATAATCTAATCATAAAGAATGAGTGGATGAGACAACAACTCATAGACATAATAGATAATTTCATCCAAGAGAATGACAATAATGAGACTCCACACCAATATTTATTGGAGGCAGTCAAAACAATTCTTAGGGCAAATTTTGTATCTCCAAGTGCTTACTTGAATAAAATAGAGAAAGAGAAGATCAATGATTTCACTATATATATAAAGCTATAAAAATAACAAATTAAAAATCTCTAATTAAATACCAAATTTGGAATTCTGAAAATGAGAGGGGAGATTAATAAGATTGAAAACAAGAAAACTATTGAATTTATAAATAAAACTGAGTTGGTTTTTATGAAAAAAAACAAAAGAGATAGATATTTAGTTAATTTGATTAGAAAAAGGAAAGAAGAAAATCAAATTGTTAGTATCAAAAATGAAAAGTGAGACCTTTCCACCAATGAGGAGGAAATTAAAATATAAATTAGCAACTATTTTGCCCAACTATATGTCAAAAATCTGACAACATAAGTGAAATGGCTGAATACTTACAAAAATATAGATTGTCAGATTGCTCAGATTTATAGAAGAGGAAATAATTTTCTTAAATGCTCCCATGTTGGAAAAAGAAAATAAACAAGCTATTAATCAACTCCCTAAAAAAATCTCCAGGGCCAGATGGATTTACATGCAAATTCTACAAAACATTTAAAGAACAATTAACTCCAATACCATATAAACTATTTGGGAAAATAGGGAAACAAGGAGTTCTACCAAATTCTTTTTATGACACAGATATGGTGCTGATAACTAAACCAGGTAGGATCAAAACAGAGGAAAAAAATATTGACCAATTTCCCTAATGAATATTGATGCCAAAATCTTAAATAAAATAAAATAATAGCAAAGAGATTACAGCAAGTTACTACAGGATAAAACAGCATGACCAAGTAGGATTTATACCAGGAATGCAAGAGTGATTCAATATTAGGAAAACTATTAGCATATTTGACTACATCAATGATCAAACTAACAAAAATCATATGATTATCTCTATAGATATAGAAAAAGCATTTGACAAAATCCAACACCCATTCCTATTAAAAAACACTGGAGAGTATAGGAAAAAATATGGAGTTTTCCTTAAAAAGATCAATTGTATCTATTTAAAACCATCAGCAAGCATCATATGTAATGGGGATTAACTAGAATCATTCCCAATAAGATAAGGGGAGAAATAAAGTTGCCCACTGTCACTATTACTATTCAATATTGTTAGAGATTTTAGCCTTGGCCTTAAGAGAAGAAAAATAAATGAAAGGTATTAGAGTAGATAATGAGGAAAGAAAATTATAGAATCAAAGATATAGAATTAGTAGGAACTCTAGTAACAATTTAGACCAATGCTTTTATTATACAAATGAGGAAATTAAGTAAGTGGAGGATTCTACTTGTCTTTTACTTCCCATCAAAGCTATTTCTATCATGGGAAAAATACCTCTAACTCTTGCTCATTTACTAGTTGAACCTGATAAGGTTTTTGAGGCCTCTTTCAATTCAATTTCCATGATTCATATAATTTCTTTTATAAAAAATTGATATTTTATTAGTGATGGAATTAGTATTATGGTTACCATACACACATTTCTATGCATAGATGCACATACATACATATATGCATACATATATATACACACATATATATATATATACATATAAATACATTTAGGTCAAGATGATAGAAAGCAGAAGTATGGGGAGCAAAGCATACTATACACAGATTTTTCATGAACACTTTTTCTCAGAGGAATTAGTTTTGAACTAGTTTTCAGGGTTGGCAGATCTTTATGCTGTTACTTTGGTCATGCTAGCATTGAGATCTCCTTTTCCCTCCCTAGATAGTCTATTCAGAGATTTTAGTGTAAATGTTCATGAGCTCCACTATAAGAAGAAAATAGTTCAAAAGTGATTGGTTTGGTGGCTGATGAGGCCATAACTAGCTGGCTTCAGTTGTCTATTATATCAAACGGGCACCTTTCTCTGGCACTGAGTTCTTAGAAGAGCTAACTCTAATACCTAGAGACAGAAAACAGGCCAGGAAAAAAAGAGGGCTTGAATCCTCTGCCAAATATCCAAGCAGATTCCCTTTTTCACTATAAGAGTTACCAAATTACCGTAGTATTCAGCATCAGGTTGGGATTTGAACTCAGAACTATGATTATATTTTATACATCCACTGAGATTAATTGCAGAGGTGCCTAAACTGTAAATTAAATGTTGAGAATTCTTTCAGTCTCTCCAGAAAAACACACGCCATTCAAAACAGTTCCTTAGATGATTAAGAGCGCATTCCCTAAATCTCTATTTCTCACTGGTTCAGTAGACGAATAAAGATTTCAGGTCATCCTTTTTGCAAACCCTCTTTTTTGGTGATCCTGTGATCTGTTCCTTTGGCTATTAATCTCCAGGTATGATGTTGTTGTTGTTCAATCTCCGTTTTGGTTTTTTTTTTGTTGTTGTTGCTTTTTTGTTTTTTTTTTTTCCAGTTTAATATTCTTTTTTTTATTAATACTTTTTATTCTTCAACATTAACTCTTACAAAGCTTTCTGTTACAAAACTTTCCCCCCTACTCCCCACCCCTCCCCTAGATGGCAGGATATCCACTACATGTTAATTATGTTAAAATACTTGACAAATCGAATATATGTATACTTATTTCCACACATCATTTTTGTGCAGGAGAAATCGTATCTACAAGAAAGAATAATCTGATAAAGGAAATACAATGCAAGCAAACATCAATAGAGAGCATGAAAATGTTATATTGTGGTCCACATTTCACATCCCTTTTTTCTGGGTGTATATGGCTTTCTTCACTGAACAATTGGAATTGTTTTGAAGCATTTCACTGTTGAAGAGAGCCATGTCCATCAGAATTGATCATCATATAGTATTGTTGTTGCCGTGTATAATGATCTCCTGGTTCTGCTCACTTCACTCAGCATCAAATCATGCAAGTCTCTCCAGGCCTCTCTGAAATCATCCTGCTGGTTGTTTCTCACAGAACAATAATATTCCATAATATTCATATACCATAATTTATTCAGCCACTCTCCAATTGATGGGTATCCATTCAGTTTCCAGTTTCTAGCCACTACAAAAAGGGCTGCCACAAACATTCTTGCACATGTAGGTCCCTTTCCCTCCTCTAAAATCTCTTTGGGATATAGGCCCAGTAGAAACACTGCTGGGTCAAAGGGTATGCACAGTTCGATAACTTTTTGAGCATAGCTCCAAATTGCTCTCCAGAATGGTTGGATCCGTTCACAGTTCCACCAACAATGCATCAGTGTCCCAGTCTTCCCACATCCCCTCCAACACCTGTCATTATCCTTTCCTGTCATTTTAGCTAATCTGACAGGTTTGTAGTGGTACCTCAGAGTTGTCTTAATTTGCATTTCTCTGATCAATAGTGATTTGGAGCAACTTTTCATATGACTAGAGATGGTTTTAATTTCATCATCTGAATATTGTCTGTTCATCTCCCTTGACAACTTATCTTTTGAATAGTGGCTTGAATTCTTATATATATGAGACAATTCTCTATATATTTTAGAAATGAGGCCTTTATCAGAACCATTAAATGTAAAGATGATTTCCCAATTTGATGCTTCCCTCCTAATCTTGTCTGCATTAGTTTTGTTTGTACAGAAACTTTTTAACTTAATATAATCAAAATTATCTATCTGGTGTTCAATTAAGAGTTCCAGATCTTCTTTGGACATAAATTTATTCCATCTTCACAATTCTGAGAGGTAAACGATCCTATGTTCCTCTAATTTGTCAATCTCCATTTTGAAGAGGATCAATGACATCACTGATGATGTTTTTGAGCATAAATTATATTTAAATAAGGCAAGTTACACAAATTTGTCTACCTCATTGTCTCTTCCAGAGTCATTAGTATTCAGTGACAAAACAAAAATGAGCACAATTGACAATGTCCTAAAACACAGAGGATTATCTTGGTATTTGATGTTTGACTATGTTCTACATGTTCTCACTACCTGCTTTAGCCACCTTCATGGTCCTTGGGACAAATTGTTTTATTTCACCCATTCCTCTGGGGAAAGTCTTTGTGTTCTCGAGATGGACACCCCCCTAACTCATTGATAGGTTTGAGGTCTGTCAAATAATACCCTCCACCTGGTTTGGCTGATCTGCTGAGATGGCTAAATAATCTATTGATATTGTCTTATCAATATTGATTCACCTTGATTTTTACACCATTAAAATCCAAATAACATTAGTAAACAAATGGATTAGTCATGCCTTCTCTAAGATGAATGGAAGGCCATTTCAGTAGTCTAAATGAGAGGTAATGAATCCCTGACCTATGGTGGTAACTCTAATTAGAGTGACTGATTCAAATATGAAAATGCTTGTGGATATAGAAAAAGTAAGATTGAGTAAATGCATTGTACATGAGTAGGATATGAGAGTAAGAGTGAGTGAGGAGTTCTGGATAGTGCCAAAATAATGAACACTTCAGGTTGTTAAAATGATGGTGACTTAAGGGAGAAAATCATGTCATGTTTTGGACATGTTGAGTTTGAAATGTCTCTGGGACATTGAAATATCTAATGTTATTGGCAATTTGACAGTTGTACTAAAGAGAGATGAGCTAGATATAGACAGTATGGCATATTATGTTTTATACATATGGTTTTCTCTATGCACATATATATGTATATATATATATATATATATATATATATATATATATATATATATATAATACCCTTACCATATAACACAACACACACATATACATATGCATGTATATAAGTATGCACATATGCATTTGTGTGTATGTGTTTGTATACACATGTATGTATGTGCAAATGACACTGAGGAATCAAAAGACACTTATATCTTGTTCTACCATTATATGGGTGGAAGCAAGTCACTTTTCCTTTCTGGATCTGTTTCCTCTAAAATGTGCTATTTAGCCTCATAAATCCTATCCAATGTGAATATTTTCTGATTCTTGAGGGTCATTTTAGTCTGGAATTCTAAGCCAACAATATGTTTGAAATCGAAGATTTTCTCTTCATGGCCAAATAAACTTCAATTCATAGAATCCTGGAATGTTAGAACTAAAAACGAAAAGAAGTCATTTGCTTAGTCCAGTCCCCTTTATTTATGGAAATGGAAACAGATTAATTGACCTATCCAAGGTTGCATAATTCTGTCACAAATTTAAGATCACAATTCAAATCTAGCATTCTGTTCAGTTTTTCTAGAGGCCAAACACAGAATTTCTTTTCTTTTTTTATATAAAACTTTTTATTTTCAAAATATATGCATAGATACTTTTCAACCCTCGCAAAACCTTGTCTTCAAAATTTTATTTTCCCTCCCTTCCTCCCACTCAGTTTCCAGTTCTTTCCTATGATAAAAAGGACTGCTACAAACATTTTTGCATGTGTGGGTCCTTTTCCTTTTTTTATGAGCTCTTTGGGATTCAGGCCCAGTAGAGATACTGCTGGATCAAAGTTGTTCATTATTTTGGCACTATCCAGAACTCCTCACTCACTCTTACTCCCATATCCTACTAATATACAATACAAACAACAGTTTGATAGCATTTTGGGCATAGTTCCATATTGCTTTCTAGAATGGTTAGATCAGTTCACAACTCCACCAACAATGTATTAGTGTCCCAGTTTTCCCACATCTCCTTCAACATTCATCATTATCTTTGCTATAATATCAACATACTTTTGTCATCTTAGCCAATCTGAGAAGTGTGTAGTAGTACCTGAGAGTTGTCTTAATTTTCATTTCTCACAGAATTTCTGAGATGTCAGATCACCTGTATTCTAGATAGATAACATCCTGATAGAATATTACTCATTCTCCTGGTCCTCTGAACTTCTTAATATATTTCTACTACCACAGATGAAGTGAAAATCCCAAGCTCTTCCAAAATTCTGGCTATCCTCTAATCATTTTCTTCATATTTCACTATACCCTAAAAGTCACCTTCCCTTCCTTCAGTTGTCTTTCCCCTTCCCATATAGTTATGTATACAGGCACATATTACCTATATATTATCTCTTTCTTTAAAAAAAAGACCATAATTTTTAACATTCCTACAACTTAATTACATTTTGCTGGCTGAGCTGGGGTTACTTCCAGATTGACATAAGATTTTACAGGAGGGAGATTTTTTTTTATTACCTTGATCTCTCCCCTTTGAAACTTTTGTTGTGCTCATTGTCTGTACTGTACAATTAATGCCTTGCTACTAAAAATATGTTCGTTCAAATAGTCTATAAAATTTAATTTTTGACTTTATTAAATGTTATTCTCCAATTGCTTGATATGTCTCTATCTAGTGACCCTTCAATCTTTTTGTTGTTTTTGCCCGTTTTTTCTTAGCTCCAATCTATCTCTGACATAGATCTAGGCACATTAAGATGCTCAAGAAATAAATCGTTCTTAATAGATTAAATCGAGGCATATGTACTCCTCAATTTAACCTACCTATTAAGAATTATTTATATGTATATATATATATATGCACCTATATGCACATACACATACACATATAAACCCACACATATACATGCTTATACACTCATATACATATATACATATGTATATGTATATATGTGTATAAAATGTGTACATCCATTTATAATAAATAAATTTAAAAATGTTTCATGTATTCATTAGTGTTTCAAGTTTGTAAAGCACTTTGTATTTGTTATCTCATTTGTTCCTTACAACAGTCCTGTGTAGTAGCTGTTATTAGTCTTATTTTAGGGACAGCGAGGTGGTGCAATGAATAGAATGACAAGTCTAGTTTAAGAATCAACCCTCTCATCCCTTCATCCATCTTTTAGAGAATGAAAGAATCATTAGAGTAGGTCAAAAAGCTTGTCTGTGTTTGACAGAGATAGAGCTCCCAAACATAGCACATAATAGAACTCCCTGATCACTACAACATCATGACTTAATGTCCAGTTTATAATCTTTCATTAACTCCTTAAAAATTTCCTTCTGTTATCTAAATAATTTATAGAATATTCCCATAACAATATGGTTTCTGTTTCTGCCTCATCCAAATGTTCTCTTCTCTGGTTTGTTAGTCTCATTCAATCAGTAAATCTTCTTAAAACACAATACTATTTACTTTTACCTATTAAGAAACATCATTTTATAGTTATAACACTCCTAGACTTGAATTCTGGAAAGGCTTTTATTCAAATTCTATCTCTGACCCTTCATAATGATATGACCTGATTAATCTTTGGCAGCCCTCATTTCCCCTTGGATAAAATGATGCTATTGTATATGACACATTTCACAAGGTATTATTTTATTTTGGGTTTTCTTGGGGTATTTTCATTTTTAAGAATAAAATGATATGGCAATATGGAGACATTCAATTGTAGGTATGCTCCATAAGTGTTCAGTTAGTATTCTCTATTTGTTTCCTTTAATAACTGTATTCCAAACATGAATTACATTCCAGTGAATCTCAAGGATACCTGAGAAGCCTAATCTGCTCTCTTGCATTAGTTCCACTAACTCCCCTTGTTTAGGACTCATGCTTTGGCAATTTGGTTACAGATAACTTAAATTAGAGGCTTTTCCACTTTCACTCTTCTTGGAATTGGATCCTATATATCAATTGGTTTCTTGTGTTAGCCAGCTTTGAATGCTCTACCCAATCTTCTTCATGGTGTCTGATTTAAGTTACAGATGCCCAATGGATAGATAGAATGTTGGTGTTGGATTCAGGAAGACATTGAGATTCATACTTGGTTCAGGTTTTCATTGGCTATGTGACCCTAAGCAAATTATTTGGTCTTTTTTCCACCTCAGTTTTCTTGTTAGTAAAAAAAGGATATAATAATTCATTAAACAACAGGATTGTGATGTATGCTTTAAAAATATTACTTGCTATTCTTAAAAACCAAGAGAGTTAAGGGCCATTGTTATTCAGTCTTTTGATCATGACTGTCTGTTCATGACTACTTGGGCCAAAGCTAACCAGACTCTTCCATCCTACTGTTTCTCAAAATCTCTCCAAGCTCATGCTTATTGCTTCCATGACATTATCTATCTCATCTTCTCTTTCTCCTTTTTCTTTTGCCTTAAATTTTTCCCAATATCAGGACTTTTTCCAATGAGACCTGCCATCTCCTTATGTGGCCAAAGTATTTAAGATTCTGTTTCAGTATTTGATCTTCCAAACTGGAAAATAATATGTCAGAAACTCTGCATAGAGCTACATCTCACACCCCATACCAAAATAAGGTGAAAACAGGTATATGATTTGGACATAAAGGTTGATACCATTAACAAATTAGGAGAACAAATGATAATTTACCTATTGGATTTTTGAAGGATGGAGGAATTTATGACCAAAGAAGAACTAGAGAATATTCTGAAAGACAAAATGAATACCTTGGATTACATAAAATTAAAATGTTTTTCTACAAACAAAACCAACAGAAACAAGAATAAAAGGAAATACAAAAATGAGAAAATCTTAACAGCCAATGTTTCTGATAAAGATCTCATTTCTAAAATGTATAAAACTATGTCAAATTTATAAGTATATGAGTCATTTTTCAGTTGACAAATAGTCAAGGATATGAACAAACAATTTTCAGATGATGAAATTATAGCCATCTATAGTCATTTGAAAAAATACTCTAAATCACTGTTGATTAGAGAAATGCAAATTAACACAACTCTGAGGTACCTAGTCACATCTCTCAGATTGCTTAAAATGACAAGAAGAAATAATGGTAAATGTTGAAGCATGTGGGGGAAAACTGGGACAATAATGCATTGTTGGTGGAGTTGAAATGACTCAGCCATTCTGAAGAGTAATCTGGCGCTATTCCCAAAGGATTATCAAACTGTGCATATCCTTTGACCCAACAGTGCCATTACTGGGTCTGCATCCCATGAAAATAAAGAAAAGGACCCACACATGCAGAAAAGTTGGTAGCAGCTCTTTTTGTGGAAGCAAAGATTTTGAAAATGAGTAACTGCCCATCAATTGGGGAATGGCTGAATAAGTTGTGGTATACGAAGAAAATGGAATATTATTGTTTTATTTTATATAAAAATGATGAACAAGCTGACTTTAGAAAGGCCTAGAAGATTTACAGGAACTGATGCTGAGTGAAATAAGCAGAACCAGGAATACATTGTAAACAACAACAGCAAGAATGTGCAATGATGCAACTATGAAAAAGTTGGTTCTTCTCAGTGGTTAAGTGATTCAAAGCAATCATAATAGATTTTGGACAGAAAGTGCCATCTGCATCTAGAAAAAGAACTAGGGGGATTGAATGCAAATCAATACATGCTATGTTCACTTCTTTTCTGTTTTTTTTCCCTCCACCATGGTTATTCCCTTTTGCTCTGATTTTTCTCTCCCAATAGGATTTGTAAAGCAATATGTATTAAAAACAAATAAATTTTTTAAAAGCATTTGATTTTCCAATAAATAGTCTGAAGTAATTTAAGTATTGACTGTTTAATCTGTCTATACCTTGTTTTCATGCATCCTGCTTACCTTGGTTCATAAAGTCTCTTTTTAATCCCCATTTTACAATTGATTAACTGAGGCAGAGAGAGATTAAATGTGTTGCTCAAGATTATAAATCTAGGAAGTATCTGTAGAAGTAGGATTTGAAATGAAGTCTTTTTGACTCCAGGATCAGTTTCACCTGCTTAAAAAGACAGAAAATCTCTTAGGAGAAACAAATTTTAAAAAATTCAAAGAAAGGACAAGTCAGATTGACTTATAATACTCCAAGGCACTTTGAATCAAGAGGTTAGGTAGTCATTCAAGGATAAAATGCAGAGACACAAAAATGAAAGACTGAAGTAAAATAAAGAAAGGGATAGCTGTCGAGGATACTCATGTTAATGCACAAATAATTCATCAACCTATCTAAATTTTTAAAAGATGAGAATGGAAAATAGAATCAAGACAGATAATGGAAGAATTACAAAACTTTCCATGATCTTGTAACAATAATGTCACTAATGCTAAAACTCAAATAAGATAAACCTGGAATTATGCTAAAGTTGTTTTCCCTTTAAATATAATCTATGTGGTAGACAAGACATGCATGAAGAAGGAATAGTACCAGTGACATTGTTACTAGGAAATGCAAAACTGTTCAACACTTATTTTGCTTCAGCTCTCTATTGCAAAGCTTATGGAGGAGAGTAATTAGGAAGTAAAAACAAACTGAAGATATGTGAGCAGGTAAGAAAATATACAGTTGCCCTTGAAAAGCTCAAAATGAGTAGGACCAGATGAAGTTCCTGTAAGTGTACTGAAAGGACAATTTATGATACAGATGTAATTTGATTGCTTAGTTAAAATCCATGATATCTTGGAAAATTCATGGTAACATTATTAGAAGACAAAGGTGGAATATAAAAGAGATTAAATAGAAGGTCTTATGTTAGCCAAAAAGTGAATTATATAAGTACATGGTTGACAAGGGAACTGTGCCTAGGCAATATTATGAATAAAAACGATTTGGCGTCTTTAACAAGCCATAATATTTGAGTTAGTGATGCAATATGGCTACTTAATCCCATATCCTGGTCAAGCCACATCTGGTATACTATATTCAGTTATGAGAGCCATATTTTAGGAAATACATTTTTCAAGCCAGAGTGTATCCAAAGAATAGTACCCATAATAGGAAGGGATCAGGGACTATATGATATATAAATCAATTAAAACAATGATTTTTAACCTGGAAGCCATGGATTCTTTTGCTATCTATAGATAGATTTCAGGGATATATGAAGCTGGATGGGGAAAGTGAATACTTTTACTAACTTCTAACTGAAATTTATCATTTTTTAAACCATTTAAAACTATCATTCTGGGAAGGGGTCTCTAAGTTCTATCAGAATTCCTAAAGGATGATGATAGCAAAAAAAAAAAGGTTAAAAACTCCTGAATTCAAAGAAGAAGAAAGAATAACTCATATGGTGGATACTTATGGCAACTTGGCAGCTAACTTCATATACATGAAGAACTATTAGAAGTTGATGGATTTAGAGGTTGATGTTGCTTAGAGATTAATTATCATCAAATTGCTTCATTTTATAAATAAGGAATCTGATGCCAACAGAGTTTAAGTGATTTAAATCAACTGTGATTTGAACCAATGTCCATGGATTTCACATTCATTGCTTATTTCCCTAGACCTTGATTTACTTTATTCTAGAGGACAGTAATACATACAGTAGGTGAGTAACATTCAAACGGTAAATAGTCATTAGAATTCATGCAATCAGAAAATTTTTCTATTAATTATTGATGCTCCAAAGTGCAAAAGATCCTTGTGGTATTGCGTTCTATCTAATAGGGAGTTTCCATTTGGAAACTAAAAGATCCCTTGCTGGAAATTTGCAAAGAAGATTCATGTTTTGTTATTAATTAAACTTCTCATGCTTTGAAGACCCTTCCAATTCTGAGATCCTGTGAATCTATTAACATAAATAAAATACTCCAATCTTTGGTCCTAAACAGAGGGAATGCTCTTATAATGACATTCATGGATTCAAAGGGACCCTGAGCAACAAGTGACTTCACTTCAATTACACCAAACACATATTAAGCATCTACTATCTCAGATATTGTGATGACGTTGAAGCTTGAGGACAAAAATTCATGGATTCTAGAGATGTTCAGATGAAAAAATAAAATATACTGGACCAGAATATAGATACCTTAGATGTTTTAGGAAGTTAAGAGTAATTGACGACCAGCCCTGAAGTCAGGAGAACCTGAGTTCAAATCTGGTCTCAGACACTTAACATTTCCTAGCTGTGTGACCCTGGGCAAGTCACTTAACCTCAATTGCCTCAGCAAAAAAAAAAAAGTAATTGAGAGATATACTTTATTCTGGTATTGAATGATGTTGAGGGAGGTAAGCCCTTGCAGCCATCTCTTGATAAAAGGTTTCGTGAAAGAATTATTGAATTAGATTCAATAACTCTACTCAATGTAGAGTGAAGACATATACTTGAAAGTGCTGATGAGAGAAATAAAAACTAATAGAAAGTGTAGAGGATAAATGAATTTTAGTAAGAAGAAAGACAGGAATTGAGCCACGAGAATAGCAATATATATGGAGTTTTGAGATATTTGTAGCCCCTGGGAGTATGGGTGGGATAGCTGGTGTGAGAAGCTAGGAGTTTGCAGCCTCGTAGGTGTTTCCTCATAGTGCAAAAGAAATTATGTGTAGCAACGGGGTCATGTGTATCTTGAGTATTAACAGTACTCTAGGTAATGATACTAATATTGGCAAACCATGATGAAAGGTTGGTTAGTTACTGTTTGATGAAGCCATAGATTTTAGTCTCTACCAAAGCAGAAAGAAAGTGAGAAGAGAAAAGCTGATCCAAAATATATCATATGAGGGAGAGAGAGCTTAATTGCAAGTGATTGTTTTGGGAAACATCAGATCATGTTTCCCAGGGAAGAAACTCATTTCCTAAGAGATGCTATTAGTACTTTTGTTATTGCTTATGTTTCAGTGACAAGGCGTATCTACTATTAAGTTGTTTTTAGGATACTTGTAAACAGATAGACCAGAAAGACAAGGGAAAATATCAACCCATGAATGACCCTTCATCTAACACCCTTGGGTTCTATCTGGTTTTATCTGGCTTATCAAAGTAATCAGGTCTGGCTGCCAATATCATTATTGAGGAATACATTGGTGTATTTTCTCCTCAAAAAACAAATATAGCTAAATAGAAAAAATATTAAAAATAATTTTTTATATAATAAAGATTCTGGGGCTAAGTAGAATTAAACTAATCCCTCTTCTACTTGACAGCTCTTAAAATACTCAAAAATGACTGTCAACATCTTTTCCATTCAGCAAGAATTTAAGTGATTATTTTGTGCTAGAGACAATGCAAAGCAATTCATGGCCCTTGACCTCATGGAGCTCAAATCATAATGGGGAAAACAGCATGAAAACAGTTATGTACAAACAAGACTTTTTATAAAGTAGATGTAAAGTAGTCTTTGAGGGTCAGCGTTTGCCTTGGATTGGAGGAGAATGAAAAACCAACGATATAATGTGTAAAACATGAGATTTGAATTGCAACTTGAAGGAAGTAAAGGAAGAAAAGATGCTGAGATTAGCCTGGACAGCATTTGAAGCATGAGAGATAATCAGAGAAAATATAAATAATCAGGGGATATATTATTGTGTTCAAGGAATGGCAAGTAGATCATTATAACTGAATCACAAAGTAAGTGATGAAGAATAAAGTATCAAAAGAATGTAAAGGATTGTAAAAGCAAAACAGAGGATTTTTAATACTTTATCTCAGAGGCAATTGAGGGCCACTAGAGTTTTTGAGTAGAAATGTGGCATGATCAGGCATAAATGTAGGAAAACCACTGATTTCTGGGTAAATGATAAATTGAAATGGGAAGAGACTTGAGTCAAAGAAGCAATAGAAAACTATTGGAATTGTCTGACATGAAGTGTTAAGTGGTAGCTATGTGAGTAAACAAAAGGTGTTGCATAGTATTGATGTTGTTGGAAAAAAATGTAACAACCTTTGATTAAAGGCTAACTCGTCATACAAAGAGAGAGAGAGAGAGAGAGAGAGAGAGAGAGAGAGAGAGAGAGAGAGAGAGAGAGAGAGAGAGGGAGAGGGAGAGGGAGAGGGAGAGGGAGGAAGAGGGAGGGAGAGATTTATACTTCCTAGTCTGTGAAGAAAGAAAACTAAATAAGACCAACCATCAAACATACAAATAACTTGGCAACAGAAATGATATGTGGAATAAAGGAGTTGAAAATGATGCAGAAGTGCAAGCCTAATAAATGACTTGAAGAATGATGGTGAAATTGAAAGCAGTAGGGAAATTTGGAGGAGAGAGTTTGAGGGCAGAAATAATAAGGTGTATTTTAGACTTAGTTTGGGATATGTAGCATACCTAGTTTTAAATGTTCAGAAGGCAACTTATGATGCATGACTGGAATTTAGAAAAGATGTTAAGATTGGATATGTGATTTGAAAAATCTTCTGTATAGAGGTGATCATTGAACTCATAAGAAATGATGAGATCAAGTGACATACTGTAGACAGAGAAGAGAACCTTAGTTGAGGTCCAAGATTTATAAGTTACAAAGGATATAGATCTAAGAAGGGCGGTTGAAAAAAGGGATCAGACAGGTAAGAAGTGCTCCAAGAGGGAGCAGTGCTTATCCTACAGGATAAGGAAACACTAGGAAAAAGAGAGTATCCCAAAAAAGAGACCAAATAAGAGTGTCAAAGGCAGCAAAGAGGTCAAAAAGCATGAGGATTGAGAAAATATTAGGAATAACAATCAAGAGTTTATTGATAATTTTGGAAAGAATGATTTAAGTTGAATCAAAAGGTTAGATGCCATATTATAAAGAATTTTGTATAGTAACAAGTGAGAGGAGAGAAAGTAGAGGAAGCAAAGGACTTTGTTAAGGATTTAACCAAGACCATAAATACTATATATATAATTGAATCAAGTAAAGGTATTTTTTTTTTTGTTGTGTAGGATAAGAGAGATATGATATGAACTGAGGAGATTAAAAGAACAGTGAACTTTAGGGAATGGAGTCAGGGTTTGTTTTTGTTTGTTTGTTTGTTTGTTTGCTTTTCAGATAAGTAAAAGTGAGGTCCTCAACTGAAAGGGTGAGACTTGAGAAAGGACGAATTTATTTGTAATAGCTGGTATAGCAAATGTGATAAGCAACCCACTCCACACTCTAGTTCTTTCCAGATAATGGAACTTCATATGGCACAGGCTTAAAACCCTTCATCATCTCTGTAACTTTTTCCTGGATAGGTGCCAACTGATTAATTTCTTTCATGGTATATAACAGTTCAAATATATTCTGGCCAAGCCACTATTCCTGGATATTATGTGCCTCTCTGTAGTGGATGGTCCTATTACATCTTTTGGATATTATGTTCAGACCACTGGATTGCACATAACTTTTAAACACTAGTGTGTTCCAGGTAAACTGACTTTTAACTATGCTTTCCCTATTTTGAATTTGTGTTTTGTTGTTGTTGTTGAGCTTAAGTGTATAACTTTATATATTTCTCTTTTATATTTTAGCCTATATAAATCAGCACTATTTGATCTTGAATCCTGATTTTATAATGCAGTGGGTCATCTTTCCTTCCTGGCTTTCTATCATTTTCAAACTTAATGCCACTTATGTATTTATCCAGACCTTCAAAGGAAATGTTAAACAGTACAAGGCAAAATGGCACCTAGAGCATTCCAATGGAGAATCCTTTTCAGTTTGATACTAGAGCATTAATGATTAGACTTTGATTTTTAGCAAATCATCTTACTTTTTTGAGCCTCATGCTCCTTATTTGTAAAATGGAGATGATACCCGCCAAATAGGATTGTCATGGGGAGCAACTGAAATTATGTACATAAAGTGCTTCGCATTCATAATGTGATCCATAAATGAGATCTATAGATAGATAACATCCAAAATATTTTAAGCTCAAATTAAATATGCTTTCCACAACTCCATGGAGACAATAGGGACATTTCAATATAGAATCTAGAGCAGGAAGGGATTTAAGAGATAATCTCATCCAAATCCTTCATATTTTAAAAGAAAGAACTAGTTCAAGTAATTTGTTTTAGGTTATCCAAGTGATATCTTCTAGATCTAACAGGATTTAAATGCATGTCCTCTGTCTCCTCATTTAGCACTTTTCCAACCTTGTCATACTGCATATATAACTTATGGCAATATCTACTTTCTAGAAAGTAACTCTGGAAAAACACTAAAATCATCTAAGCTTACTTCTCAAATATTTAGAAACATATCTCCCATCTTAAAAACAAATTAAAGAATTTCTATGGTTGTTAAACAAATAGGACAGCAAGATAGCATCATAGTGCATTGAGTCTGAAGTCAGGAAGAGTCATCTTCATGAGTTCAAATATGACCTGAGTTCAAATTAAGCCTCATACGCTTATTAACTGTGTGACTTTAGGTGGACACTTAATCCTGTTTGCCTCAGTTTTTTTCATCTGTAAAATGAGTTGGAGAAGGAAATGGCAAACCACTTTATTCTTTTTACCAAGAAAACCCCAAATGAGGTCACAGAGAGTCAGATATGACTGAACAATAATGATAAATTAAATAAATAAAAATATAGCTCCTAATAGTGCTATTTGGATCTGTTAAATGCTCAATTGAGCCACCTCAGACAAGATAAATTACTATAATAAGAATAGCTGGGAACTTTGAGCATAAAAAGGAAATGTTTACATTGGGATAGAGATAAAGATTTACAGATGGAAGACATCTTAGAAGTTATTTAATATAATCCTTTCATTTTACAGATGAAAATACTGAGATCTGAAGAGTAAAAGTAATTTGACAAAGACCATCTAGGTAATAAGTTATAGAGTAAAGATTTGAACTTAGGTTCAATGACTCCTAATCTAGTTCCATTGTACTACATTGCAGCCTGCCTAAAGCTCCTTGAAGTACCTTGATAATTAATATCAAGTGAGACATAAAAAGAGACATATGCTCACTGAAATTGTGTGCCAATGTGATGGAGAGAATCCAGTGCAGAGTCCAAATCAAAAAGGGATTCCCTATGGTTGATAAAGTCCTCCAGATGCTCATCGTTGCAAATGACGTTGTGTTGATGGCATCAGGCCCCAGAACAATGCAGAGCCTCCTAAATGAAATCCAGATCTTTCAAAAGAATTCCACTTGATTATTCACATAGAAAAAATCGAGTGAAAATTCATATCATCCAGAATTTTATATGCAGTTAGACTAACAATCCATACAGCTAGTTCATCAAATGCATATATTTTGGACAAATACATCAAAGAGACAATGAGCTAATTGAATAAGAAAAGGAAATCATGTCACAATGACTTTAACAATATGTAGTCTTTAAGTCTTAAAATAAAAAATTATCAACTTCCCAGCTTCTTCTGGAATCAAAGACCATGTTTTTACCACCACATTTTTATATAATATTATAAGATTATGTCATGAAGGAGAAAATATTCTGAAAAAAACTGGTTTAGTATATCCAGCTTCTCTCCAAGGGCAATGATGAGCTGAATGGTAGATATAATCAGAAAGCTGAACAGATTTGAAATGGGAAATTATGCAGATGAAGAATTGTAAACATTATCATTATAGAAACGCATGAAGAAAATAAAGAATGGGCTAGTTTCCCAGTGAGAGTACGGGATAAGTGTTGTTGCAGTACTAGTCCACTAGAAGCTCTCAATCTTTTCCAAACAAATTGCTATTTGGTGATGCTTCTTCCATTTTGTTTTCCGGAACCTCTTTTTGGTGGTGTTTTTAATTTGTCTAAGAGTTTACATTTGTCCCTTACATTGAATTTTATTTGATATTACCTGCCTACTTCCTTGGAAGTACCAAGGACAAGTTTTTTATCAAAGGCTGCAGGGAAGACCCTCATCTTGGTGGCTGACTCAGCTTTGGCAGATAGAAGAGAAGAAATAGAGGAACAAAGTATGAACAAGCAGGGATGAGTTTCAACAAGCATCATTAGATATGGTTTTCATATTGATGATATCCAGAGCCACCAGAGCCTGGAAAGATAATAGAGAGAAATGAGTTACATGAATTTAAAGAACTCAGAAAGATAGAAGGATCTCAACTTCCTCTGCCATTGACCCCAGACAAAACAAAAAAAAAAAAACCAACTATTTCTACCACCACCTACTAGTCTCCCCACACACCCACCCACTAAAACCACCACCACAACAGAATAAAGTTTCTGGATTAATCTAAATGTCTTTATTGTATTTCTACTTGGTACTGTACTTGGACATGACCAGGAAATTAAATGTACATGTTCATTAAATATATGGTTTTTCTCCACTTGATTCATTTATAAATGTGATATTGTTAATAAGTGACTGAGCCACACATTTTATTTTATTAAAATACAGCTATTGTTTGCAAAAGGAAATCATTGTCAAGTTGATTTGAAAAACTTCCCTTTCCTGGGTAATTTATAAGAAACATGTCTATTTTTCAAATGAGCAAAACCTGTATTTTCTTCTATTTTCTTCTCCATCTTCTATGAAAGCATTTCCACTTTTTTGATCATTGTAATTTAGGGTTCATTTACAAAGAACTTCCAAATGAAGGTAGATTTTATTTTTACTCAGAATCCTTCCTCTGGGCACACAATTCATTATTTTAGAATTGGGGTTAGACCTGGCCCAAAATTCATTGGAGGCCAAAGCCTAGTAGCTCAGCAATTATTCTATGATTGTCTACAGATGGACAGGGAAGAAAGATCAAAAGTAGCCAGAAGTTCTATCATGGATTTTGCCTTTCTGGATCAATTTGTCTGAGCTTTATTTCCTCTGCCTCTATTTTAGTCTGTCTGTCTGTCTCTGTCTCTTTCTCTCTGTCTTTCAGTGTATGTGTGTGTGTTCCTCCCAAACCTCTCCATGATATTATATGGTTTACCACTCACCTAAGTTTTTAACCTTAGAAGCAGTCTTGACTTCCCTCTTTTGTCTTGAATATGTAAATAAATCACTCTACTTGAATATATAAATAAATCAAAGGTCAAGTCTTGCTGATTCTACTTCTACACTATCTCATCCATCTCTCTCTTATTTTCACTCATAGGGGCACGGATTGGTGGCAGATAAAAAGACCCCAGATTCAGGAAGACATAAACTTAAAGTCCTCAGACACTTCTTAGTTAAATGACTCTAAATAAGTACCTTAAGTAGGAAGTAGGGAATAAATCAGGAATAATGATAACTCCCTTCAGGGTTATTATAAGGATAAAATGTGATAATATTTCAATAGTACTTTGCAAATTTTAAAGCTCTATATAAATGTTGGCTATTTGCATTGTTATTATTTTTATTATTGATTCTAATCACTTTATTGTCAAGACTGTTGCCATATATTTGTAGGTGGAAGGGCTCTCACATGTTTTCAAGCTAAAAACCTCTCCTTGTATAGAAAAGGAAAATGAAGGCCAATACGATTAAATAACATGTTGCAAGACTCAGAGCTAATATTCAAATTCAAGTCTTTCAAGTTCAAGTATAACTTGTGATTTGCTCTCATTGTTCTCAGTTTTCATTATGCTTCTATTCTCTTTTCTCTCCAAACTATACTCCATTTGCAAATACACTTCTGATCATATACCTCTCTTGATCAATAGCACTGTCTCTCTCTATAATAAGTGTCTATCATTTTACCTCAGCATTTAAGTCATTTAATAATTTAGATTCCACTTGCGTTTCTAGGTTTCATAGGCTTCATAGAATGTAATTTTGTAGATTTAAAACTAGAAGAGAAATTAGATGTTATCTTGCCCAAATTCCACATTTATTTATGAGAAAATAGCATACCAGAGAGATTAACTGATTTACCTGAAGTCACACAGTTAATACACAGCAGAAATGCATTTGGAACTGAGAGATCTGATTACAATATTGGCATTCTTCAAGTTGCACCAAAATCTTACCACATTATTCTTTATTGTGAACTTGATATTTCAGTCAAACTGGTTTACTAGCAGTCCTGTATTTTTTTCTGTATTCACATAGCCTATCTGCCATTCAAAGAAGTTACTAAATGTCTGGAATTTAGTTATTCTTTATCTCTGATTTTAAGAATCCTTATCTTTCTTCAAGATTTAATTCAAGAATTGCCTCACCAATGATAGCCTTATTTCCCCATCTTCCAAATTGCTAATAAATTCTCCTTCAAAATATTTTATATTTAGTTGTACTTATGTATTTTCCATTATAGTATAAAATTATAGTTTGAAATCTTTTTTATCAAAGTTGCTTTTTTATTTTCAAAACATATGCAAAGATAATTTTTAACATTGACCCTTGAAAAACCTGCTGTTCCCATTTGCCCACTTTCCCCCCACCTACTCCCCTAGATATGTTAAATATAGTAAAAATGTATGTTAAATCCAATATAGTTATACATATTTATAAAATTATCTTGTGCAAGAAAAATCAGATCAAAATATCATAAAAATGAGAAGGAAAATAAAATTTAAGCAAACCACAACAAAAAGAGTGAAAATACTATGTTGTGATCCACATTCAGTCCCCACAATTCTCTCTTTGGCTACAGATGGTCTTTCCATCACCGGTCTATTAGAGATGGCCTGAAACACCTCATTGTTGAAGAGAGCCATGTCCATCAGAATTGATCATCATATAGTCTTATTGTTGCCATGTATAATGATCTCCTGGTTCTGTTCATTTCACTCAGCATCAGTTCATGTAAGTCTCTCCAGGCCTCTCTGAAATCATCCTGCTGGTCGTTTCTCACAGAACAATAATATTCCATAATATTCATATACCATAATTTATTCAGCCACTCTCCAATTGATGGGCATCCATTCAGTTTCCATTTTCTAGCCACTACAAAAAGGGCTGCCACAAACATTTTTGCACACGTGGGGTCCTTTCCTTCCTTTAAGATCTCTTTGGGATATAGGCCCAGTAGAAACACTGCTGGGTCAAATGGTATGCACAGTTTGATAACTTTTTGCACATAGTCCCAGATTGCTTAGAGTATAATATCTTGTGGACAGGTGCAGTTTACTTTTTTTTTCCATTTTGTATTCTCATTGCCTAGAATGGTGCCCTGTTGAAAGTAGGGGTTTAATTAAAAAAATAAAAATTGCATAATTGAAATGATTGATGTGCAGGGTCCCCCTTCCCCTTATCAGTGTCTCCTCTCTTTCACCACTACTTCTTTCAGCCTTCAAATAAATGTTTTGTGGCAGAATGAAGGTGGGTCACTTATTTCAGCTCTGTTTCTTGACCATTTCCTGACTCACCATTAATTGCCAGTGCAGGCTCTCTGGACAAAACAAAGATCCCATCTCATACATTTATCTAAGTTCCTATGCTTTGCTTTGCCTTCTTTGCTCTTTCTTATACCTAAAAATCAGCAGGAAGAGAAGATAAGAGGTTTCTACTCTGAATGGTGACTCATTGCAAACAGGTGGGCTAGGGACAGGAGATTGCCCGGTGGGCGGACTGCACTGAATTCTCAATGCTAACATAGACGTGAGTTAGTTTCACAAAATTCTGAATAGGAGAAAGATTAACTTGCGGAAGAGATGCATGTATTCAGATGAGAGAAAGGAATCACCTCATTCTGACTCATAATTTTCTTTATGCTCAGCATTTCATCTATAAAAAGGTCCTTTCTTAGTTCTTCTTGTTGTTATTTTGTATTCCTAATTTCTTTCCCAAAAATCTCATTTTGATGTTTCATCAATGTGTGGAAGTATCACAGAGTTCTTGAAGACTCTGCCAGGAGAACACATGCTCTGGAAGGCTTTTTGAGTCTGAAAATAGCTTAAAGTATGGCCTGGTGATGATCTACATGCATCTTGTTATCAATCAATCAGCCGCTGTGAATTAAGAGTCTACTATGTACCAGACGTTATGCTTGTGCTGGAGATACAGATGCAAAGAATTTAACAAATGAAGCAATTTCTATCCACAATGAGCTTATATGCTAGTGGTATAGCATGTCTGTGTACATAATAAACATACATATATTTATGCATACACATGAACATTATATATATAATCATCTATGTACAGTTGTGTACATGAATGCTCATTGTAAATTTGCACACCTACATGTCTGTATATGGATTATTTGTGACTCCATTTGGAGTTTTCTTTGCAAAGATATTAAAATGATTTGTCATTTCCTTTTCCAGCTCATTTTACAGATGAGAAAACTGAATCAAACAAAGTGAAGTGACTCACCCAGAGTCAAACAGCTGGTAAATATCTGAGGCTGGATTTGAATGCCTGAAGATGAGTCCACCCTACTCTAGCCCTGGCATTCTACCAATTGTGACACATAGTTGCCTCATAATTATATGTATTTACAGATATATGAAATAGTTTCTACTCATAAGGAGTTTACATTCTAATGAAAGTATAAGTATACATATATTATATACATGTGATATATATGCATATATAACGTAAGCATATATGCATAAATTTATACATGTATTTATAATATCATAAACATCAAGCAAATATAAATATGCACAACATTATTATATCCAAATATTTTTTAGAAAAGATGCTAGAAATTGAGGAAAATTAGGAAATTTTTTGAGGGTAAGAATATGGTACTTGGGCTAAAGATTAAAGAAAGAGAGATTATGATTTTTTTTCAGGGACACAAGATAGATATATGTCAACAAGGATCAACTCCATGGATGTAAGCTCATTCTGTAGGACACACATTATCACTTATTTGATTTATTCTGGAAAGGTGCAAGACTTGACAGCAGATTCAACTGCCTTTGTCCTCACGTGAAGGGAAGAATGTCATGTAGACTATTGTCCCCAGAGCATTACATCCAGGACCACATAGAACAAATGCTAAGGGGTGTAGAAAGGCAGACCACTTCAGCCAAACTACTGAAAGATTCTCCTTGCTGTTCACTTCCAACGCTTTTCCATGCAGACTGAAATGTCAGTGTTATACTAATGAGCCAACTTAGTTATCCTGCCGTAGTGCTGCTCTTGCTCACTTTGCTTCCAGTCTCTTCTCTCCACAGTTATTCCTTCCCATAGCTGCCAAAGTTATGTTGCTAAAACATAATTCTCACCATGTCACTATTCTATTCTTTCCCATTGGACCCCTCTCTCTTATCCAGCCTTCATATTTGCAGAAACCTAGTACATCATCTGCTCTGGCCTAGACTATTGCCTCAAATCTGTTCCCACTCCAATCTATTCTTTCTATTGCTGCAAAAGTGATTTACCTTAAGCTCAGTGATCATATTACAGCCTTACTCAGTAAATGTACATATTTATTATGTATATCTTCCTTACCTCTGTCCCATAGAATATCATTGAAGCTTAGAGCAGATTTTGGCTCCTTTTTTTGATTCTCTTCCCCTGAAGTGATATCTTCATGTACATGCTATTTCTTTCCAAAAAGGTTTCAAAGTCTTTGAAGCAAGGGATAACATCTAAAAAAGTACCTGCAGGTAATAAAGGCTTGCAATTGGCTTCAATGGAGAAAATGTCCACTGGAATGAATGAATGAATGAATGAAAAAAAATTGTTAAATGCTTAGTAAGTGCTTACCTCTATGCTAATTGCAAGGGATATAAAAGTAGAAGCAAGTAAGACTTTCCTCAAGAAACTTTCATTCTAATAGGTAAAGAAAATCCATAATGGGGACCTAAAATGGGGGTACAGGAAATGGCATTTTTTGGGAAATGGTTAGGAAGTGGAATGGTTAGGAGGTCTGGCTTCTGACAAGATAAAGTGACAGTTCATTAATCGCTGTCCAATGTCCTAGGCACAGAATACAGGTTTAGGAGGAAGAAGTATTAGGAAAATGAACAGAATGTAATTCTAATGGAATAGAAACAGCTAATGTTTAATATGGTGACCTAGAACTTGGCAGGACAAGGTGAATCTGGAATGGTTTAAGACAACTGCAGATTCACATGACTTTGTCCTTAAATGGAGGGACTAATGTGCTGAAGGCATAGACTTTGAAATAAAATCAACAGACCTTTAAATAGTGGAACAAATTTTCAAAATAACTTTTTAAAAATCATAATAATAGCTTATATTTATATACTACTTTGCGGTCTATGGGACTTTAAATTACACTTTTTTTCCCTCTGAGCAAATATTTATATTCCAAGAATTGTAATGGAAATATGTAGAGAGAGATGACTAAGCTTTCTTATCTCCTTAAAAGGATAAGTTCATGCTGACACACTTAGATAGGTGTGAATCTTGAGCAGGAAAACTTGTGGAGATAGCATTTTCAAATATCAAATTTTAGTCAATTTACAAATTTGATTCAAAGGAATCATCCCTGTACTTGGGTCTAAACAAAAGGCACATTCCAAAGAAAAGGCTAATGACAAATGACAGTTAAATTCCAAGTTTCCCTATTAGACTGCAATTCTGGGAATTTTGAGCATTTCTTCCAATTTGGGCAATGGCAACAAAAATCTAATCATATACTAATGCAAATTACTTTTTATGTTTTCAGGACTACAGTTAAAAATCACCAGGAAAAGATGAGACTTTAACCTATTAATAGGTTAATATGAATTAATTTAATTAATAAATTAAAATGTTAATTGCTTGATGGCTTCTGCAGAATAGAAAGAGTTTCTTTTGAATACTTTTTAAGCATTAATTTTATATTTCTTCTACTTTAGTTGAGGAAAATAATACTTATTCATTTTTTTTTAAAAAACTGATTTGTGAAAAGAAAAAATGTCTTTAACCTTTTAGGCTAATGCAATATTTTAATTTTAGAATGCTGCTGTTAGTAATATTTAATGTTGCATTGTACTTAGTTTAAACAAAGCAAAGGAAAAAAGAATTTCAAAACAATTGATGAATTAGTATGCATGAAAACATTATTTTATTTTATTCTTGGTATATTGATCATATGATTTTCCATCTATGACCAAACTTTCTTATTGCTCATGAAGAATGGACACAAAGGTACTGTAAACAATGATTGTCATTGTGGTTGACTGCTTCAAAAGAGGTACAGCTACCTTTATACATTGATGTTAAAACTGAAAATAATAGAACTATTTTGAATGGCATCTTAGCAATACAGAGCAAGTCACACAAGTAATTGGAAGGAGATAGCAAAAGTGGCTAGATTTTTTTTGCTTTTTTTTTTTTGGACAAAAAACAGAAGCAAAAAATGGCAATAAAATACCAGTTCTGATGTTGATGTGCATGTTCTTTTTTATAATATTAGTTTTTAGTTTTCAAAATAGTTTCAACATTCACTCTTGCAAAAACTTGCATTCTAAATTTTTCTCTTTCTTCTCCCCTGCTCCGTCCCTTAGATAGCAAATAATCTAATATAGGTAAAATATATGTATACTTCTAAACACATTTCCACGTTTGTCATACTGTTTAAGAAAAATCAGATCAAAAGGGGGAAAAAAGCAAACAACAACAAAGGTGAAAATACTATGTTTTGCTTAGTCTCCATATTTCTCTCTCTCCATGTGGATAATTTGCTCCATCACAAGACCATTGGAACTGGCCTGAATCAACTCACTGTTGAAAAGAACCATGTCCTTCAGAGTTGATCATTACATACTCTTCTTGTTGTGAACAATGTTCTCTTAATCATGTTCACTTTACCTAGCATCAGTTCATGTAAGTCTTTCCAGGCTTTTCTGAAATTGGCCTGCTGATCATTTCTTATAGAATAATAATATTCCATTCCATTACTACATCACAATGTATGTAGTTATTTCCCAACTGATGGGCATCCTCTCAGTTTCCAATTCATTGCCATTATAAAAAAAATGATGCTACAGTTTTGCACATATAGGTCATTTTCCCTTTTTTATGATCTCTTTGGAATATAGACCCAGTGGAGACACTAATGGATTAAAGGGTATGTAGAGCTTTATAGTTCTTTGGGCATAGTTCCAATTTGCTCTCCAGAATTATTGGATTCTATTTTTAAGAAGTTGTTCTCTTTTTCTATTTTGCCAATTCTATTTTTCAAGTTGTTTTCTTTTTCTATTTCTCCAATAGAAATTTCCCCATTTTTCTTCTAACTCTCTTTTAAGGTTCTTTTTGAACTCTTCCAAGACAGCCTTTTGAGCTGGAGATCAATTCATTTCCCTCTTTGAGGCTTCACCTGAAGACATTTTGCCATTGATGTCCTCTTCTGGATTTGTGTTCAGATCTTACCTGTCTCTATAGTAGCTTTTTATGGTTAGAACTCTTTTTTCTTTTCTTTGCTCATTTTTAAACATTGAGGTCTGTTCTTAGAGCCCAGCAGAGATTATCCCAAGCTTCTCCATAGGGTAATGGGGCTTCTCATTGCCTGCACTGGGGCTGGTTATACTGCAGTTTCCTCCCTGTGCTGGGTGAAGAGAAAAGAAAACCTAAATGTTTTTGAGGATTTGGGAACTATGGCTTTGAGTGATTTCAGACTTTTTAAAATGCTTTGAAATTTGTTTCATTATTCTGGGAGATAAATTAATGAGTATAAAAAGTCTTAATATTATTTGTAAATATATATATATATATATATATATAATAGACACTCTTTTCAAAATATAGTTGTAAAATAATGATTGTTTTTATTATTTAAAGTTAAAGCAATTGCTATTGTTATTGTTCATTCTTTTTCAAAGAGGACAATAACATTCTTGGATGATGTTTTGATTTATGCACAAAGGCCTCAGCTTCACTTCCATTTCCTATATCATTGAAGTCTAGTGGCAAGACAAAAGTCAGGATGACTGGTGATGACCCAGGAATCAATGGAAGGCCTTAGTGTCTGACCAAGCTCTATCCGCAGTGACTGCTTAATTGTTCTCATCTGCCTATTCATCGGGGGGAAGTCTTCACAAACTTGCAGTAGACATCAACCTAACTTGCAGATTGTTTTGAGGTCCATCGATATAATATGGTACAGAGAAAGTACATCACCTTCTAGAGTTGGCTTTAAACTTCACCTCCTTCACTTAGGATCTGACCTTAGGCAAGTCAAGGCCATTATCCTTCTCTATTAAAAGTGAAGATGGAAAGTATTGGACGTCCTCTCAGGCACTTCTAGATCCAGTCTTCCTCTACCTTTCAAATTTATGACTACAAAACTCTTAGTAGCTCTCATTCAAAATGAATATGATTATGGAAATTATAAGAGTTCTACATCTGAGCTTAAGCTCCAAGTTAAGCTCACAGTTTCTCTTTGGAATAATATTGCTGGTCATTGACATTTTATCTGGAGATTTATTTCTTCTTCCTCTTCACCCTTAGACTGATATAGATATATGCAGAAATCCTCTGGATGTTTAAGAATGAGGTAAAGACAATATAATGAAAAGTGATTGATTAACAAATTAGCAATTAAAAAAATTGAGAGTCACAGATGAAAAACTGAGTGAAGACAATATTATAATTATATGATTGTAGAATGATCTGAATTGCCATTGCTGGTGGTGTTGGTCCTTCATTCTGGAAGAAGACCATGACATCAGTCAGGTGATATTTAACATGCAAATGAATCAAATTTGAGTGAGGGAGGGTGTGGAAGGTAACCTGCCTCATTTTCTCCTCCAGAGCCTTCTGGGTCCAGTGGCCAGATATAGTTCAGGACAACTGTAGAGATGCAGGGGGAGACTGGGGACTTTTTAAGCTAAGATTTTCAATAGGTGTCAGTTGGACTAAGGCCACATACATTCAATGATTAAAGCTAGGAAGCAATTGAGGCAAAGAATTTCCCCTTTTACTTTTGAGTGGATCACTCATCTCCTGTAGCATTGAGAAAAACAGCTATCTGCATGATATTACTGTGAATTGTAGGATGCATTGATCATGAACACATCCATCATATCTGTGGGCCGGCTTTGTCCTGGGGCTGCTCCTGTCTGAGCATTGCTTAATGTTCAATCACCCTATTCCCTTTGACTTGTGGCATAGCTGGGGGTAGTCACAGGGCCCTGTCACACTGGAGGAATAATGGTGTTCTCTGAAGTGCAGATAGTGGCAAAAAGCTGAGTCAAGAGTGGGGGTCATGCCCTCCACTGGCAGTGGGTCAGTCCACTAGGTGCCTGTGCACAAGGCATCTGGATTGCTACCACTTTGTTAATAACTCTTTTTCATTTCCTTATCATTTGTCATTTTTTTACTGGATTCTTTTTATTCCTCTCTTAATAATAAATTGAAATGTACTTTTAAATATTTTGTAGAATCTCAGATTTGGCTGAGACTTTAAAGTTCACTTAGTCCAATCATTATCTGACCAAGAAAATGTTGGTCTTAACAATATTTACTCTTTTTGTGTTGAAAGTGAGAGTGACTCCAAAGACCTTGAGGTAGACCAATATACTTTCAGGTGCTTTTAGTAATTAGGAAGATTTCTTATATGAAACTTTGATTCTGGTTTTCTACTTCCATTTACATTTCCAATATAGATATACATAGAATGCAGTTAATTTTCCACATGATAGCTCTTCAAATATTTGAAGACAGCTTTCAAAGTTCCCCTAAATATTATTCTCTCTAATTCCTTCAAGAGGCTATGGCGTTGCAATATCTTATTGTCTTTGTGACACCCCCCAGATGTTCAGTGTCTTTCCTAATATATAGTTCCCAGAACTGAAAAAAGTGTCCTGGCTGTAATGTGACTATTGGTAAAGGCTGGTGTCAAGGAGACTTCTTTATGAACCAAAATCTGATTTCAAATACCCATGAGCTCTGTGACTCCGGTCAATTCCCTTAACCCTGTTTGCCCAAGTTCCTCATTTGTAAAATGATTTGGAGAAGGAAATGGCAAGCCACTTTACTATCCTTACCAAGAAAACCCCAAAATAACATCACAGAATTGAGAAATAAATCAACACCAACCAATATACTGTAATATATCTCTTTCTTTCTGCATCTCTCAGTGAAGAACTCCTGATGTCATATCAGGGAAACATACATGTTGAAACTTCCTCAAACATTCCACCCTCTCAATTTTTCAATCTACTAAATTCCTACATACTTTGCTATTCCACCTCACATAGAAAAATTGTCTTAATATACACAAATATCATACGTCCATGACCAAGAACTCTGAAATTCCATTATTCAGAGATAATCTCCTATAATTTCATCTCTCTCTATGCTTTACCCTTCCTAAAAATTGCTCATTTTCAATGTTACTTGAAATCCTTGCCCCCATTAGTTCTTTTCTAAGTCATGACTTTTTCTCTGGTGACACTCTCCTTTCCTTATCTTATTCCCTTAGTATATCAGTTAGACACTACGCTATATTCTGGAATCCTTTGCTCTCTTGTCATAGTGATGTTTATAGCTTATCAAAGCCCATTCCTAAATTATTCTCACCATCTGCCTTCTGTCCTCCTCCATGCTCACTGCTGAACAGAGCTAACAACAGGTCCACTATAATTTATGTAAACTAATCTCAGCTGGGCCCTCTCTACACAGAGGCAATTCTTGTCATCCTCCCTAATTGACTCTCAATCCTATTCTCTATAATGATTATTTTAAATCTCTATTCTGAAGCTTTCCACAACAGCTCTTCCTCTAAGAGAGAGTATCTTTGCTTAGGGGTGAATCAACTTGACAGTCAAGACTACTTGGTTGTGCAAGCAAGGGAATGCTTCATCCATTATCAATACCCAGAAGTGAATTTGGTAGGAGAAATGTTTTATAGCAATCACTTTAAGTTTGCATCCACCTTCCCCAAGGACTAAGGCAGAGAGTATGTTCCCTTTTTTTTCCTGAGTTGGTCTGTATTTGTTCTTGCTGTACCTTGTCAGTAAATATCTCTTTTATACAAGTTTATTGTACGTACCCCATTTCAGTTTTTTGGACAAAGATACTGAGATGATTTGCCATTTTCTTCTCCAGATCATTTTACAGAAGAGGAAACTGAGGTAAACAAGATAAAGTGACTTGCCAAGAGTCACACAGCTAGGAAGTATTTCATATAAGATTTGAATTCAGGTCTTCCTAACTCTACAGGCCTGGTGTTCTATTCACTGCACCATGTAGTGGCTTTTTTTTTTTCTTTTTGGTACAAGTCAATTGGTATTAAATAGTTAAATTACATTGGAGACATATTAACATATAATTAATCTAGAAAGAACATGCTGTATAAGGGATCAAAAATAACAATATCAGGATTTCAGGTACCATGATAGTAAAATGAGGAAGGAATTTCTTAAGCCCTCCCAAATTCCTTTCCAAATAACTGGAAAACCACCTCAGAATTGATCTCGGAACAGGAAAGCACTTTACCAGATCAGGTCTGTCCTATTGTGGTGGGAGGGTGGGAGGAGCTGCTGTTTTCACAGCTGGGGACCTGAAGGCTCCAAGCCTAGAGTAATCCACCATGGAACCCCCATCCTCTTGTAAGGAAGCAGCTCCATAGGCAACTGAGCAGTCAGTGCATAGTGCAAGTCCCCCACTACTACCCCAGCAACCTGGTAAGTGGTGAGTCTTTAAAACCCATTGCTGAGTAGCAGTGAAACCTCTCCTCAGAGGTGGCCAACATCAAGACCCTTCCCCCAGTGCCTTTAGGTAATGAGACCCTTTTTCCATAGGCAACTAGTAACAACATCCCTACTCTTGGGCCAGCCACTAGAAAGACTCTGTTACCATAGCAAATGAGCAGCAAGCTTCCTTTTGGAGCAGCCTGATAGCTAAATCTCACCTAGGGGAGCAACAGGGAATTCTCACACCCAACTACAAGGCAGAAGGGAAGCCTTTTCCCTGAAAAAGCAAGTAGTCAAGTCCTGAATTCTAATGAATAAGACCCAGAGCCCAGGACCAGAACTGAACAGTCAGATAAAAACAGTCACAAAAAGGCAGAAAAAATCCTCAAAAAAAACCCCAAAACAAAACAAACAACAACAACAACCAACCAACCAACCAAAAAGGGAGCTTGACTATAGAAAGATCCTTTGGTGAGAGGGACAATCAAGACATACAATAGTGTCAACATGGCTACATGTGAAAGCAAAAAGAAAAAAAATATATTGTGGTCTCAGGACCAAAAATAATTCCTGAAAGATCTTAAAAAGGATGTAAAAAGGCAAATTAAAGAAGTAGAAGAAAAACTGGGAAAAGAAATGAGTGTAATGCAGGAGAAATATGAAAAAGAACCAAAATGATACAGGAGAAATTTGCTGGAGAAAATAACTCCCTAAAAATATATTGGTCAAATGGATAATGAAATATAAGAGATCACTGAAAAAAAATAATTCCTTAAAAGTTACAATTGAACAAATGGAAACAAATGATTCTATGAAACATGAAAATAAAATAAAACAAAATTTTTAAAAAAATTAAAAATAGAATGTGAAATTTTTCATTGGAAAACCAACTGTCCTAGAAAATAGATCTATAAACAATATTATGAGAATTATTAGATTACCTAAAAGTCAAGATAAAAAAGTTTGAACAACATCTTTCAGAAATTATAAAAGAAAACTGCCCTGACATATTAGAATAAGGGGGTAAAACAGAAATTGAAAGAATTCACTAATCACCATCTGAAAGAGATCCCAAAATGAAAACTCTCAGGAACTTCATAGCTGAATTCCATACTTCACAAATCAAGATTATATTGCAAGAAGCTAAAAGGAACTAATTTAAATATCATGGAGCTACAGTTAGAGTTACATAGGATTTGACAGCTTCCACGTTTAACAACTGGAAGACTTGAAATATGATGTGCTAGAAGGCCGAGGAATTATGTTTATGACTAAGAATCACTTTAACAGCAAAAATAAATTTGATCTTTCAGGAAAAAAATGGATATTTAACAAAATGGAGAACTTTCACATACTATATGAGGACAACTTTAAAATACTCTTCACGCAAATAAATTCAGATCTTAACAATTGAAAAAAATTAATTGTCCTTGGGTATATTAAGCCAATATAATAAACAGATACTTTATTTAGTGTCATATCAATAAAGTTATCAAATAATGTTTTATAGATAGAAATAAAAGAAAACAAAATTCATCTAAGAGCAAAAGCTCAAAGTTGTCAAGGACGTGAATGAAAGAACATGCAAAAGAAGGTGGTGAACCATAACAAATTTCCAATTGTTTTATGAAGAATTAATTACCAAAACAATCTGGTACTGACTGAGAAATTGAATGATGGATAAGTGGAATAGATTAGGTACAAATTACCCTATTATAGTTAATGATCATAGTAATCTAGTATATGATAAACCCAAAGATCCAAGTTTTGGGAATAAATCATTATTAACACAACCTGAAGTGAAAACTGGAAAATAATATGGCAGAAACTAGATATAATTTCTCACAATATATAGATACACATGTAGATTTTGTACATATGTTTTACATTAATGGGTGATACCACAAGCAAATTAAGAGAGGATGGAATAGTTTATCAGATTTATGGATGAGAAGAATTCAGAACCAAAGAAAATATAATTTTTAAAATATAAAATATATAATTTTAAAAATATAAAATCAAAAAGTTTGCTATAACAACAAAATCACAGTAACCAAAATTATAAGGAAAGCAGAAAACTGAGCGAAATATTTGCTTCTCTGATTATGACCTCATTTTTCAAATATAGAGAACCGAGTGAAATTTATAAACACAAGGCATTCCCAAACTGATGAAAGGTCAAAGTATATGAACAGGGAGATTACATAAATAAATCAAAACTATCTATTTTTACATGAAAAAATGGTCTAAATCACTTTTTATCAAACAAATTAAAATCAAAACAATTCTGAGGTTCTAGTTAATACCTATCAATGAAGCTAATATGACAAAAAAAGCGAAATGCTGGATGTTGGAGGGGATCTGATAAAATTGGGAAATTAATGCACTGTTTTTGAAATTACAAAGTGATCCAACCATTCTGAAAAGTAATTTGGAATTATAACCAAAGGGCTATAAAACTCTGCATATCCTTTGATTTAGCAATACCATTGTTAGGTCTGTATCCCAAAGACACACAAAAACGAAAAATGAACCTATTGGTACAGAAGCATTCAGCTATCCTACTTTGCAGTTTACCTAAAAAGAATAAAAAAAAAAAATTAAAAAATTAAAAAAAACCCTGTAGGTCCTTATCTTTATCTCTATTAAATATCATCTTTTTAATTTGTTCTAATATTGTAGTCTGTCAAAATATTTTTCAGTCCTAAATCATTCAATATGTTAGTTATTTCTCCCAGTTTCTAATTATCTGCAAATTTGACAAAGCATGTCTTTGATGACTTCATGAAAAACACTGAAAAAATAATAAACAGTTTCTATCCAAGGACAACTGTTTAGATCACTCTCTAGAAATTTTGTTTAAGCTGACATTGAATATTTTTGGGTATAGTTTTTTATTCATATTTACTTTTAAAATTTCATATCCAGTTTATCATATTTTTTCTAATTGTACAATCAAATCATATAGACTAAAATTTACCCCAAAATTGCATATTAACTTAGAAAACCACACATTAACATTATTTAAGTTCTATTGTTTTTATTTATTTCATATAAAATTTCCTAAATACATTAAATCTGATTTGGGCAGCACTTGGGAGTTGGGGTTAGTAAGTGTCATATTTGACACATCTGAACTGGGTCATATCACTCTATTGTATCCATAAAAAAGCATATGAGAATGAATTTTTTATGTGTATATGGACTTTTCACCTATGGAATTTTCCCTTATCTACAAATTGAGTTATTCTGCCATAATGAGATTAATCTATCATGATCACTTCTTGATGGAACCAAACAGACTTCTAGTAATTATACTATAGAGCTTTTTCATAAAATGTTAATTTTAAAAATATTTTTCTCCATTTACATATTCAAACATTTTTAACATTTTAAAAGTTTTGAGTTTCCAAATCTATCCCTCCTTCCTCTACTAACCCTTCCTTAAGACACTAAGTAATCATATTAAGGTTATACTTATGCAATAATATAAAACATTTCCATATTGGTCATTTTCTACCAGAAGACTTGAATAAAAGACAGAAAGGAAGAAAGGGGGAAAAAAGCAAAGAAAGAGAAAAACAGCATGCTTTAGTCTATCTTTCACATAATGTAATTTTTTTCTCTGCAGGTGGAGAGTATGTTTCATCATTAATCCTTTGGGATTCTCTTGGATCATTGAATTGATGAGAATAGCTGTCATTCAAAATCTTTCATTGGACAATAATACTGTTACTGTGTACAATGTTCTCCTCAATGTTTTTCTGCTCACTTCAACAGTTCATGTAATTTTTTCCAGGTTTTTCTGATATCGTGCTGTCTGTACTTATAGCACAATAATATTTAATCAAAATCAATATCTCTTTAATGATTATCTTTCTTCCAATTTCTTCCAAAAATTGAATGTTTTTCTTCTCATCTGTAAAACATGGATAATAGTTACACCTATTTAAGAGGGTTGTTGTGAAGACAAAATTATAATAAACTTGTAAAGCACTCTGCAAACATTAAAGCTCTATATAATTGTTTTTTTATTAATACTTTTTATTTGCAAAACATATGTATGGGTAATTCCTAAACATTAACCCTTACAAAGCTTTCTGTTACAAATTTTTCCTCCCTATTCCCCACCCCTCCCTTAGATAGCAGGATATCCACTACATGATAATTATGTTAGAATACTTAAATCGAATATATATGTATAGTTATTGCCACACATCATTTTTTTGTTCAGGAGAAATCGTATCTATAAGAGAGAATAATCCGATAAAGGAAATGCAATGCAAGCAAACATCAATAGAGAACATGAAAATGTTATGTTGTGGTCCACATTTCATATCCCTCTCTCTGGGTGTATGTGGCCTTCTTCACTGAACAATTGTAATTGGTTTGAAGCATTTCATTGTTGAAGAGAGTCATGTCCATTAGAACTGATCCTCATATAGTACTGTTGTTGCCATCTACAACGATCTCCTGGTTCTGTTCATCTCACTCAGCATCAGTTCCTGCAAGTCTCTCCAGGCCTCGCTGAAATCGTCCTGTTGGTCGTTTCTTACAGAGCAATAATATTCCATAACATTCATATACCATAATTTATTCAGCCACTCTCCAATTGATGGGCATCCATTCAGTTTCCAGTTTCTAGCCACTACAAAAAGAGCTGCCACAAACATTCTTGCACATGTGGGGCCCTTTGCTTCTTTTATGATTTCTTTGGGATATAAGCCCAATAGAAACACTGCTGGGTCAAAGGGTATGCACAGTTTGATAACTTTTTGAAAGCTCTATATAATTGTTGACTATTATTATCATCATTATTATTATTGTTTCAACTTGCTTATTGCTTGTATTGATTTTGGTGACACACGGAAGTGTGAGTTTTGTAAGATTATCTTGAATTTAGTTTCCCATGAACCACTTGATTTCTATTCTTCCTTCTTTGTATTTGCCCCTTTATAAAACTAAATTTGGCATATTGCCTTTAATTAATTTTGATTTTGTGATTTCAGGAGAAAAAAGTACCCCCAGCTCTAAGAAGGCAGTGCTAGAAAGTATAGAAATTAAATATTTTATATAAAGTATATAAAGTGTAGACCATAATGGGGAACATTGGACCCAAAGTTTGCTCAGTTTCTATGAATGAATGAATGAATTTTTTAAAAAAAGTTTAAGTACGGGAGGGGGGGGGAGGAGGGAGCCAAGATGGCGAACTGCAGACAGCTTTTTCTGTCAGCTCCTGAGACCTTCCCTCAGACCCAGACAAATTGAGCCTCCGAACTGGTTTTGGAGTGAGGGCTCCACCAATCACTTGGACTACAAACCACTTCTATCAACAATCTATTTTGAAAGAACTTCAGAGAAGGTTAGCCTCAGGGGAAATCGGCCTCTGGTCGCGATCAGACACCAGGCAGGGCAGACATAAGGGCTGCAATAGAGGGGAAGATTTTAGGCACCCAGGAAGCCCCTGGGAGTCACCTGGGCCACTTTGCTCTGCTTGCAGGCAGGTGCTTTGGCAGATCTGACTTTGGTAAAGGGTGGATTGAGAGTACCTGAAAACGTGGTCCTAATGCAGATCTAGCCCTACCAGCCTCAGACCTGAAGTCAACTCGGCAAACTGCCCCAGGGCAAATGCAAACTGTTGAAGTATTCACTGATAGTGACTGATACCTCAACTCAAAAGCATGAGTAAGAAGCAGAAGAGAGCTCTCAACATAGACAGCTTTTACGGAGAAAAAATAGAACAGTCCTCAGATCCTGAGATTCTGAAAACAATCCCAGATGAAGCCACAAAGGCAGACTTAAGTTGGTCTCCCTTTCAGAAGGCTTTCATTAAGAATTGGAAGATTGCATTAAGAATCTCAAAAGAGAGCTAGAAGAAGAATGGGGAAATAAATTGAGATCAGTGCAACAGAAATATCAAAAACTGGAAAATAGGACTGGTGAATTGGAAAAAGAAAACAATTCACTGAAAAACAAAATTGGTGAATTGGAAAAAGACAACAATTCACTGAAAAACAAAATTGGTGAACTGAAAAAGACAAAAATTCACTGAAAAAATAAAACTGGCAAAATGGATAAAGAATGCATTGAATCAAGAAATTCAATTGGCCAGCTACAAAAGGAGCTAAAAAAGATAACTGAAGGAAATAATACTTTAAAAATTAAAATTGAAAAAATAGAAGTAAATGACTCAATAAGACATCAAGAATCAGTCAAACAAAAACAAAAAAATGAAAAAAATAGAAGAAAATATGAAATATCTCCTAGGAAAAACAACTGACTTGGAAAACAGATCCAGGAGAGACAATCTAAGGATTATCGGACTCCCTGAAAGCCACGATGAAAAAAAGAACCTGGATGCTATCTTCCAGGAAATCATGAAAGAGAATTTCCCTGATGTTTTAGTATCAGAAGGCAAAATTGGCATTGAAAGAATTCACCCATCACCTTCTGAAAGAGACCCCAGAATTAAAACCCCAAGGAATATCATGGCCAAATTTCAGGACTATTGCACCAAGGAAAAGATATTGCAAGCAGCTAGAAAGAAACAGTTCAAATACCGAGGAACTGTAATAAGAATTACACAAGATCTGTCAGCTTCCACATTAAAGGATAGAAGGGCCTGGAATCAGATATCCCGAAAGGCAAAAGAACTTGGATTACAGCCAAGAATAAGTTGTCCAGCTAGAATGAGCATCATCTTCCAGGGAAGAAGATGGTCATTCAATGATACAGGAGAATTTCACCTATTTCTAATGAAAAGACCAGATCTGAACAAAAAATTTGACCTCCAAATACAGAACTGAAGAGAAGCATAAAAAGGTAAAAAGGAAAACTCTTGAGAACTATATTTCTACTATAGGTATCCTTAAAGAATGGGGGTATAATTTGATTTTTCTTTGATAATAATGGAAAAGAAATTAGAGGTGGAAGGGATACCATACTGAAAAAGAAAAAGGGGGGAAGGAGGCAAAATAAAATAAAAATAAAGGAGGTAAAATAAGGCAAAATCTCATAAAGAGACATAGAAGATCTAATATAATTGAGGGAAAGAAGAGAGGGTGATGAGTACTGTATAAACCTTACTCTCATTAGACTGGACTCTAAGAGAGTATATCAGACACATTTGGCTTCAAAGAAAGGCCTGACCCTCCTTGTGGGAAGGTGGGAGAGAAAGGAGGAAAGGAAAGGGATAAACTAATAGAAGGATTAGGGAAAGGTATAAAGGGGAGGGAGGGACTCTAAAGGGGGGAGGACTATAGGTGGGAGGTGGTCATCAAAAACAAAGTACTGGGGAGGGGGGAAGGGAGAGAGGGAAAAGGGAAGAGAAAAATCATAACTCTGGGTAAATAAGATGGCAGGAAATAAAGATATGGTTATTTTAACTGTGAATGTGAATGGGATGAGCTCTCCCAAAGAACGGAAGCAGGTAGCAGACTGGATTTAAAGCCAAAATCCTACAATATGTTGTTTACAATAAACACATCTAAAACATAGAGATACATACAGAGTGAAGGTAAAGGGCTGCAGCAGAATCTTCTATGATTTAAGTGAACAAAGAAAGGCAGGGGTAGCAATCCTTATCTCAGATCAAGTAAAAACAAAAATAGATCTAATTAAAAGTGATAAGGAAGGACACTATATTTTACTAAAGGGTACCATAGACAATGAAGCAGTATCAATACTAAACATATATGCACCAAGTGGTATAGCATCCAAATTCTTAGAGGAGAAACTAACAGAGATGCAAGGAGAAATAGAGAGTAATACTATACTAGTGGGGGATCTCAACCTTGCTCTCTCAGAATTAGATAAATCAAATCACAAAATCAATAAGAAAGAAGTTAGAAAGGTAAACAAAAGGCTAGAAATTTAGGTATGATAGATCTCTGGAGGAAATTGAATGGGGATAGAATGGAGAATACTTTTTTCTCAGGGGTTCATGGAACTTACACAAAAATTGATCATGTGTTAGGGCATAAAAACCTCAAAATCAAATGCAGAAAAGCAGAAATAGTAAATGCATCCTTCTCAGATCATGATGCAATAAAACTCACATGTAATATAAGGCCAGGAAAAAACAGACCACAAGTTAATTGGAAATTAAATAATCTAATCCTGAAGAATGAATGGGTAAAAGAGCAAATTATAGACACAATCAAAAATTTCATCCAGGAGAATGACAATAATAAGACAACATACCAAAATTTGTGGGACACGGCTAAGGCGGTTATAAGGGGTTATTTTATATCTCTAGATGCTTACTTGCATAAAACAGAGAAAGAGAAGATCAATGAACTGGGCTTACAATTAAAAAAGCTAGAAAAAGACCAAATTACAAACCCTCAATTAAATACCAAATTGGAAATACTGAAAATTAAAGGGGAGATCAATAAAATCGAAAATAAGAAAACTATTGAATTAATAAATAAAAGTAAGAGTTGGTTTTATGAAAAAACCAACAAAATAGATAAGCCTTTAATTAATTTGATTAGAAAAAGGAAAGAGGAAAATCAAATTATTAGTCTCAAAAATGATAAGGGAGAACTTTCCTCCAATGAAGAGGAAATTAGAGTAATAATTAGGAGTTTCTTTGCCCAACTTTATGCCAATAAATTTGATAATGTACATGAAATGGAGGAATATCTACAAAAATATAGACTGCCTAGGTTAACAGAAGAGGAAATAAATTATTTAAATAGCCCCATCTGGGAAAAAGAAATAGAACAAGCTATTAATCATCTCCCTAAAAAAAAATCTCCAGGGCCAGATGGATTTACATGTGAATTTTACCAAACATACAAAGAACAATTAATCCCAATGCTATATAAAGTATTTGAAAAAATAGGGAAAGAAGGTGTACTACCAAATTCCTTCTATGAGACCGATATGGTGCTGATAGCTAAATCAGGTAGGGAGAATAGTGAGAAAGAAAACTATAGACCCATTTCCCTACTGAATATTGATGCAAAAATTTTAAATAAGATTCTAGCAACGAGATTACAGAATGTCATCCCCAGGATAATACACCATGACCAAGTAGGATTTATACCAGGAATGCAGGGCTGGTTCAATATTA
>JAJPUD010001376.1:70271-84430 GCA_023553655.1 Myrmecobius fasciatus
TAAAAAAGAGATAAAAGGAATCAGAGTAGGTAATGAAGAAACCAAATTATCACTCTTTGCAGATGACATGATGGTATACTTAGAGAACTCTAGAGACTCAACTAAAAAACTACTAGAAACAATTCACAACTTTAGCAAAGTGGCAGGATTCAAAATTAATCCACATAAATCATCAGCATTTTTATAGTTTACCAACAAAGTTCAGCAGCAAGAGATACAAAAAGAAATTCCATTCCAAATAGCAGATGATAGGATAAAATATTTGGGAATCTATCTGCCAAGGAAAAGTCAGAAACTATACGAACTAAACTACAAAAGACTTTCTACACAAATAAATTCAGACCTAATCAATTGGAAAAATATTAAGTGCTCATGAGTAGGCAGAGCGAATATAATAAAAATGACAATACTACCCAAACTAATCTACTTATTTAGTGCCATACCAATCAAACTCCCAAGAAATTATTTTACAGATATAGAAAAAATAGTAGCAAAGTTCATATGGAAGAACAAAAGGTCAAGGATTTCAAGGGGATTAATGAAAAAAAGGCAGATGAAGGTGGCCTTGCTGTACCAGATCTAAAACTATATTATAAAGCAGCGGTCATCAAAACCGGTCGGTACTGGCTAAGAAATAGAGCAATCGATCAGTGGCACAGGATAGGTTATGAGGACAACCTAGGCACTAACCTTAACAATTTAGTGTTTGAAAAACCCAAAGACCCCAGTTTTTGGGATAAGCACTCACTATTCAGCAAAAACTGCTGGGAAAATTGGAAACTAGTGTGGAAGAAATTAGGGCTTGACCCATACCTAACACTACATACCAAGATAAGATCTAAATGAGTTCATGATCTAGATATAAAGAGTGACTGTAAGCAAGTTAGAGGAACATAATAGTTTTCCTCTCAGACCTGTGGAGATGGAATAAATTTATGTCCAAAGAAGATCTGGAACTCCTAATTGAACACCAGATGGATAATTTTCATTATATTAAGTTAAAAAGTTTCTGTACAAATAAAACTAATGCAGACAAGGTTAGGAGGGAAGCATCAAATTGGGAAATCATCTTTACATTTGATCGTTCTGATAAAGGTCTCATTTCTAAAATATATAGAGAATTGTCTCATATATATAAGAATTCAAGCCACTCTTCAATAGATAAGTGGTCAAGGGATATGAACAGACAATTTTCAGATGATGAAATTAAAACCATCTCTATTCATATGAAAAGTTGCTCCAAATCACTATTGATCAGAGAAATGCAAATTAAGACAACTCTGAGGTACCACTACACACTTGTCAAATTGGCTGAAATGACAGGAAAAGATAACGATGAATGTTGGAGGGGATGTGGGAAAACTGGGACACTAATACATTGTTGGTGGAACTATGAACAGATCCAACCATTCTGGAGAGTAATTTGGAACTATGCTCAAAAAGTTATCAAACTGTGCATACCCCATGACCCAGCAGTGTTTCTATTGGGCTTATATCCCAAAGAGATCTTAGAGGAGGGAAAGGGACCCACCTGTGCAAGAATGTTTGTGGCAGCCCTTTTTGTAGTGGCTAGAAACTGGAAACTGAAGGGAAGCCCATCAATTGGAGAGTGGCTGAATAAATTATGGTATATGAATGTTATGGAATATTATTGCTCTGTAAGAAACGACCAGCAAGATGATTTCAGAGAGGGCTGGAGAGACTTACATGAACTGATGCTGAGTGAAATGAGCAGAACCAGGAGATCATTATACACGGCAACAACAGTACTATATGACGATCAATTCTGATGGACATGGCTCTCTTCAACAATGAAATGTTTCAAACCTCCTCCAAGTGTTCACTGAAGAAAGCCATATACACCCAGAGAGAGGGATGTGACATGTGGACCATAACATAACATTCTCATACTCCTTGATTGATGTTTGCTTACATTGTGTTTCCTTTATCTGATATATCGTTTGTGTAGACAAGATTTTTCTTGCACAACAATGACAAGTTTGGAAATATGTATACATATATTCGATTTGCCACTATTTTAACATAATTAACATGTAGTGGATATCCTGCCATTTAGGGGAGGGGTGGGGAGTTGGGGGGAAAATTTGTAACGGAAAGCTATGTAATGGTTATTGTTGAAGAATTACCCACACATATGTTATGCAAATAAAATTTAACAAAAAAATTAAAAAAAAAAAACGACCAGCAAGATGATTTCAAAGAGGCCTGGAGAGACTTGCATGAACTAATGCTGAGTGAAACGAGCAGAACCAGGAGATCATCATACAGAGCAACAATAGTGTTACATGATGATTAATTCTGATGGAAATGGCTCTCTGCAAGAATTGTCTCAAACCAGTTCCAATTGTTCACTGAAGAAAACCATATACACCCAGAGAGAGGGATATGAAATATGGACCACAATGTAACATTTTCATGATCTCTATTGACATTCGCTTGCATTGTGTTGCCTTTCTCTGATTTTCTTTTTGTTTCTTGTAGATAGGATTTTCTTTGCATAACTTGTCAAGTATTTTAACATTATTAACATGTAGTGGAATTCCTGCCATCTAGGGGAGGGGAGGGGATTGGGGGTAAAATTTGTAATGGAAAGCTTTGTAAAGATCAATGCTGGGGAACTACCCATGCATATGTTATACAAATAAAAAGCTTTAATTTAAAAAAAAAGAATATAGGTTAAAAAAAACATCATGTAGTATTATAAGGTAGAAAGAAATGATGTGTTGCTCACAAGGCATTTGCAATAACTCAGGTAGCATGTGATGACTAGAAATTGGAAACATGGAAAGATGTTGTCCTTGGGATTTTTTTCCACAAATGCCCACAAAATCAAGGAAATAGGATAATGAGCTCATTTCTAATCAAGCAATGGAATATTTACTATGTAAGGATACAGTGTTAATTGTTTTTAGGGGCATAAAGAAGTGAAAGAAAAAATATGATATGGCAAAAAAAGTATGAAACTTGTTATTAAATTACCTGAATTTATCTTGCATGTTTGTTTTTTGTCTCAGTTTTGATCTGCAAAATTAGGAGAAAGACTCTCTGTTATAGGGTTCCTCTACATCTAATGATCTGTGATTCTGAACAACACTCTGTCTCTAACCTAGATCTGGAACCTCGAAAATGATCCAGTCTATTCAAGATTCATTCACCAACACTTTGATACAGTATTAGATTCTCTCAGTTTTTGACACTTGGAAAGAATTAAAAGTAGTAACTCCAAGTGCCTTATTGAGTTGTTGCTTTGTTTGCAACCTATCATTCAGTTTCACAGTGTTATTAGGACATCTTAGAGAATTTACCTCCTACATTTGGTCTTTATTTCCACTGTTTCTCATTTCCACATTCATTATTATATTTCAGGAAGATAAGAAAGCCAGCTCCTTTCTTTACTTTCTCTCTGTGCTATTAACTATTTTTCCTACTGTAGGAGTCTCTCTAATGTGACCAATTCTCATTCCTAGCCTTGTTATGTCAGCTTTATTTTTTTTTCGTATCAAAAACCATGCCCTAGAGGTCTTAATCTTTTTATTCTTTGAACTAGCAACATGGGACCCCTATTTCCTGATTTTTGAGTGCCTCTCATATATTGCTATTTAAAGCAAATTGAAGGAATCTTTTACTCTACTCGTTATTAATTATCATACCACCTGTTGCTGATCACCATGTTTCATTACTTTTTCACTTTCTGCCTCTTAAAAGTGTCTAGTGCTGACATAATAGTTGTCAATATTTTCACTGTGACTAGAAATGTTATACTAATCCAGTGCCCATAGATCCAATCAGCATCTCTGTAACTTTCCCCTCAAAAAATACCCTCCATTATTCCCTGATATGCATTATCTTCCCCAATAAAACATAAACTCCTTGGGAACAAGGGCTATCTTCACTTTTATATTTCTATCTCCAGCACTTATTAAATAATTAACAAATAATAAATACTTAATAAACTCATTCACATAGTCATTCGTATATTTGGAAGTAATTTTATCTCTCATTATTCCAGATGTTGGGGGAAGGCCAGCAATCTTCTGGTTTCCAGTTCCATAAAATAGCTGTGTCCCAGGTTCCAATAATGACTATGTTATGACTTTTACAAACATTGTTTCAGCATCTGTATTAAAACTGACTTCCTTAGAGAAAATTACCACTGAAAAATAGAATTTAGGGGCAGCTAGGCGGCACAATGGATAGAGCACCAGCACTGAAGTCAGGAGGACCTGGGTTCAAATCTGATTTCAGACACTTAACATTCCCTAGCTGTGTGACCCTGGGCAAGTCACTTAACCTCAATTGCCTCAGCAAAAAGCAAAAAAAAAAAAAATAGAATTTAAATATTTATAAATAATTTCGCTTTCATTATCTTGTTTGATTTTCTCCAAACTCCTCTGAGATTTTCATGAAAGATTTTATTTTCCTGATTTTAAATAGGAGGAAACTGGGGCTCTGAGAAGTTTCTTGCCCATGTATACATATTATATGTATAGAGGTGGAATTCGAATTCAAATCCAACCTGCCTTCTGAGCATTCAATCTTCTTTTCACTCTATTTTGCTGCCTCTCTAGTTTAAACAAATTTCTTTTTTTTTAAATTTTCTTAGTCTTATTTTTAATTAATGGAATAAAATAAGCATTTTATAATATAGTATAATTTTAAAAAGATGATTGCACATGAAACTGCAAATCTCTTATGCATAACTTGCTATTCCTTTGAAATACATAATTAAGTTGTCATGTAAATTTTTCTCCTTTTTTATTTCACTGCACACACCCTCCACAAATGGCTATCATTAGACACAAATATCACACATACACATGTATAATCTATATCTAAATCTACATATGTAAAACCATTCTGTACATGCATTTATTTGTCACTTCTTTCTCTGGCTGCAATAGTGTCTTTTTTCATATATCATAACATTAGAAATCCAGGTCATTCAGTCTGACTTTGTAGTTGAAAGTTTCAGAGTACTTAGAATCATGGAGAATCTCTTAAAAAATTGGAAATTAGTTTTTTTAAGAAACTAGGTACTTTGGACTCCAGGTGAAATTTTGATTGTTTCTCTTGGTTGATTGTGCTCAGATACCTAAAGTAATTAGGTTAAATTTTGTTTTGCCTTTCCTATAACAGAGATTAGCCATAAAAACCTTGAAAATTTTGGAAAGTGACAATTGAGTTGAATTATTTTCCCTTGTGAAAAGGGACAGAGGAAAACATTACCAGAAAACTGTCTATTTGTTCATTTTTCCCACTATTATTGATCTTTGGACACAAAATGTCAAGGAGACACTTATCTTATGTAGTTGTCTATACTGTTATTTTTCCCTCCTGTTTCTGATATAATAAATAGGTGGGAATTTAAAGAAAACATAGCTAACCCCTGCCATGCATGTCCTGTTTCATTGGCCATTATCATCCTTTAATTATACATCTGTGTATTCTTTCTTCATTGCCTTTCCCTACACATAGGTTTCCCATTTCTTGCAAAAAATCTTGGTCTTGCTACTCTGTTAAGCAAAAAGAGTATAGCTCCCATGTAACCCTGTCCTTTATTAAAAAATTTCTCAAATGTATATCCTGGATTTCCTATCTCTAATTTTTCAACACTTTCCTCAACCTCTCTTGAACCTCAAGGCTCTACTACTTGATTTCCATTACCAGGATGATGAAAATGTTTTCTATAAGATTACCAGTCATTTAATAATATTTTTTTAAATTTGATCACCAACTCTCTAGCCTTTTTAGTTCTTAATTACCTTATTCTTTTTCCTAATTTCACCTTCATTGTCTTTTCTGACAGTTCTCTATCTTCCTTTTCCTCTTTTTCTGACCAATTTTTGCTTTCTTTTCCGCATTCTTTTTTCTTCCAAACCCTAAGAATGCCTTTTTTATTTCTTTACAAATTATCTGAAGCAGCTAGGTTTTGCCATACATAAAGTACTAGATTTAGAATCAGGAAACACTGAGTTCAAATTCTGCTCCAGATACTTAATAGTTGTATGATCCTGGACAAGGCAATTAAGCTTTTTGTGCCTCAGTTTTCTACTTTGTAAAATGGGGTTTTGAGAATGAAATGATGTAACAAATAAAAAGCTTTGTTAAAACAATATAAAAATATAGCTATTACTTTTATTATTATTATGATCTTTCATAGGTACAATTTTTGCCTTAGCAAGTTTATGCACTGCAATCTTACCTTTATTCAGGACACTCCCATATCTGTATATCTAGTCCCCAAGTTCTAATAAAATATCTTCAATTGGATTTCTACACTTGAATAATTTATTGATATCTACAAATCAACAATCTTGCTCCCAAATCTTGCCCTTTAACTTAAGTTCTGTATATGTATTGATGGCCCTTCTATCCTTCTACTTGCTTCACTTCAAATCCTCAGCATTGATCATTACATAGGATCATAAATATAGAGCTTGAAGAAATTTTAAGGATTATCCAAACTTTTTCCCACGCTCTTGTCCTTATATCCCATCAGTTGCCAACTTCTAATGATTCTTCTAAATTCTTCATTCTTTCACTTTTTTGAACTCTAATTAATGCTACTATAGGCCAGGTCTTTATCATATTTTGCTTACTTGTACTTTTTCTTTCTGCTTTCAGTCTCTTCTCTCCAACGCAATCTCCAAAAAGATGCCAATTTAGTCCTCTTAATGCACAGGTCCCAAAACACCACTTCTCTGCTCAAAAATTTTCAGACATTCTTTGAGGCTTATGAAATAAAACAGAAACTTCTTACAAAAGTATTTAATGTCTTCTATGATCTAATCCCAATTTCCTTTTCCATCTCATTTTATAGTATTCCTATTCCCATCCCTCATGTGTCAAACAAATTGGACAACAAGAATTGTTTCATTATTTTGTTCTCCCCTTTGCTGCCACTGTGTCTTTATGTAGACATTGCTTATGCCTAGAATGGATTCTTCATTCTGCATGAAATAAACCTTTTGACCTTCCCTTCATTCCAAGACTGAGATAATACAACATCTTCTGCATGAATTCTTCTGCATATCCTCCTTTCTAGACATGCTCTCCCCTGCCCTGAATTTCTCAGGGCTCTCTCCTATGCACTCAATCATTTTTCCCTCTGCATTGTAGTTATGTGTACATGTTTCAAATGTCAAAGTGTGTAGGTTCCAATATTAATGTGAGATTGTAAGGTATAAGGGTAAAAATGATACCATTTTTCACCTTTGTGACCAGAAACTTCCCACATTTAAATAGGTATAGATGTATGCGTACACATATATGTATAAAACCAGAGGAATCAAATATCAACTCATTAGAGGCAAAAAACTTCCTATCTCTTATCTTCCATGAAAATGGGATAAGATTCCTTAGAAAGTGATATATTTACTGTCACACAGAATGCTGGATGAGCTTAGAATCAAAAAAAAAAGTCAAAGCTAGGAAGGACTCAATTTTTATTTTTCAAAATACATGCAAAGATATTTTTCAACATTCACCCTTACTAAGCTTTGTGTTCCAAATTCTTTCTCCCTCCTCATCTCCCCCCTCCCCTAGACAGCAATAAATCCAATATAGGTAAAACATGTATAATTCTTCTAAACATATTTCCACATTTATCATGATACACAAGAAAAATTGAATCAAAAGGAAAAAAATGAAACAGAAAAACAAGCAAACAACAACAAAAGGTGAAAATATTACGTTGTGACCCATATTCAGATCCCATTATCCTTTCTCTGAATGCAGATGGTTCTCACCATCTTTAAAAATCTACTAGAATTGTCCTGAATTACCTTGTTTCAATACCTTCATTTTATAAATTGGAGAACTAAAACAGAGACAGATGAAGGGACTTGGCTAAGGTCACATAGCTAATAAGTAATAACTGGTTCTGAAGCCAGGACTTCTGACTCCAAGTCTAATGTTCTCTTTATTTTTGGGGGGGAGGGGTCATTTTGTTCTTTTCATTTTCTTTTGTGTTTCTCTTCCATAATTTTATAATTTTAAAAATTACTCCTACTTTCTGGGACCTCTGTTGTAACAAGGTAAAATACTTAAGGAAAATTTATAATGCAATGACCTCAGCTGAAAGTTCACACAATATTTCCCATGTGATCCCTCCATCTCTCTACTAAAAAAAAAAATAACAGAAACTTATTTTCTCCCATACTATACTATACTCCACTGAAAAAAAAGGAAATAAAAATTATTTTTAATAAATATATATAAGCAAGAAAACAAATTCTCCCAATAACTGTGGAACAAAAACCCCCCATTTCTCATTCCACATCCTTAATCCATCACTTCTATCCAACAGATAAAATATTTTATTATTGGTACTTTTTGCATCACATTAAGGATGTTGTGAAAAGATCTGTTTTAAGTGCAATGGGATTAGAAAATATCTAGTGCTGGACAGGATCTTAAAAGTCATCTCTTCTCACTCCAGTATTTTATAGATGAGGAAACTGAGGTTCAGAGGGATTAATTGACTTGCCCAAGTTTAATATATTGAATGACAGAACTATAATTCAAACTTTCCAAAGCTTTACTATGCTAATTTAAATTCCATTCAATTCCAATTGGAAGTCAATACAATTTATTGAATTTTTTTTGCTTATTTTTTTTGGAAACTTAATAATTATGTGGAGTTATTCTTCATGTCTCATCAGCTACCACAGTACCATTGTGCTTGGGTAAAATTCCTTTGCTTCATCACTTTAACTGGGTTCTTATCCAAAACTAAAAATCAATGTACTGCTGTGAATAGACTGGGAACATGCCTATTCTTCAATAATGATCCAGCTGCTGGAGCCCAGAAGATTTCTGAAGACAACAGAAGCAAAAAAAAAAAAAAAAATAAAAATAAACCCCCCCCCAAAAAAAACCCCAAAAAAACAGGCAAAATAAACAAAATTTAAGCTGGTATTGCAGCTAGAAGTAAATAACTCATATATTGATTGACTTCCCTTGTTTTAGTCCCTCCATTTTTGTAGTGTGGACTAAAAACTATTGGATTCAATTGCTTCTTTCCCTACAGGATGTAAAAAAGTGCAAGAATTTTTTTTTTTTTTTTTTTTTTTTTTTTGCTTCTGAAGTTTTCAGAGGGGAAGAATTCCTGAGGAATGAGAGAAACCCGTGTTAATAATAGATTATAATAAAATTGCATGAATTACTTTTAGGAAAAAAATTTAAAAGTGAGATCAAATGTCTCCACTTTCTTTTCTCCATTTTCCACTAGCATAATGGTAATTACTTGCATTTTTGTAGTTCTGGTTTACACAGCTTGCTCAAGTAGCTGTTTGTTTTTGAAATTTAAATGTTTCCCTTTATTCTGTCTTGCTTACTAATGGTAACAACCCTTAAGATTAAATGAGTAAATGAATTAGTTTTTGTTTTTATTCAGTAGTTATGTGCAAAGCATTCTCCTGAGTACTGGGGACAGCAAGAAAAAAGAAAGATAGTAACTGTTCCCAAAGAATTTCTATTCTAATGAGAGGAGATAATATTTATGGAAATGTCCTTCTGGAAATGGGATTAATAGACTCTACTTGTTAGGGAGAAGTGACAAATCAGATAGTAAAGCATCTCTTTCAATACAATTGCCAAGGTGGTAAGGTGGAGGGAGGAGATATGAATTTCTGACATTGAGGGTTTTGGTGGTACAGAGGACTTTGGTGGTAAAAACTTCCTGATAAGCTTTTAATAACTTTGGTGGCTGAGAAAGTTGGTGATCACCACAGGCAGTTAAATGTTTGACTCTTACTAAGATCTGCTTCCCTTGACAATATTTATGGGAAGTTGAGTTGGAAGCAGGGCTGTTGATCTGACTGAGATGCTGTTATTTTTGGAAGCTTTTCGAACCACTCACCTGTCATTGGTAGTTATTTAGAGTTGGGGATTGCTTGGGGGTTGGAGTAGAAGAAGGCTGTAAGACTCTTCCTTAAAAAGGTGACTTTCTTCTTCCCTTCTTCCTGCTTATTATTATTATGTCTGTAGCCTAAAGCTCTTTCCTCTATATTACATTTCAAAATTAATATTTCTAGAGACAGTGAGGTGGCGCAGTGGATGGGATATAGTTACTAGGAATTTCTGAGTTCAGATTTGGCTCAGGAGTTAATATGTAATCTTGGACAAGTCACTTAATTCTTTGCTTCAAAGTCCCCTTCTGTAAACTGGGAATATTATTAAGCACCTGTCTTCCAGGGTTGTCATGATGACAAAATGAAATATTTGTAAAGCCCTTTTTAAATCTTGAACACCATATAAATGTTTTTATTGCTATTATTTTTATTAAGGATAATTTTGCCTACACTAAATCTTTACTTAACTTTTTGTGTTGTGAAGAATACAGGTGTTTGGGGGGGGCGGAAACAAGATGGCAGAGTGAAAAGGTGACTTTCTGCCTCTCCTCCGATCTTCTCTCAAATCAACAATAAAATAAGCCTCTGAACTGATCTTCAAGTCAACGAACTCAGAAATCTTTGGACACTGCTCTCTGGATAACTTCATATCAGGTTAGTCAAACTCGGACAGAGAGATAAATAGAAGACTCCTGCATAGGCCAGAAGTGAGGGTGGGACTCAGCTCAGTTCATCATGGCAGAAATTCCAAACTCCAAACTCCAAATTCCAAACACCTGGAGTTAATCTGAGGCATTCGGGACACTCTGCCCTGATTGGGGGCAGGTGTTCTGGCAAACTTGCCTTGTTTAAGGAGTAATTCGGACTCAGTCCTAGCCCCCACTGGCCCAGCACCTTAAATTAATTCACCGAAGTGCCCCAGGGCAAAGCTTTTTGCAGCCGCCATTTTTTCCCTACTCTTTAAGAGATATCCACGCTGTCTAAAAAAAAAAATGAAGAAGCAAAAGAGAGCTCTCACCATAGACAGCTTTTATAAAGAAAAAGAAGTGATGATCACCCCAGATCTAGAGGTTCCTTTAGACAAAAATCCAGAGAAAATCAGCAAGGACCATCACTGGTCCCCTTTTCAAAAGGCCTTTCTGGAAGATTGCATAAATAACCTCAAAAGAGAGCTGGAGGATAAATAGGAAAATAAACTTAAATCAGTGCAAGAAGGATATGATGCCCTGCAAAAGAGATATGAAAAAGACACCAATTTATTGAAAAATAAAATTAGTGAAGTGGAAAAAGAGTGCAATGAACAAATTGGCCAGTTACAAAAGGAGCTTAAAAAGGTAACTGAAGAAAACAACACTTTAAAAATAAGAATTGAACAAATGCAAATGAATGACTCAAAAAGACTTCAAGAATCAGTCAAAAAAAACCAAAAAAATGAAAAATTAGAAGAAAATATGAAATATCTCCTAGGGAAAAAAAAACTGACTTGGAAAATAGATCTAGGAGAGACAACCTAAGGATTATTGGACTTCCTGAAAGCCATGATGAAAAAAAGAATCTAAACCCTACCTTCCAGGAAATCCTGAAAGAAAACTGCCCTAAGATTGTAGAATCAAAGGGCAAAATTACCATTGAAAGAATTCACCTATCACCTCCTGAAAGAGACCCCAAAATTAAGACCCCAAAGAATATCGTGGCTAAATTTCAGGACTATAGCACCAAGGAACAGATTCTGCTAGCAGCTAGAAAGAAACAATTCAAATACTGAGGATCAATAATTAGAATCACACAGGATCTGTCAGCCTCCACACTGAAGGCTCGAAGGGCCTGGAACCAGATATTCCGAAGGGCAAAGGAACTTGGATTACAACCAAGAATAACCTATCCAGCTAGAATGAGCATTATCCTTCAGGGAAGAAGATGGTCATTCAATGATATAGGTGAATTTCACCTATTTCTAATGAAAAGACCGGATCTCAACAAAAAATTCGACACCCAAACACAGAACTCAAGAGATGCATAAAAAGGTAAAAACAAAAGGACCCTTGAGAACTTTATTTTTACTAGGGGGATACGTGAAGTTTGGGGTTATAATTAAGTAGATATTACTTTGATAATATGAAAAAGAGAACTAGAGGGGAAAAGGTTGTCATACTGGGGAAAAGAGGAAAAAAGTGGTAAAATAAGATCTAAAAAAAGGAGGTAAAAACAAGGTAAAATCACTTGAAGAGGCAAAGAAAACCTAATATAATTGAGAGAAAAAGGGGAGGGAGATGAGCATTGTGTAAATCCTACTCTCATCAGGTTGGGCTCTAAAAGTGTATATCAAACATTTGATTTCACATAGAAACTTGTCTGTTGCTAGAGGGAAGTGGGAGGGAAAGGAGGAAAAGTAAGGGACAAACTAATAGAAGGGAAAATAGAAGAATCAGGGGAAAGGAGAAAAAACAGGGGGAGGGGATCTAAAGGGTGAAGTATTGTTTGGGGGAGGGGGTCATCAAAAGCAAAGTACTGAGGAGGGAGGAAGGGAAAAAAGGGAAAGGAAAGGAGAAAACATAACTTGGGTAAATAAGATGGCAGGAAATAAAGAATTAGTTATTCTATCTGTGAATGTGAATGGGATGAACTCTCCCATAAAGCAGAAGCATATATCAGACTGGATTAAAAACCAGAATCCCACAATATGTTCTCTACAAGAAACACATCTAAAACATAGTGACACATATAGGATGAAGGTAAAAGGCTGGAGCAGAACCTATTATGCTTCAGGTGAACAAAAAAAAGCAGGGGTAGCAATCCTTATCTCAGATCAAGTAAAAGCCAAGATAGATCTAATCAAAAGAGATAAGGAAGGAAACTATATTTTGTTAAAGGGTACCATAAATAATGTAGCAATATCTAAACTAAATATATATGCACCAAGTGCAATAGCACACAAATTCCTAGGGGAGAAATTAAGAGAGATGCAAGAAGAAATAGACAGCCAAACGATACTAGTGGGGTATCTCAACCTTGCTCTCTCAGAATTAGATAAATGAAACTACAGAATAAACAAGAAAGAAACTAGGGAGATAAACCAATTGTTAGAAAAGTTAGGTATGATAGATCTATGGAGAAAGTTGAATGGAGGCAGTAGGGAGTTTACTTTTTTCTCAGCAGTCCATGGAACCTATACAAAAATTGAACATGTGTTAGGGCATAAAAACCTCAAAATCAAATGCAGAAAGGCAGAAATAGTAAATGCATCCTTTTCAGATCATGATGCAATAAAAATCACATGCAATATAAGGCCAGGAGAAAATAAACCAAAAGTTAATTGGAAATTAAATAATCTAATCCAGAAGAATGAATGGGTGAAAGAGCAAATTATAGACACAATCAATAATTTCATCCAGGAGAATGACAATAAGGAGACAACATACCAAAATTTGAGGGATACGGCTAAAGCTGTTATAAAGGGCAATTTTATATCTCTAGATGCTTACTTGCATAAAATAGAGAAAGAAAAGATCAACGAATTGGGATTATTATTAAAAAAAGTAGAAAAAGAACAAATTAAAAACCCTCAACTAAATACCAAATTGGAAATTCTAAAAGTAAAAGGAGAAATTAATAAAATTGAAAATAAGAAAACTATTGAATTAATAAATAAAACTAAGAGTTGGTTCTATGAAAAAACCAACAAAATAAATAAGCCTTTAGTTAATTTGATAAGAAAAAGGAAAGAGGAAAATCAAATTGTTAGTCTCAAGAATGATAAGGGAGATCTTTCCTCTAAAGAAGAGGAAATTAGAGCAATAATTAGGAATTACTTTGCCCAACTTTATGCCAGTAAGTTTGATAATCTAAATGAAATGGAGGAATATTTACAAAAATATCGATTGCCCAGGTTAACAGAAGAGGATATAAATTATTTAAATAGCCCCATATCAGAAAAAGAAATAGAACAAGATATTAACCAACTCCCTAAGAAAAAATCTCCAGGGCCAGATGGATTTACATGTGAATTCTACCAAACATTCAAAGAACAATTAATTCCAATACTATACAAACTATTTGAGAAAATAGGGACAGAAGGTATAATGTCAAATTCCTTATATGAGACCGATATGGTGCTGATAGCTAAACCAGGTAGGGTGAAAACAGAGAAAGAAAACTATAGACCAATTTCCCTAACTAATATTGATGCAAAAATTTTAAATAAGCTATTAGCAATGAGATTACAGAAAGTCATCCCCAAGATAGTACACTATGACCAAGTAGGATTTATACCAGGGATGCAGGGCT
>JAJPUD010001376.1:89430-108096 GCA_023553655.1 Myrmecobius fasciatus
TCAGTATCACCTGCTGAGATTGATTAGCAACTACTACCAGCCTTGGAAGCAACATCCCAGGGTGATGAGAAATATGGACTCAGTCTATGAGAAGCTTAATCTAAAGAATAAATCTGAAGTAGATTCATCCAGAACATCACAGCAAACATGTCTACTCTTAGCAAAAGTGCCATCAGATGCATTTTACGAGCCCTCTGGCCAGAAACTCAGTTTTATGTCCCATCTAAAAGAAGTAATAAACAATCCTGCCAACAAGTTGCTACAAACCTCTTTAGGAACTTCATATAAACTCTGATTACATGAGCTAGATGGAGTTTACAAAAAAAAAATTCACCATTCCAGGGAAGAACTTCCTATTATTAGGAAACAAATTGGTTTTCCAATATAAACTGTAAATACTGGGCATGCTTAACTGTTCTAACTTCTCACTCTCTCAGGTCCCCTTACCTCCCCAGTAGGATTACCAAGGAAGTGCTAATAAAATGTGTATAGGGCGGTTCATGCCCATTTCAATATTATTCTCTTGCTATTCAAGCCAGTGAATAGAAAACAAATTTAAATCATGATAAAAGCTCAGGCAGATGCTATCCATAATGTTAACTACTTGTCATTCCCAGAGATGTATTTTGTCTCCCTTGGGAAAGGAATTTCTCATCTCTCCTTACTGTAAAGCAGTAACATTTATTGTCTCTGAGCAAAAACTACAAGGCGCTCGCTTGGTTGATGTGTTTTCTCAGAATAGAGTTTTACAGTTTATAGTTTCCTTCCTTGGCCACCTGTCTCTGCTTTCAGCCGATGTGACAAGGATGCATTCTGGTTTGGAAACAGTGATGGCTGAGGGGGTAGAGTTAATTGAAATTGTGCAGGCATCGCTTTTTCTTCCTTTTCCTCCCTACCCCCAACTCTTCTTTCACTCTGTCTCCTAAATCAGAAATGTTTTGCATTTGCTTCAGTGAATGGTCCTAGCTCTACACTTTATCTACACTTTACTTTCTATTTCTTGAGAAAGTCACTTCCCTTCTTCATTATGAGTTTTCCTATATGTAAAATGAAGTATTATATGACTAATGACCACTTGAATTTCTATAATCCTGAGAGTAGTGTAAATGTGCTCTTCCTAACTATCTTTAAGGTTCCCTGACCAGCAAAGTGACTAACACATTATTTATATTGGACTGAAAGGTCAGCGTCAGTGGCTGCATGCTCATAATGATCTTTCTTTTAAAAAGTGAACATGGAATGGTACACAGAGCAGTTGTCTAAGAGATGGAATCAAATTATCATTCTCCCATTAACTGATTGGGTAATTTTGTTAAGTTAACCTTGTTAGCTGAGTTTCCTCTCTTTTAAGATAAGAAGGGTGCACCAAATAATATTGAATATCTCTTCCATCACTAATATGCCGTGATGTAAATGTACTGGAGAAAGAGACAATAGGGGAAGGAAGAGGAGCTATATGTTGACTCAAAAAAGTATAAAAGAAAAAAAGTTGGAAACAATAGCGGGGTTATGGGATGAGGAAGTCTGACATTTATGTAGTCCTTCAAATTTTGCAAGGTCTTTACATTCATTATTGCATCGGAGTATCAAAACAACTTTGAGAGGTAGATCAGAGCAATACTATTAACTGAATTTTATAGTTGAAGAAATTGAAACAGAGAAGTTTAATGATTTTCTCAGATTTACATAGCTAGGGATTTGAAATTAAATATTGATGACCCCAAGTCCATTATTCTATCCAGTGTATCAGAGTTTGTTTCATCTTCAGTAACTTAGAGTTTAATTGATGTCCCATTGGTTAAAAGGGGATAAGATGACCTATTTTAGACAAAATTGTTTCAATCTCCCTACTCTTCTCTATACCTCCCTTATTTTTAATAGAACTGCTCTATAGTGGCAGAAGAATGTAAGGGTTATCCCTCTTGATTTTTCTTTTTTATTATTAAAGTTTCTTTTATTTTTAAAACATATACATGGGTAATTTTTCAACATTGACCCGTGCAAGATCTTCTGTTCCAAATTTTCCCTTCTTTTCCTCCACCCCTTCCCTAGGTGACAAGTAATTCAATAAATGTTAAACATGTTAAAAATATATGTCAAATCCAATGTATGTATACATATTTATATAATTATCATGCTGCACAAAAAAAAATCAGATCAAAAAAGAAAAAATGGGAAAGAAAACAAAATGCAAGCAAACAGCAACAAAAAGAGTGAAAATGCTATGTTATGATCCACACTTAGTTCCCACTTTCCTCTCTCTGGGTATTGATGGCTCTCTTCATCAGAAGACCTCTGAACTGGCCTCAATCATCTCATTGTTGAAGAGAGCCACAGCCATCAGAATTGATCATCATATAGTCTTGCTGTTGACGTATATAATGATCTCCTGGTTCTGCTCATTTCATTTAACATAAGTTGATGTAAGTCTCTCCAGGCCTCTCAGAAATCATCTTGTTGATCATCTTGTTTCTTATAGAGCAATAATATTACATAACATTCATATACCATAATTTATTCAGCCATTCTCCAACTGATGGGCATCCACTCACTTTCCAGTTTCTTGCCACTACAAAAAGGGCTGCCACAAACATTTTTGCTCATGTGGGTCCTTTTCCTTCCTGTAAGATCTCTTTGGGATATAGGCCCAGTAGAAACACTGCTGGATCAACGGGTGTGCACAGCTTGATAACTTTTTGAGCATAGCCCTATATTGCTCTCAAGAATGGTTGGATCTGTTCAGAACTCCACCAAAAATGATCAGTGTGCTAGTTTTCCCACATCCCCTTCAACATTCATCATTATCTTTTCCTGTCATCTTTAGCCAATCTGAGAGGTGTATAATGGTATCTCAGAGTGGTCTTAATTTGCTTTTCTCTGATCAATAATGATTTGGAGCACCTTTTCATATGACTAGAAATGGTTTCTATTCCTTCATCTGAAAAATTGTCTGTTCATATTATTTGACCATTTATAAATTGGCTTTAATTCTTATAAATTTGAACCAATTCTCTATATATTTTAGAAATGAGGCCTTTATCAGAATCCTTGAATGTAAAATTCCCCCCCCCCAGTTTATTGCTTTCTTTCTAATCTTGTCTGCATTGGTTTTGTTTGTACAAAAACTTTTTAATTTAATATAACCAAAATTATCTATTTCATGTTCAATAATGTTCTCCCGGATCTGAGAGGTAAACTATCCTTTATTCTTCTAATTTGCTTTTAATATTATTCTTTGTACCTAAATCATGGACACATTTTGACCTTATTTTGGTATATGGTGTTAGGTGTGAGTCAATGCTTGGTTTTTGACATAGTAATTTCTAATTTTCCCAACAGTTTTTGTCAAATAATAAATTCTTATCCCAAAAGTTGGGGTCTTTGAGTTTGTCAAGCACTAGATTATTATAGTCATTGATTATCTTGTCCTATGAACCTAACCTATTCCACTGATTGACCACTCTATTTCTTAGTACCAAATGATTTTGATGACTGGTGTTTTATAACATAGTTTTAGGTCTGGTACAGCTGGCCACCTTTATTTGTATTTTCTTTTTCATTAATTATCTTGAAATTCATGACCTTTTGTTCTTCCAGAAGAACTTTGTTATCATTTTTCTAGATCTATAAAATAATTCCTTTGGAGTTTGATTGGTATGGCACTAAATTAGTAGATTAATTTAGGTAGTATTATTTTTATTATATTCGCTTGGCCTATCCATGAGCACTTGATATTTTTCCAATTAATTAGATCTGATTTTATTTATGTGAAATGTATGTAATTGCGTTCCTATAGTTCTTGATTCTGCCTTGGCAGTTAGACTCCCAAATTTTTTGTGTTATCTACAGTCTTTTTAAATGAAATTTCTCTTTGTATCTTTTGCTGCTGGACTTTGTTGGTAACATAAAAATGCTGATGAGATTTTTGGATTTATTTTGTATCCTGCAACTTTGCTAAAGTTGTAAATTGTTTCCAGTAGTTTTTTAGTTGAGTCTCTAGGGTTCCCAAAATATACCATCATATCATCTGCAAAGAGTGATAATTTGGTTTCCTCATGACCTTCTCTAATCCTTTTAATCTTTTTTTTCTTCTCTTAATGCCAAAGCTAACATTTCTAATACAATAATGAATAGTAATGGTAATAATGGGCAACCTTGTTTCACCCCTGATCTTACTGGGAATGGTTCTAGTTTATTCCCATTACATATGTTGCTTGCTGATGGTTTTACATAGATACTACTCATAATTTTAAGGAAAACTCCACTTATTCCTCTACTCTCTAGTGTTTGTAATAGGAATGGATATTGGATTTTATCAAATGCTTTTTCTGCATGTATTGAGATAACCATATGATTTTTGTTAGTTTTGTTATTGATAAAGTCAATTATGCTCCTTCCTGGCTTTTCAATGAAGAGATAATAATAATGGTTTTGATGATTGAAGATCCCTTTCTTTTCTTTTCTTTTCTCCTTAATGGGACTCATGAAGAGATAAAGGATGAAAAGTGCTGATGGCAATTATGATGAGGATGGAGATACAGAACTTGCATAATTCCTAAAATTTAATAATGGATTTGAAACAATCTGGACAATAATAAATTGCTTTGGAAATTTTGAAAACATCCTGTCCTATAATTTTGAAGGTTTTTGTTGCTGTTTTGATTTAATCCTCATTTCAGGCCTGGTATCTCTTCTATACCTATTGCCCCCCCTCCATTATAATTATAATCCTTCTCTAAGGACTTATAGTATAATAAGACAGCTAAGTACCTCAATACAATAGATAGAGCATCAGGCCAGGAGTTGGCAAGCCCTGAGTTCAAAATTGGACTTAGACAATTATGAGATGTATGACCCTGGACAAGTACCTTTATGCTCTTTGCCTCAGTTTCCTCATCTGTGCTAAAGAAGAAAATTGCAAACCACTCCATTTTCTTTGCCAAGAAAACCCAAAAGGGGTCACAAAGAACTGGACAGACTGAAATGACTAAACAATAACAATAATGCAGGTAATTTTAGGCTCTTATAGATTATGCCTGTGGCACTGATATATTCAAATAAGTTTTACAAAGCTGGAATGTCTCAGATCATGGTCCTAGGATTAGCTCATATTTCTCTCATCAACAATGAACCGCATAAAATATAGAGAGTCTCATCATTAGGAAATTTCAAATCTGGGGGAATACTACTGATTTGGAATTAATGTGGCTTCAAATCCTATCTCTTCTATTTCCCTATTTGTTCAAGCTTAAGGGCCTCTGTTTCTTAATATATAAAGTGAGGTGGGTTAGACTAGAAAAGCTGTAAGGTTCCTTCCAGTTCCTATAATATGTGATTACAGAGTAATCATTTCAGCTTCAGAAGTGCAAGAAGACAGTTAAGAGATTGTGAGCTATGGGGATAGAAGGAAGACTCACTTGGAACAAAATAGAAAGATCCTTGAGTTATTGAAGCCAGTCCTTTGGTTTTCGACCACATTCCTTTCCTGCTCATCTTACTTTCCCTTTTGTTCTTATATATACATGACCCCAATATTTAAGCCACAGCTCCTTTTCTCAGGTGTTTATCTTGAGCAGCTCCCAGAGCTGCTGGTACAACCTGTTTCTTCCCTGTTGCCATCATCTTTAGTCAAGCTTTGGGATGAACACATTTCTTAGATCACTTTCTGCTGTGCTTGCTCTTGTTTTGATGAGTGATTAAGGAATCAAAGTAAAAGAGTTTCTTTATGCCTAGTATATGGGTATTATTTTGACAGAGGAGAGTTACATTAGGATCATGGGCAATTCCAGTCTTAATCCTGGAGAAAAAAAATGAAGTCTTCTGAGTTGTTCATGATGCAATCACTGTAAAATTAAAGCAAATCTGCAGCTGTTCATTCATGTGGCTTTTTAAGAAGTGGCTGGCATCTTTATCAACAAGACATTTGGTTGCCAGCTCAAAAATTCTATCCAGCAAACATTTAATAAATGATTGCTTTACAACTGGTACTATGTAAAGTTCTGGGAAAAAACAATACAAAAATGAAACATTCGTTGCCTTCAAAGAGCTTGCCTTCTCTGGATATTGAACATGTTAAGAGATACAAATTTGCAACAAAGTTGTTATTTGACATTGAAGGAGAGAAGAATACTTATTTGGAGACTTCATGATGGTTTTATGAAGGCTTCGTACAATTTGAACTGTAAGGCTGATTCAGAAATGGTATAGGGTAGTATTGCCACAGTCCATAAGGAACTGAGTGAGAAAAGACATGGAAACACAAAAGTATCAGGTGATTATGAGGAATGATGAATCATTCTTTTTTGGAAGTTTGCGTATGGAAACATAGTAGGATGAGATAAGGATGGGATGTAGGGGGGTCATGAAGAACCAGGAAAGCCAAACTGAAGAATTAGAAATTTATCAGGGGAACAAGAGGGAGTCATTTATAAATAAGGGAAGTGAATTTGGCAAAATTAATAATAATACTAGCAAGAATGATAATAATAACAAGGATATTTTGGAGAGGGAAAGAAGCAAATTTGGTGAGAGCTGTCATTAATGGGTTAGAAAAAAGACATTAACATCTTACACCAAGCTTGTGGCAGTGGGAACAGAGAAGAAGGGATGAATGTGAGCTGTCGTGCAATTGAAATCAAAAGAATTTGGTGATCAAAAGAATTTGATTGAATGTGGGAAGCAAGAAAGAAATACTAAAATTTTCAATGTGGAAGAGTGGGTGAAAGGTTATTTTCTGGACAGAAATAATAAAGCTGGGAGAGGGAAAATGTTTTGTTGTATAGAGATAGACATAAGACTTGGGACTTTGTTGAAATAGGGAATTCTCAAGTTGAGAAACTCCACGTACAAATACCTTATGCAGTTCAATACTTTTTCAGTAATTTAGTTTTGATGGCTGTGTAGTACATTGAGGCACATAATTGGTACATAGCACATGCAAAACTTTAACGCAGTTTTTTTTCTGGCTTTGAGATTAGTTCCTTAGTGACTAAAACAAATGGGTTTGTTTTAAATGACTTCTCTTTTAGAAAAATATTGATCTCTAGATCCAGGACCTCATCTTCTACCATGACCACATGTTTGGACAATGACTCAGGAAGGCAGGGGACTAAAGGGGAAATAAAAGGTAATGATCATTTCATGAAACAGAAAATCAGTCTGTAACCTAATACATCTATTAACCCATACTCTATCAGATAAAGATCAGGGCACTCACTTGTTTCTTGATCATATTAACATTGTCTTTATGCTTACTTGCTTATGCTTATGCTTATGCTTATGTTGAATTTCCCTAGAATGATAATTTTTGATTATTGTCTGAAAGTTATGTCAGTGTGTATATGTGTTCACCAATATGAAGTTGTCAATTATTTGCCCAAATCATTATCCTGCTCACCAAGCAATGTTTCTGTACCTAACTTATACCTGGCAAAGTGACTATTTCCCAACCTTCATTTAAGAGAATGGTTAATCTTGTCAGTACACTTTAAACTTATATAGTCATTTATTTCTACTCAATCTAGAACAAGAGGGAAATGAGGGAAAGCATTTAAGTAAACAAAAAAATAATTTTCTTATGCTATATTAAAACAAAATTGCCCTTACAAGATGTATAAGATCTCTAAGATATGATCTATTAGATTTATCTATCCATCTCTATCTATCTAAAAGATACATGATGTAGAGTATTATACTCTTCAAGATGAGATAAGTTGGACAGCTAGATGGTACAGTGGATAGAGCACTGGCTCTGGAAGAGCTGAGTTCAAATTTGGCTTCAGACACTTGACACTTAGTAGCTGTATGATTCTTGGCAAGTCACAACACAGATTGCCTTGAAAAAAAAAAAAAAAAGATCAGGGGCACCAGGCACCAAAATATTCTGCTTACTCCTCTTCTTGCTCCTTAGGGTTGACTCATGTTTCTTCTTTATTATTATAAAGGCATCCTGTTATTGACCACCCAATTTGTTATATGTCCTGGACAATTACTGGACAAATTTATCAATTATCTATTCTAGAATCTTTTGTTAAATCATGAGACAGAAGACTAAGGTTTTGGGGGGAGGAATGGAATTCAGCAAACTAGGACATTTATTTTCCCTCTAACAGGATCATAGGATTTAGAGATAGAAGAATTTTATAAATATTCTAGTCCATCATGTCCCATTTTTAAAAAAGGGGAAACTACTTACCCAAAATTATATATAGAGAAAGTTGTAAACCAGGTCTGGGTTACCGCAAAGGTAGTACAAATCCCACTATACAATACTTGATTGAGTGCTGTTTGCTTCTCCCTTCATGTATAAAAGTGTCTTGTTTCTCAATGTCCTGGTTAAGGCTTGGCTTTCAAAGAAAAACTTGAATATTATTATTATTCTAAAATAATATAGAGAGAAACTTAGTTGAGTCCCATGCTCCTGCAATCCTGCTTTCTACATTGGAGCCTAAAGGAGAGCCTAAAGGTTGTTTTTGTGGTGTATCAAGGGAAAAAAAAAACACTAATTATGCAATCTGAATAATAAAGGAATTTCTAATTCAATCTTGAGACATAATTTGAGGCAAGCAGCATAACTTCATATAATATTATTGAGTTAAATGTCATGTGAACTCTGCACAAGTCATTTGACTTCTTAGTACTTTGGCTGACTCACTTGCAAAATTATAATATTAATTCTTACATTTAAAAATTTTACGGGATAATTTAAATGAATAGCAGTTATGGTTTAATGAAAAGAACACTAGATTTAGTCCCTTAATAGATTTGTCCTCACTGATTTTGAATATGATACTTATTGCTGCCTATAATATTAAGTAAGCTTCAATTCTTTTTTCTATAAAATGAGAGTGTTACATTAGATCAGTGCTGTTAAATCAAATAGAAACCAGTCCACTAATCCATGTGTAAGAATTTCTGAGTGCCCCATATTGACTTTCTTTTAAAGTATGATGTGTTTTATTGTATTTTATTATTTTGCTAAATATTTCCCAATTATACTTTATTCTTGTTTAAGGCACACTTATATAATCTCTAATATCTCTTCTAGAAATAAAACCTATATCTTTTTAAGTCTTTGAAAAAGTAGATAGTTTTTATTATAAGAAATGCACTTCAAGAAGTGATTAGGGACATATAAAATAAAAGGTCATCAATAAAACCTTATTTTTTCAAGTATAAAACAGAAAAAAGAAGCATAACAGTGAATGAAATCTAAACACCCTTTGAAAAATCAGATTATTCTTCACTGACCTGGGACTAAAGAAGACAAGGTATATTAATTTGAGCAAGTAAATGATAATAGAAACACAAATAGAATTTTGATAAATGCATTTTTCTTAGTTTTCCATATTAGTTCTATTGATAAATCTGATATGGAAAAAGGTTCACTAAGATTTATTGCATATATCTGCAGTCCAGAAAATCTGAGTTTAAATCTGTGTGTGTGTAAACATACACACAAACATATACATGCAGACAAATACACACATTGATTATATAAATAAAAACTAGATCTGTGATTTCTTGAGTAAAGAAATTTGGGTAAAGAAAAAAAATTATGAAGAAATTCCCCTTTCCATTGCAAGTTGGGATCTTTAATTAGTCTTTGAGAAACGAGTAGAAGCTAAGTGAATAACCCAGCATCACCCAGGTTGTAACAATCTGGACAATCTGGAAAGTAATTTAGAATTGTAATCCTAAAGTTATGAAACTGCAAATACATTTTGACATGAAAGAAGAAAAGAACACTGTATGTACAAAAATATATCACTTATTTTCATTGTAGCCCCAAGCTAGAAATTAAGGGGTGCCCAACAATTCTACGAATGGTTAACAAATGTGTGGTATATAAATGGAGTAGAATAGTATTGCATCATAAGAAATGAAAGAATTCGGGGCAGCTAGGTGGCGCAGTGGATAGAGCACCAGCCCTGAAGTCAGGAGGACCTGAGTTCAAATGTGATCTCAGACACTTAACATCCCCCAGCTGTGTGACCCTGGGCAAGTCACTTAACCTCAATTGCCTCAGCAAAAAGAAATGAAAGAATTCAGCACTCTCAGAGGAAACTGACATCTATGAAGTAATACAGAGTGAACAGTACCAGAAAAAAAACAATTTAAACAATGACAATAGCATTCTAAAAGGGAAAAAAAAACTTTGAAAAATTTTATATTTCTGGCTTATATAATTATATACCACAAATCCAGAGTACTCAGGATGAATTACTCTACCTATCTTCTTTTAGAGGGGAGATTGATATAAAATCTAGAATGAGATGTTCATTTTTGGACATATTCCATGGGAAAATTTGCTTTGCTAGCCTATATGAAGGCCTTAAATTAATTTAATTAGTTGCTTTTTGCTTGTTTAGTGAAGGAAGAAATAAGAGGAAAAGAATAAGAATTTTTTTTAAACAATAGTCCTATAAACTTCAAAGAAGATACTATTTATGCATAGCAGGGACTTCAGAGCATATTTTTTCCATCATATTCCTTAACCAATCGGTAAATATTTACCTGCATATTAGAGTCTATGCTAAGTGCCACATTTAAAGAACAAAAGGCAAAACAGTAGTCTCTGTCCTTGAGCAACTCATAATATATATTGAATAATAAAAAATGTAAATATCGATGGACAAGCAAGCTATACAGGATGTCATATGTGCATATCTGTGTGTGTATTTTATTTTATATAGTCACCTTATTTTATGTGTGGAAACTGAAGCAAAAAGAGAAGGATGAAATTTTTCCTAAAACAGAAAGATTATTGGCACCAGATCCAGTATTTGAATCTAAGACTGGTAGTTCTTGAGACCAGTTCTCTCCAGTATAATACGCTTTCTTATTTTGGTTTCCTTAAGCATCCCAGTTTTCTGGCTGACTTGCATATATATGCAGTTAGGAAAAAATAAAGGCCAGAAGAAGTTTAAGAGTGTAGTAGTAAGGCTATGCTCCCTTTTCAAAAAGAATGGAAATGCTGTCTCAGGCAGGCTCCTAAGTCAAATTCTCAGGTGGAAATGACTTATTGGTGAACAGAGTGCTGACCATAGAAATAGTAATTATTCTTATACAAAAAAATAGAGAAGACAGAACCATATATACAAAGTCATCTGTCCCTCTTTAAATCACATAATGCACTGTCTGGACAACTCCTATATACATTTTAATTTGTATTATAGTTATTTATGGCTATGGTTGACTGAGAGAGCTTGACTAAGTCAAGGAGACATAGGTCTAAATGTGATAACTTAATATCTATGTAACCATTGTGAAATCACTCAAACCCTCTAAGCTACAATTTTCCTCTAAGTAAAAATGAGTTATGTGTTTTGCACACCACTTGTGAGAAAAGTTCTGCTATTACCATGAAAAGACAGTAAACTCCTTGATAACAGATAATTATCTGAATCTCCCGTAGATGTTGAACTTGTGGCATGTAGTAGATGGCACTAAATAAATCTTTGCTGATCAGATAGACATTACCAAGAGGAATATGCACTTACATAAACATTAGTGAAGAGACAGGCACTCACCTATGGGAAGATAAAATCATGATATATCTGAATACGAAGTGGTAAGATGCAAAATTAAGAACATTTTGTTAGGACAAATGAAGACAACTTTTATGCAGATGTTGTCTGAGTTGCATCTGAAAGGAAAAGATGAGGTGTTTTGAGGCAGAAGTAAGGAGTGAGTACATTCTGGGTACCTGGGATGTTATGATATATTAGGGACACAGGTAAGTCTAATTTGATTATGTCACAGAATGCAGGGAGAGGGATTTATATTAAGTAATTTTGGAAAGATCAGTTGGTGCTAGATTATGTAAGAGTTTAAACACTAAACAAAAAAACTAAACATCTTATCCTAGAGTTAATAGGAAACCACTGGAGTTTATGGAATAAGGGAGCAATATGTTCAAATCTGTGTTTAAGAATTACTTTGGCAATATTGAGGGAAAGGCACTGAAATAGGTAGACACTTAATGCAGGGAGACCAATCAGGAAATTTTTGACATACATAGATGAAACATAAGGATATCTGAATGAAAGTAATAGTTGTGAAGCTAGGTGGTATAGTGGTCTTGGAGGCAGGAGTTCCAAAGTTCAAATCCAGCCTCAGACACTTGCCATTTATCGGCTTTATGACCTTGTTCAAGTCACTTTTCTGTGACTTGCTTTTTAAAAATCAAAAAAATAAAACTAATAGCAGTGAGTAGAGATAAAAGTGAGTAGAGAGAAGGGATCAGATGGAAGAGATATTATGAATATAGAAACAGTGAGATTTGGTAAGGATTATCTAAGTTTATTAACTGATTATCCACTAAGTTGGAAACCATAATGCTAAAATTATAAAGGATGCTAGAATTTTTGACAGAAAAAGGGGAGCTTAAAAGAGAAGAAGGTTTAAGGCATTGATTCATAATTTAAAGTTTTAATATTTTGATCAATTTTTGTGGGTTCTATAAACTTGGATGGGAAAAAGATAAATCTAACTACTACATGTAAGGTAGGCAATATGAAAAGGTAAAGGCACTTCCCAATAAACTGGAAACAGAGTGACGTGGACACCTGGGAATGAAATAAGCATTTATTCCCTTACTATATGCCAAGCACTATTAAGTGCTTTTTAAAAATATCTCATTTGATCCTCACAACAACTCTGGGAGGTAGATGTTATTATTATGCCAATTTTACATTTGATGAAACTGAGGCAAACAGTAAAGTGTCCTTTAAAACATTTACAAGGGTAGGAGGTAGCACTTGACTGGATAACCTCTTAATTCCCTTTCACCTTTAAGTTTATGATATATGTTAGGAGGGAGTCTCTGACTTAAACATTATATTTCTTTAGCAATTTTTAAACTTTTCCAAAATAATTTCACATTAGAATATCAGTTTTGAATAGTTTAACACAATTAAAATTCACTGTTATCCACTGAGTTTAGTCTTGCCATCCATTCAGATTCTCTGCATCCTGAATTTCTAACTAAACTCAAAACCTTTTTGAGGCTTTACTTTAATTTGCTCCTGTGTATTCAGTCTCCCTTCTAAATCCATAAGGATTTGGAAATTAGAGGAATAAATAAGCAGTGTACCTGGGGGGCAAAATAAAATGTGGATTTTGTGAAATCCAAAATGTCTGAGAAATACATTGCTTGAGAAGCTTGGTATGACTTTTCCAGATGTCATTAACTTCATCTTTCCCTGGTTGATAGTACATTATGTATGGGATTTATCAAAAATGCAGCCAACCTGCATTTCAAATACACACACACACACACACACACATCTACACACACACACACACACACACACACACACACACACACACACATGCTATCTCTCTCTCTCTCTCTGGAAAGGTCTCCAGTGGGAGATGCCTCACGGATTGTAGTCATCTCTTGCCTAAGAATGGTTAGTTAGAGATGACATCCCTTTAAAAAAGAGAGGAAAAGAGAAGGGGGGAGGGCTGCAGTTTCCTGAAGGAAAGAAAGTACATGAGAGGGAGGCAAGGAGGCAAGGGAGAGGGAAAAGAATAAAAACAAAAAAGCTGAGTGAAGTTTGCCCTGTAGAAATTCAACTTGGTGTGTTTGCATTGTAGAGAACTTCAAAGTCCAAAGAATCAAAGAGATGGAGGGTGTTAGCCTGCGGTAAGAAGTGAACTCACTGCTTTTCTGCAGCCAGGAAGAGGAGGGTGCACTATGGCAGAGAGGGAGAATTAGTATGGAGAGAGAACCAACAGACAATGTTGACATTCTTCCCGGATGCAGCTTCTTTTTCTTGCTTTCTTCTTCCCTCCAACTGCTCCTTGTGCTTTACGAGGGACTGAGGCAATACAGACTCAAACCTTTAAAAGATTCAGATTCCATCAAGTCTCTGAGCAAAATGAATGAGTCAGGTGGGGCCTATCCCTTTGATTTCTGTTCTTGCTTTTCTTTAGAAAATTTGTTTGACAACTACAGGAATCAAAGCTGTTAATGTGCAGCCAAGACAAGCAAAAATATGCAATTAATTTCTTTTTGCAATCACCTTTAATGTTGGGTTATACAATGATAATCATATCTGGAATTTCTGGAGTACTCTAAAATTTGCAAAGCACTTTACAGATATTACCTCATTTTATCCTTACAACAGTAAGTGCTATAATGACCCCCATTTTACAGATGAGGAAACTGAGTCTAAGAGAAGAGAAGTGACTTGGTTAGGATTAAACAGCTACATTGGATTTTAATTCAGATTTTCCTGGCACCAAATAATCTTTGCCTAACCTATCTGAATTGTACATATAGATGTCTTATTTCCTAGATAGTCAAGTGGTACAATGGATAGAGCTTTGGACTTGGAGACAGGAAAACACAATTTTATAACCCAGGCTCAGACACTTAAAAGCTGTGTGACCTTGAGCAAGATACTTAAATTATTTGTTTTAGATTGTATGCTTATAAAATATAGATGATAATGGCTCCTATTATCTAGGGAGGTTGTTGTGAGGATCTCTAATGACATAATATATATAGAATGCTTTACATACCTTAACATATTATATAATAATTGTTATATATTATATAATATTATATAGTTATCATCATTACTGGCTAGGTGTCTAAGTGACTAGAACACTGAGCCCACAGTCAGGAAAACCTGAGCTTAAATCCTGCCTCAGACAATTATTAGCTGTGTGACTCTGGGCAAGTCTTTAACCTCAGTTTCCTCATCTGTAAAATGAACTGGAGGAGGAATCAGTATACCACCTTAATATCTTTGACACAAAAACCCTAAATCTTATCATAGTGAAAAATAACTTATCATTATCATCATCAAATCATCGACAGATATAAGAAGCAGATTTCCAAATTTTTCCTAACTAAATGGTTTTCTTTTTTTTAAAGTCATAGTATGTAAACTCCTTGAAGGTATGTATGATGTGTTTCCAATTTTGTTTTTATTTTTGCAGCATAGGACTTGACACAGACTAAGAGATACGTATTTGTTGAATTGAATGAATCATGACATTCTATCCTTAGCCTTCATGCCGAGAGTATGCATGTAGTTGCTCATGCTATATTGCTTTCCCCTAAACCCTTCTCAAAAAATGCATATGTATGTGTATATACATATATATATGGATATATATGGATATATGTATATGCACACACATATATATATATATACATACATATGTGTATATATACTTATATATGTGATTTATACTACTCAATTATGATAATCTTGTCTTTATTTATCCATGTACGTATTCACCAATAGCAAAATTTAAAGTTTTTCAGAAAAGGAAATGGTTTCCTTTTTGACTTTGTGTCTCCTGGAATTAGTGCAGTTCCTAGCATATATAGGAGCTTAATATATACTTACTTTAGTCGAATTGAATTTAAACCTATTCTATCCCTGAAGAAATTCTTTTCAAATCTTAAAGAACCATATAAAAGTTGTAGTTATTGTTATTGTTACTCTGTAAATTCAATGGCATTAATTATAATAAAATAGTCACTTTTTATTATTCAATTACTGAATTACAATGAAATGACAAACTATAGAAATTTGGAGTCAGATGATTTATTTTCCAATGCTGGCTCTCCTACTTTATTATCTAATGAACTTAGGGAAGTCATTCAGCCTCTTACAACATCAATTTTCTTACTTAAAAATTAGGCAATTCAAGTAGATGATATCTATCTGAAATCTATTCCTTATATATAGTTCTCACTTCCCAAAGTAGTTATAAAACTGGAAAGGCAAACTTTGTGCTGAGATTGTCAATTCACACTTGTGAAAGTAATTCCTAATGTATCAAGTCACATAGGAGCTAGATTTGCAAGATAAGTTAAAGCTCATCTGGTCCAACCACTTAATTTGATAAATGAGGAAATGGAGGATCAGAGAGTGCATAAACTTTGCTTAAAGTCACACAAATATCAATAGACAAAGACCAGATATGAATTTACTATCTTTGTCTCAAAAAAAAATCATTCCATGCACTACAAACTAAAATAATTATAATAAAAAGACATTTTCTCCCTGAATAGCCTATGTTTTGGCAAGCATTACACGTTCACATCAGGTAGCATTTTCCGGACCCAAGAGGAAAAATAAACAAATCCTGTATCCACCCCAGGACTAATGAAAGAAAATACAAGTCAGTTCTGGGTGCTACCAAATTCTATTCTCAGTTTCTTCCTCCTGAAGTGCACACAGATCATTAACATTGTTAATGTCCTCACTACATCTACTTGGAGAAAGTGACAAGACTAATTTGTTACTGACAGTGCAGTTGGGAAGTATGTTCAAAAGGCATCAGTCTTGCTCTTGTGCCCTTTGAAAGACTGCATGGTTCCTGTCAGATGGACTTGCTATTTGCTTAGAAACTCTCTATTACTTCTTCTACTTCCTCAGCTGGCATCCCAGCAGAAATGTGGGATACTTTTCATTTCCAGATCTAGTCACAGCTAGAAAGCTCTGTCAAGCCCCGGAAGTATTGAAATACATAATTCAAAGTCAAGGGCAGAAGTCTTCACATAAGTAATTACTGATAGTGATCAATAGTCCATACTTCAAAAGAATAGTGATTTCATCCACTCTCGCTCTGTGGACACAACCATGCAACCATGAAACACCTTAGTAAATGGTTTGATGAGTTGCAATGGACAGCTTCTACTGGTGGCCAGCCTCTGGTGATAAACTTGTCGTATTTATCAAGGTAAACTTTCAGATGATGCACAATCATTTTAGCAACAAGTTTATATTTGAAGCTTGTACAGAATAAGCTCTGCTGGTTCAATCCTGACATCATAATCTTTGAGAAGTAGAATCAGCTACAATGATGTAATGGAGATGTGATGAGTTGAGTTAATGATCAGTCACTAGTTATTATATTATTATAGTTGTCACTATAGTTAGTTATTATAACCCATTAGGTTGATCACAGAATCCTAGAATTTCAAAGTTCAAGTAACCTCAGTTGATATGGAAACTAGTCATAAAGTCAGGAGACCCTGAGTTCAAATCCATCCTCAGACACTTATTAGCTATGTAACCCCAGACAAATCCCTTAATCCAATTGCCTCAAAGCAAACAAAATCTTCTCAGGGATTACCTAATCCAATCAATCTATCTGAAAAGTGGTTATTCTTTTTTAAGACCTCCAAGATAAGAAACATTTTATCTTGTAGTTAATTCCACTTATGATTAACTTAAAATTATTTTGAGATGTTTCTTTTTGTCAAAGCTAAATTTACCTCTTTGGAATGTCTACCCATTGTATCTCCATAGAGACCAAAGAAATCAAACTGAATCCTTCTTTCAAAAGATCATGTCTCAAATAATTGAAAGAAAATCAGAAAAAAAAATATTTCTAAATTCCCAAAGAGAAGGTGGCAGGGTAGAAGGAACTAGAGCTAGAAAAGGGCTTGATGTACATGAGAAGAAAACAAAGATTCTGAAGGCAGTTTGGTTATATCAGGACTTGTGAAGAGTGACAGAATTTTAATTTTTAAAAACAAAGGGAGGGCTTGAATAAAATTTGAAGAACAATTTGAGGTGAAAGAGGAGAATTCAGCCTGAAGTAGGATTTAGTATAAAGGAGAAAAAAATTGAGGAGAAAAAACCTGAAGATTAAAATCCAAGGAGAAGAAGATTGTTAAAAAGGAATGTTAAATAAGATAAGGTAAATAAATTGGTAAAACAAAATAAGGTGTTAGAGAGGGAAAGGAATTGAGCGATCATTGTTATGATATAAGATGATAAAATTAATTAAAAATAAAAAGTGATTCTAGGAGGTAAAATGTAGATGTTAACAAGCAAATTGAAATATAAGACTAAGGATCTCAATGAGTATTGAGAGTAGGATGAATGTTGCCCTTCTTGCTGAGGATGCAATATGTATACTTTTTCTATATCCAAGTGTCTACTACCTAATGCTGCCAAAATGCAAGCTTTATTTTTTTTGTTGTTCTTATAGTATTGATGCTGTAGTTGTGGGGTTTTGTTGTTGTTGTTATTATTGTTGTTGTTGTTTTTTCCTTAAGAGTAGGTGAATGAACTTGAAAATATTCTTGGTCAAAAGGGAAAATGAACAAAAACAGAAGTGGAACTTCAGACCTACTCTTCCCCCAAGTAGAAAAAGATTGACATGTGAGGGGAGCCTAACTTCGTTCAGAATTTGTGAAAAGTAGAGTATTATCATACAGAGGATCAAGGGAAGAAAAAATACACGTGTACATTTAAAGCTAAGAAAGAAATTGGAAGACTTCCTGAAGAAGAGGTAGTTGGATGCTCTGAGAAAGAATGTATTCATTCTCTAAGAATGGTGAATTAGATCCATAAGATATTGTTACATAAGAGATTTGTATCAGCAGAATTCAATTTGTATCAGCAGAAAAAAAAAGAAAGAAAATTAGGGCTGGTTGATTACTCTCAAATAAGGGGTACTGAAGCAGCTATTAATTAATCTGTTAACCTTAATAATAGGTCTATTATCTTCCTCAGGGTATATATACAAGAACCTCCCAAGACACATAAAAAGAAAAAAAAGAAAGAAAGAAGAAAGAAAGAAAAAATTGAAAGAAAAGGAGGGAAAGAGGAAGGAAGGAAGAAAGGAAGGAAGAAAGGAAGGAAGGAAGGAAGGAAGGAAGGAAGGAAGGAAGGAAGGAAG